>JARQOC010000008.1:134922029-134924529 GCA_033576535.1 Allobates femoralis | reverse complement strand
AATGAGCTGGCAGTGGCCCTGGAGTCCTCCTCAGCACCAGGACTCACTCTCCATGACACCCAGGTGAAATGTCTGCTGTATGCCGATGACCTCGTGCTGTTATCCCCAACCGAGAAAGGCCTCCAAGATCATCTGAAAATCCTAGAGACCTTCAGCAGCACATGGGCAATGCCAATCAACCAGAAGAAAACTAATACCATTTTCTAGGTCTCCAATGTCTAGGTCTGTCTTCACATTGGGTTGTTTTCCTTAAAGATAATTCCTTACAGCAGTGAGAGCCTCACAGGTAGACCAGACTAAGTTGGAAACATTTCATTACACTTTTATTTTTGATATTCTATCACTGTTAAAATTAACCTACCGTTAAAATTATAGACTGTTCATGTCTGTCAGTGGGCAAACTTACAAAATCAGCAAGGGATCAAATACTTATTTCCCCCACTGTATTTAAATTCCTTTTTTCCCCCCCATGTACAAGAAAAATGGATGCAACACGTTATACTTCGAAGCTTTTCTTAACTGTTAAAATAGTATAAAAAATAAAAGCAATTTGGAACACACACACACACAGAGACAACATACACACACACACAGAGACAACATACACACACACACACAGAGACAACAAACACACACAGAGACAACATACACGCAGACAGAGACAACATACACGCACACAGAGACAACATACACGCACACAGAGACAACATACACACACACACAAACAGACAACATACACACACAGAGACAACATAAACACACACACAGAGACAACATACACACACAGAGACAACATACACACAGAGACACAACCCACACACAGAGACACAACCCACACACAGAGACACAACCCACACACAACATACACAGACACAACCCAAACACAGACACAACTCACACACAGACACATGGAGACACACACTCTACTGCTGGTGTACATGTGCAGCTTTACCTGCTCCCAGCAGCTGAGCACCTCCCCCACTCTCTGCCAGGACTGTCCAGCAGGAGAGCTGTCATGTGGTGGATTAGAGCTGCTTCTCCTCTGGATCTTCCAGCAGAGGTGACTGCTCCTATTTGCCGTCTCTCACCTCTTCACTTCATAGACCGCGCCATGCAGGAAGAGGAGAGCACTGGCCAATCAGCTCTGCTGTCACTCAGCCTGATGTAAGAGGTTAATTGGCCAGTGCTATTCTCTGCAGGACACGCCCCCTCTGTGAGTTGCTGGACCCGGAGGAGGGTAAAAGCTGCTGCACAGTGCACACATGAAAGTGCAGGTTCCCGCAGCATAGAGCGGCAGAGGCACTGTAGGAGATACTGCAGGATGTCAGGGAGAGAAGAGCTGCCAAAGGCAGTATCTGATAGAGCGGCCCTTCAGCACCTCCGCAGATGCCGTCCCCTATTTTATCAGCAGGTAGCGGCGCTGGGTCCGGGGCGGCAAGATTCGGGGCTCTATGCGTAAGAATCGGGGCTGCAGCCCCGATTCTTAATGCATAGCGACGTCCCTGGCGGTGGCTATATTCTTTAGTCACCCAGGCAGGCCCATGTCGTCATAATAGCACGCCTTAATAGGCGTGATCTTCAATGCCTATTATAATCAGTGCCTCCCAGCTCTCCTCAGCACTGGCGAGGCTGCAATGGGGCTGTAATGACGCGAATCGCTTCATTTCCGGCATCGGGTGACGTCAGTACACCCACACCGCATGTGCAGTGCGGGGCTTGAAGCCTGCAGAGCGGCGCTGGTGTACATACGTCACCCGATGCCGGAAATTGCCTGCAAGACTTCGTCCGAGCATCCCCCATCCTCTGGAATTCAGCACCCCAAAATGTCTGACTGTCCCCCACACTCGGAACCTTCAAGCGGAACCTGAAAACCCATCTATTCAGAACAGTCTACAGCCTGCAATGGCCACAGTGCCACCTCACCACCATTGGAACTGGCGCTCCACCACCATTAGACCCGGCACTCCACCACCACTGGACCCGGCGCTCCACCACCACCAGCGCAGACCCAACCTACTGTCTAGCTCCCCATTTCCCCTGTAGAATGTAAGCCCGCAAGGGCAGGGTCCTCTCTCCCCTCTGTATCGGTCTGTCACGATTAGTTTGCTCGTTGCATTTTTAAGGCTGGCTTCATGCCACGGCACGGTCCGGGGCTGTCAGGCATGAACCTGACAGCCCCATACCGGATCAGCACACAGAACCGGAGGGCAAGCAACGTTTTTGTGTACGGTGAGAAAAATCCGATTTCTCCTAGATTCCACCGGAGAGATGGAAACCGGATGGCAGATAGCTGCCATCCAGCTCCATCCGGCCTGTGAGGTAGCACCCGGGGAGCCCGCTTGCATAACGACAAAACACATGTTTATAATTTAACCCATGTCTACCCGTTTATTTTTCACATATAATAACATAACCCGGGCAGCATGTTTGAGTCATTGATTATAAACACTAGTGATGAGCGAGTACTAAAATGCTCGGGTGCTCGAAGCTCGGGCCGAGC
>JARQOC010000008.1:134688428-134921929 GCA_033576535.1 Allobates femoralis | reverse complement strand
TATGTTCATTCCCCCATCTCTCTTGCATAGGAAAGTTACTGGAAAGCTGGGTATGTGGGATATACAGGGATTTTTGTGTACTCACCGTAAAATCCTTTTCTCCTAGCTCATCATTGGGGGACACAGGACCATGGGTGTATGCTTTTCTGCCACTAGGAGGCGACACTAAGTAAAGATTAGAATTGAGCCCTCCTTCCTGCAGTATACACCCGAGCGTGGGCGTAGATATTCAGTTTTGTACTAAAGCAGTAGGAGAGCTGGTAATAAGGTACGAATGGTGTAAGGTACAATGCTGTGCTTGTTAGGTACACTTTGCGTATAACGGTGTGCTTTGAATGCATTAAGGGTGGGTGCTGTGTCCCCCAATGATGAGCTAGGAGAAAAGGATTTTACGGTGAGTACACAAAAATCCCTGTTTCTCCGTCGCATCATTGGGGGACACAGGACCATGGGACGTCCTAAAGCAGTCCCTGGGTGGGAGTTTAGCAGTGGTGGTCGGGCATCGTGCGCTAGCTGCTTACAGATGCGCGACCGCTGCCTGTAAGATCTTCCTACCTAGGCTTGCTTCTGCAGAGGCCTGGGTGTGGATGTTGTAGTGTTTGGTGAATGTACGTAGGCTGGCCCAGGTTGCAGCTTTGCAGACCTGCGCGGCTGAAGCTTGGTGGCGAATGGCCCATGAGGCACCTACTGACCGAGTTGAGTGTGCCTTGATTCCTTCTGGGATTGGCATTCCCCTGATGCGGTAGGCATGTTGGATTGTGGAACAGATCCATCGTGCCAAGGTGGATTTGGACGCTGCCATTCCCTTTCTAGGACCCTTGGGTATGACGAACAGCGTTTCTGTTTTGCGGAAAGGGGCTGTTCGGGAGATGTAGTGTCTGAGGGCCCTTACTAGGTCAAGGGTATGGAGCTGCTTCTCGATTCGGTGTATTGGAGTTGGACAGAGAGACGGCAGCACGATGTCCTCATTGAGATGGAATTGAGATACCACCTTGGGTAAGAAAGAGGGGGAAGGTCGAAGGATGACTTTATCCTTATGGAAGGATAAGTAGGGGGACTGACAGGATAGAGCGGCCAGTTCGGACATGCGCCTAATTGATGTAATAGAGACAAGGAAGGCGACCTTGTGCGAGAGAAGGGTTAGAGGAACCTCTCTCAGGGGTTCGAACGGCGTGCCCTGGAGCACGTCGAGGACTAGGTTTAGGTCCCAGACAGCCACGGGCGTCCTGAACGGGGGCCGTGTGTGGGAAACCCCTTGGATGAATGTTTTGACTTGTGCTTTCGACGCAATCCTGCGTTGGAGAAGAATACTTAAGGCCGAAATTTGGCCTTTGATGGAGTTCGGTGCTAAGCCCGCATCGAGGCCATGTTGGAGGAACTCCAGGATTGAGGGGATGGAGAAGAGGAGTGGGTTACGGTTGCGATCTTCGCACCACTTGAAATAGGTTTTCCAGGTGCGGTAGTAGGTGCGTGAGGATGATGCTTTTCGGGCGTTGATCATGGTGGTTATGACCTTTGGTGTGAACCCTGCCTGGGTCAGGACCCAGGACTCAATCGCCATGCCGTTAAAGACAGGGCTCCCGAGTTCTGGTGGTAGAAGGGGCCTTGGGACAGGAGGTCCGGCCTGTTTGGGAGTGGCCAGGGCGCGTCGTTGAGTAACTGAACTAGTTCTGCGTACCATGGCTGCCGTGGCCAGTCTGGCGCGATGAGGATTACTTGTGCTCTTTCTGCCTTGACCTTCCTGATCACTCGAGGGATTAGGGGAAGTGGCGGGAAGATGTACGGGAGGTGGAATTGGCGCCAGGGGAGGACAAGAGCGTCCACTCCTAGGGCTAGTGGGTCCCGGGATCTGGCCACGAACGCCGGGACTTTCGCATTCATTCTTGATGCCATGAGGTCCACGTCGGGTGTTCCCCAGCGTTGACAGATTTGTTGGAAAACGTCCGTGTGTAGGGACCATTCTCCTGAGGCCAGTCCTTGGCGGCTTAGGAAGTCCGCTGCCCAGTTGTCCACTCCCGGGATGTGGACTGCTGATATGATTGATTGGGTTTTTTCGGTCCATTGTAGGATGTGTTCTACTTCGTGCATTGCTGCTTTGCTGCGCGTGCCGCCTTGGTGATTTATATACGCCACGGCCGTGGCGTTGTCCGATTGAATGCGGATGGGGCGACCCGCTAGACGATGGTGAAAGTGTTGGAGTGCTAGGGGAATTGCCCGCAGCTCTAAGATGTTGATTGGGAGGCGTGACTCTTGGGGTGTCCAGCGACCGTGAGCCGTGTGGTGTAGGTAGACGGCTCCCCAGCCGAGTAGGCTGGCATCGGTGGTTACAATCAGCCACTGGAGTGGAAGGAAGGATCTTCCCCGGGAGAGAGATGAAGGGTGTGTCCACCATTTGAGTATTCTTTTGACGTTGGCGGATAGGCGATGTTTTCGGTTGAGGCCGAAGGGACTTTTGTCCCAGGCCGAGAGGAGGGAGAGCTGTAGGGCTCGGAGATGTAGTTGGGCGAATGGTACTGCCTCCATTGCGGCCACCATTTTTCCCAGGACACTCATGCCGAAGCGTATGGACTGGGGGGAGTGGCCTAGAAGAACCTGCACACCTTTTTGGATTGCTGTGGCCTTGTCCTGAGGGAGTATGACCAACCCTCTTGCGGTGTCTAGGGTCATACCGAGGAAGTTGACTGTTTGGGCAGACTTTGGGGACGATTTTTCTAGATTTATGAGCCATCCCAGGCGAGAGAGAGTGTCCGTTGTGATTCTGACGCTGTCGAGGCATGCTTGGAAGGATGGTCCCTTGATCAGCAGATCGTCTAGGTACGGTAAGACGACGACTGCTCATTCGTGCAGGATGGTCATGACGGCCGCCATGACCTTTGTGAAGACTCTGGGTGCGGTTGCCAAGCCGAAGGGCAGGGCGACGAACTGGAAGTGGCGTCTTTGTACCGCGAACCGCAGATATCTTTGGTGGGGTGTAAAGACGGGGATGTGGAGATACGCGTCTTGTATGTCGATGGTTGCGAGGAATTCCCCTTTCTCTAGGGACGCAATTACTGAGCGTAGGGATTCCATTCTGAAATGTCGAATTTTTACAAACTTGTTGAGGAGTTTGAGGTCCAGGATCGGCCGCACTGTCCCGTCCTTTTTTGGGACGACGAACAGGTTTGAGTAGAATCCTTTGAATTGTTCGTCTACTGGTACGGGTTTTATGACGCCGGATTTGAGCAGTGAGTTGATGGCGTCGAGAGAACGGTTGGGTGTCTCCCCTTGGGAGGCGGGACAGGAGGAAGCGATTTGGGGGCCGGGATGTGAATTCTATCTTGTAGCCGGACGACACCAGTTCTCTGACCCAATTGTCGTGTACGACATCGAGCCATGAGTGGCGGAAGAGCTGAAGGCGTCCGCCTGTTGTGTTGGTGTCGGGCGGCTGTGGGAGGAAGTCATGTGCTAAGCTTTTGTGGCCTTCCGCCTTTAAAATGGGTTTGTTTAGGGCGGGTCTTCCATGTTTGGTTGGTTTTAAAAGAGTGCGGGTAGCTGTTGGCCCCACGGGTCGGCCGACCTGCGTTAGTGGTGGCGTTGGAGCTGGACCACCTTGGTGATCCTTGGGAAGCTTGGGAGCGTGTGTTAGATTGTGGGCGGCGAAAGGGCCGCTTGAACCTCTGCTGGGGGAGGAACTTACTCTTGCCCCCAGTCGTCTCGGAGATGAGTTGGTCGAGTTTTTCGCCGAATAGGCGACCTCCCTGGTACGGGAGGTTTATGAGCGACCTTTTTGATGCTGGATCAGCGTTCCAGCCCCTAAGCCACAGGGTTCGGCGCATGGAGATTGCGTTTGCTGCCGCCAGTGCGGCGCAGTTGGCTGCGTCTGTGGATGCCAGCCTGAAGTATCGGTGTGCTTTTGCCAGCAACTCGAGTTGGTCTGCCGGGTCCTGGTCGGGGTCTTGCAGCGATAGCTGCACGTTGCGGATCCAGGATTCCGCTGCCCTGGCCACCCATGCTATGGCAAACAGGGGCGACAGGGCTGCCCCTGAGGCCTCGAAGATTGAGCGCGCTAAACTGTCGAGCTGGCGGTCAATGGGGTCCTTGATAGACGAGTTATCTGAGATGGTAAGTAGGGTTTTGTTAGCTAAACGCGACACTGGGGGGTCTACTGCCGGTGATTCAGCCCATACTTTGTGTTGGCCTGGGGTAAATGGGTATTTAGTTTCAATGGCCTTACGGCCTGCGAAGCGTTTGTCGGGCCGGTCCCAGTGTCGCTTTACAAAGCTGCCGATCCCCTCAGAGTTAGAGAAGACCCGGCGAGAGCGTTTAGTGTTAGAGAACAAGAGACTGTGCTCTGGCGTGGTGACGGACTCGTCCTTGATCTCCAGTGTCATCTTAACAGCTTCGATGAGGCTGTCAACAAGTGTCTGGATGTCCGTGGTCTCACTCTCGTATGGCGCGTCTGGGTCCGATAGTTCGCCCTCGGAGCGTGACTCGGACTGGTGACGGGGCGAGGGGGAGCGAGACCTGTCACTTGACGCGTTTGGGGATTGTTCCCGTGACGGCCTGGTATCAGTCCGTTTTTTAGTGGTTAGCGCGTCCGCGGTTTGCTCCTTGCTGGAGAGGGAGCGGTGACGTTTAAGGGTACTGGTTGCGTGAGACTTAGCCTGGGCTTGCAGCATTTGGACTATGACGTCCATCCGTTGTGACAATTCTATACCCCATGGAGGAATGTCGGGCACGCTGGGACCTGCGTCAGAGGTAGCCTCTATGGGACCTTCAGGTTCACAGTCCTTACAAAATTGTGACGTATGCTTGCGTGGAAGCGTGGTCTGGCAGCTAGTGCATGACGCCTTGTTCCCTGCGCTGCTTTTGCTTTTGTCCTTTGACGGTTTTGTATCTGCCATTGCGTACCAGATTACTGTCAGCAACGGCACTGCGGTGATCAAACTGGCTTGTAATGAGGGCAGGGGTGAATAACTGCAGGAAAGAAGGTCTCCTATGGAGCTTACCCGGATCCTGTGTCCCCTGTTAAGCCGTCCTGAGGTGCTGAGGTCTTTCCTTTGAAGAGGCACCGGAACAAAAGGACTGTGACCTGAATATGTCCCTGGCTAGTATGTGGGCTTGTGTGGCCCCCCCCCTGTGAGGGGGCTAAGCCCACCCTATTACAGCCTGTCTCCATGGGGGATAGTTAGGTATCAGCCCCAGGTTTATTACCTGAGGGCTGTACCTATGTGTAGATGCAGTGTGTAACTGCTTTGTTTAATTTTCGCGCCGGTTGTGGGGCGTGTTTGTGGGCTGTGGCCTTGTATAGGCTGTGGCTGCTGTATTGTGCCCCTAGGCCATGAGTGACTTGCACTCTGGCCAATCGCGCTGTGGTGGGCGTGGGGCTGTTCCTTCTTATTGCTGCCACTGGCTGAAGCGGTGCCTGCGGCGCTCAGCCAATGCATGCGGCCTGGCCCTGAGCGGCGGGCTTAGAGGCCAATGGGAGCGGTGCTGCCCGTGTCATCGCGCCCGCCCCTATGACGCGGCGTTGACGCGCTCGCGCCTGCGGCCAATCAGCTGGGGCTGTGGGCGGCGCCGGGGTATAGGCCCAGACCGGGGCCTCGATTAATTGCGGCCCCGGGCGCACAACTGAGCGCGATGCGGCGGTGGCGGCCCCCTATGGATGGTGCGGCTCCTTGGCTGTGCGCGCACCCCTACTTACCGGCGGTGCGCGTCCCAGCCTGAGGCCGCCGCGTTGTGGCTTCTGGGGGTCCTGGAGACCGAGCCTGGACCCACTGCATTGTTTTTCTTTAGGACGCTGAGGGTCCTGCCGCCTCTGCTGCACCAGAGCCCTTAGGGATGGCTTGGTGCGCAGGGTCTGATCTTAGCTGCCATACCTCACTTGCCTCCTTTGCTGGAGGAGGTGAGGTATCGTGCCCTGTGAGTGCTGCTGGTCTGCATCTCCCTCTGTCGTGCAGGGGGGGTGCCGTCCTGACCTGTGCAGTTGCTGTCTCTGGGCTGGGAGAGCGGAGTCCTTTATGAGGATCCGTCGTCCCTGTGTGATGCGCTGCCCTTAGTTCTCGATGCTCTAATGGAGAGCAGAAGTAAAATAGAGAATTAAATAATGTAAATAAAAGATGGTAGATGTGGTCTGAACTACAGACTACGTGTGCCTCCAGCGACACTAAGCTAAAAACTGAATATCTACGCCCACGCTCGGGTGTATACTGCAGGAAGGAGGGCTCAATTCTAATCTTTACTTAGTGTCGCCTCCTAGTGGCAGAAAAGCATACACCCATGGTCCTGTGTCCCCCAATGATGCAACGGAGAAACCTCCATTACACTGTATACTGTACATATATCATGTTCCTTCCCCATCTCTCTTGCATAGGAAAGTTACTGGAAAGCTGGGTATGTGGGATATATCTCCATTACACTGTATACTGTACATATATCATGTTCATTCCCCATCTCTCTTGCATAGGAAAGTTACTGGAAAGCTGGGTGTGTGGGATATATCTCCATTACACTGTATATATATCATGTTCATTCCCCATCTCTCTTGCTCAGTACAGTTACTGGAAAGCTGGGTGTGTGGGATATATCTCCATTACACTGTATACTGTACATATATCATGTTCTTTCCCCATCTCTCTTGCATAGGAAAGTTACTGGAAAGCTGGGTATGTGGGATATATCTCCATTACACTGCATACTGTACATATATTATGTTCATTCCCCATCTCTCTTGCTCAGTACAGTTACTGGAAAGCTGGGTATGTGGGATATCTATCCCTCATCATCCACATTACGAACCTTGTGTACACTTACATTCATAATCCACATTATGCAACCCTATGTGCAGTCACCCCAAACATATAGAGAGCAACATACAGCATAAAATAGAGTTGTTTGCTGTGGAGTTGAACCCTATGTGAGCAGTTTCTTACCTTCAATGAGCAGAAGTCCCTTTTTTCAGATTTCAATATCTCTGTGGGTATCTGGCAGAAATATGGAATACTCTTTACTGCTAAGACCCTGTACACCACTCCCATTAAGTCACATGACCAAGACTGTATCTGTCCCTACAACACACTTTAAACAAATTTGTGTGAGAGCCAGCAGTACCTTGGTTTGCCAGAGGTGGAATCTTGAGGCTTTTCTGAAGTGTGTATCAGCTTGCAGTACCACAAAGGCACCAGAGAGGGAGTATACACACATTGAGCAATTCAGCACACACACTCATACACACTGTCTCTTATATATGTGTATAAAGGGGACACTTGAGATTTTGATGCTAGGTGTATAAACAAGGTCTTCTCCATTGATTAGCATTGCCAGCTTCGTGGGGACCTCATTTTTGGTCCCCACGAAGACAGAGGTCCCCACACTGTTGGTGTGTATTCAGGTCCATGTCCCCACAAGTATAGCAAAAAACACACACACACACAACACACACACACACACACACACACACACACACACACACACACACACACACACGGTTGAAACTGATTGGGAGGACACAGATTACTTATATAAAACCTATTGACAGTGAGGTTGATTAACGAGTGGCACAGGCAGCCACAAGAGGTGGTGATGATGAACTGATTGGTGAATGGCTAGCACTCAATCAGGGGAGTGCACGGTGCTAATGAACTGATCGGATGATCCCGTAAATTGTTGAAACGAAATCACTGCACACGTAAGTGTGAGTTCTGCTTTAGGTAAACTTTATTTAGACATGTGAGAGGTTTGAGCGACTGTCAGACGCTTTGACCACGTTGTGGCCTTGATCACATAAGTTGCCTAAGGTACAGGCCTCCAAAGAGCAACAGAAAAAATCCCACGGATATGCTCTATTGTTTGGTAGTGATGTCCAGTGTCAGGGGTGGAGGATAGATTCCAAGGGATAACAAGGGACTTTTGGGGACCCTCAAGGTTCCAGGAGCTGAGTGTGATTCCCCTGTACCTAATGTAGTTACAACCCTCTTACAAGTAGTATGCCCATTTTCTTTTTCAGAAAACAAGCACAAGTGCTAATCAATCAATCATCTCAGGGACTGCGTGCACTGCGGTTATTATAGGGAGGTGCATTACTATAGTATTTGTACTGGACAACTCCTAATTATCACCAATACATAACCTGAAAGAATAAGACCAGTTTCTAACATCAGCTGCAAAAATCTGTGCGTTAGGCAAATGAGCACCATATTTTAGAGTCTTAGATCTACAGCTCTGCTGCTTCTCCCTGGTCACAGACTACAAACAGGCCCTGTGACTTTCTTTGCCTCAGCATAATGTAGGGGCAGAGACAATGATTCCAGTGATGCATCACTTACACAATTTCTTGTAATTTTGACAAAAATCTGTTTTCTCTTCTGCAGCTCTTGCAGTTCTCTGAATGCTGAGCCCTGTATAGCCCTGCCCAAATCATTGATTGGCAGCTTTGTGCAAATACCTATATCTGAACTATTGTAGCCAGATGTGTGTCAGCCTTCCCACCAGCAGAGTTGTACAACTGGATCAATCTTATGGACAGGAAAAAAAAAAAGAAAAAGAAAACAACATCTGTGGTGTAAGGGTACCATTACACGACGCAATATTGCATGCAATTTCACTGGCAATTTGCTGGTTGCAGTGAAATCATGGACACATTGTTCTATTTTGTTGGTGTGTAACGGTACCCTAAGAGCTGGGGAGGAGGGGTGAGATCTTAAAATTCAAAACGGTAAAATTGGGTTAAATTCCTAAAAATTGCTGACATGAAAAGTTTTGTTTAAAGTTTTTTTTTTAATTCATAGACACATGATAGCATTACTATTGCATTATGAAAACATTGGAGAAACAACACTTGCTGATGTTGAAGCAATATCATTGCTTGAACAGATCTGTACATTGACACTGTATACTCCAAAACCAATCATGCAGAGTACAATGCAAAATTATCACACACCAACCCTCCTTCCCCCAAAGAAAAATATATATTACAAAAAAAACCAAAAAAACTTTACAGCAATTTAAAAGTTACCAACACAATCTTCGCAAACAATAGTTTACAGGACAAGCTATTACTGAAAAATTACATATACACAGACATATTTGCAAAATGTGACGGCCACCATCATGGGTGCAGGTTACTATAATATAAGAAAAACATAATTTGGCACCACTAGCAGAAAGCTAATGAGATCAAGTGACGATTGCATTCATAAAGCAGCAGCACATTAACGCAACCATGGCACGGTATGGTTTGTGTATCCAGTGAGGAGCTGGCTCACCAGATAAATGCACGATTAATGCAATAAGGCACTGCAGAGGTTATCTCTGGAGACACACTACTCCAAGGATGGTTATACTAAAGGTTGGGGGGGGGTGGGCATTTACATGACCCTGTTTTATGATCTCCACCTCCCCCCCCTCTTTTTAGCAAGGTGGAGACAAAAAAAAAAAATCCACAAATGTAAAGAAAGGAATAAATATTTATATTATACACATTTAATTTGTGATGGAGAAGGGGACACAGGGGTGAGAGAAAGAAATAATCCTTCATAGTTTCACTAGATTGTTTAAATAAGGTTTGTCGAAACCACTGTGCTCTCAATTTAGTTGCCCGTAGCCATGAGCTCATCTATGGGTTGTGGAGGATAAAAGTTTTTAAAAAAAAAATGATGGTCCCAAAAAGGGTTCCCCTTATCACTTACCCTAGAAGGAAAAACAAGCAAAGCATGCCCCATGAGCATGCCCCTTTGTAGCCCCATGAGACATCTTATGTGCATGCCCTGTGATAATTTGGTCCCGTACTCTAAGTGCTCACTGGGATTATTGGGCAATAACCTCCATTGTAGGGCGTTTAATGGCACAGAATAAAGAAAAAAAAACAAACAAGTATTTTACCTCGCTCACATTTTGTAAGAACGCTATAAAGAGAAATCCTCCATGTATGAGCTCATTCATATGGCGGTACTTTCCACTTGTGGCTTACAAATAAAAATTGTGTGTGAAGTGAAGCCTACTGCTATATAACAGTACACGGCAGACACTGCTATAGAGCAGCCGCGTTATTTCAACATTATCACAGCCTCATGTTTCCGTTCAGGTCACCAGTCAGATAAGAATTTGTGCCTGTAATACCAAATAAAAAAAATTAAAAATACTTCCGCCATATAATCATTTGCCCTAAGGGTGCTTTCACATCAGCGTTTTTATTCAAATCGCGGCAGATGCGGTGAAAAAACCGCATCTGCCGCGATTACCGCATACCGGCTGCACTTGCGGCGCGGTTGCGGTTTTTTCCATACAAAGTATAGGCGGACTTGCGGCAGGTGCGGCAAGTGCGGTATTGCACTTGCGGCAGGTGCGGCAGCGAAAAAAAACGCGGTCAGCCGCGGTTTTTTTCGCGGCCACACCTGCCGCAAGTGCAAAACCGCACTTGCCGCACCTGCCGCAAGTCCGCCTATACTTTGTATGGAAAAAACCGCAACCGCGCCGCAAGTGCAGCCGGTATGCGGTAATCGCGGCAGATGCGGTTTTTTCACCGCATCTGCCGCGATTTGAATAAAAACGCTGATGTGAAAGGGCCCTAAGACAATGTAATACGGATCTATACAACAGTCCGTGTTTCAGCCGTGTTACAATCAACTTTACTCATAATGCCTTTAATCAAGCTTCAATACAATTAATTAAGACCTATAAATTAATATACAGAACCATATGTTCCTTTCCTTTTGTCAGGAGACTGTGCCCATGACCAAATTAATAAATATATATTCTTTTGCACGACTAACAAATCGAATGTTGCAGGAAAAAGAAACAAACAAAAACAAACAACTTTCTAACAAGCCACAACATTGACCATCATTGTAGCAAGATGATCAAAGGAGTAAAGTACAGGCCATCCCTTACCATTGTGCAGAGCGGTCTTGATAAAAAAAAGAAGTCTCTTAAAAAGCCAAAAAAAAAAAACAAAACAAAAAATACACCATAGATAAGTTCTATGGACTCCTCTTTCATTCAAAGTACATTTACTCTAAGGAAAAAAACGACAGAATAATATAAATATAACGGCGAGAAAATAAAAATACAAAAAAAAAAAAATCACATTTTGTAGCAAGTTCTACGTAATGGTGACAGAAGAAAATAAAATAAGTAACCAATTTATAGAATATAAATCACATTTACAAAAGGCTATTGTACCGTAAGCATCTATGCTGCAGGTACCCAAACAGGACAGTAGCGGTCATCATAGATCTGGGAGCAATACATGGTCTAGCATTTTATAGTCAGCGTCATATACACCTAGCTAAATCCTACATTAAAAGAAACTAAGACTATTAGCAGCTTCTACTGAATAGTTATAGAACAATTTACTCCAACATGTCTGTCTTTACCTTGTATAATGGACATTTTATTACACATGCTGGATGAAGGAACCCAAATACAGGTCTTTAATGGGTCTAGCAGGATTAGAAAAACATGGCCGCCTTCTCTTCCAGAAACAGCAGCACCCCCAACTGTGGGGAGCGTCTGGTATTGCAGCTAGCATAGTAGTACACGGCCCGACCAGCAGGTGCCTGACCATAGCTAAGGTCTGCAAGGGCATAAATGTGGAAAAAGTGGTTCACCAGTGGTTGGCCTGGGCAGTCACAGTCGTGTAAACCTGGCCTAAGTTTTTTGAAATCCAACATCAAGGTCTAAAACCTTAAACTTAAGAAGTTGTCAAAGATACGTTTTGGTTTTTTTTCATCACTATTGAGTGAGGTTTCCCTAATGATTAGATGCAGGGGGCGAGTATACATCCACCTAATTTCTGTTATTTAGGATCTACAGCTCCAAATTGCCAATAAGAAACTGTCTAGACCCTATTCCTGGAGAATGAACAGTTTCCGTTCCACAATGTTCTGGCTATTCTACATCTATATTTACAAGGCCTCATTTACAAAATGACGAAACAAAAGAAAAGCTGGTCTGTAGCAGCCAATCAAAAGCCCACCTTGCATTTTTTTTAAAGGAAAAACTAAAGCCATTCTTGCGACTTCTTGCTTTGAGCATTGAGAAGTTTTCCCGCTATATAATTTTGTTGAATGAGACCCCTCAGTAAGTAGTAATCAGCATTTTTATTGCACAGGTCTTTTAGGAGAATATTCTGCAAGAGCTCAGTCAGTTGCAGCGGGCAAAGCATAGGGCTATGTTCACATAAGATGTTTTTGCTGCAGCAAAACCTGACCTATAGGCAGTAAATACAGCAGGGCTTTTAAAGCAAAAGCACACTTCCAAAAAAAATAAAAAAAATGCACAAAAGACGATGCTGTGTGTTTCGCTCTTCAAATGGTGAAAAAGAGCATAAAAAATGCTGAAAGGATTGACACGCTGCTTCTATTAAAAATGGAGCAAAAATAATCGGTTTTCCATTACAGTCATGAAAAAAGCAAATGTGTGTCTGGAATCTCATAGGTTTTGCTGGTATTGCAAAAAGCAGCTTTTCATTAGCATGGATTTGAATAACACCAATGAAAAAAAAACATGCAAAAAACACTGCAAGTACAACTTGTGTGAAGAAAGACCTTAGTGATCAGTACACGAAACGCCAAGTAGATAGAAGAGAGCGAGACAAGACGGCAGAGAGATGGACTGAACTGACCGGCGAGAAGAGAGAACAAGGGTTGCAATAAAATTCCCGCCTCTAATGATGCCCACTTTTACTATTAAATAATATTCCTAGTCTGGAAATGTACAATTTTGCTATAAACAATAAATAAAACATTGAAAAAAAAAAAAAAAAAAAAAATAATTATAAAATAATTATACTTTTGAAGAAAAATCTGATTTTGGGATAAATACCTGGAACAAGCAGGCAAAACATTGTATTGTACATAATATTCTGTACACACATTACAACCCTCCACCCTGTGGTGCAAGAGTCCTGTAACAGTCCATCAGGCTGGAGGCAGAGAGTAGAATATACATACAAAATAGGATAAAAATAAAATGACACAGGTTTTAAAGGAGCAAGAAAGACCAGGGTTTCCTCCATAGTCTATCAATAATTGTGGTTGAGGGCCCCGTGGTCCTGTGCCGCTCACTTGGGGGACATGTCATCCAGTGATATGAATGAAGAGCAGGAGTTGGAGCCGGCGGCCGGAGAGTCGGTCACACAGCCGTCCTTAGCTGCAGAGTCAGACGAAGAACCGATACTGCTGCTGCTGTCAAGGTCCGAGGAAAGGCTGCAAAAGTCACATGGAAACAAGTATAAAAGCTGGAATCCAGCACCCACAGCAGTATCAGACCCAGACAATTTACAAGACGAGAGCACTGGGCTCCTGGGTTCAAATCCCATCAAGGACAACATGTGCAAGAAGTTTGTATGCTCTCCCCATGTTTGTGTTGGTTTCCTCCCACACTCCAAAGACATACGGATAGGGAATGTAGATTGTGAGCCTCAATGGGACAGTAATAATCTTTGTAAAGCACTGAGGAATATGATGGCACTGTATAAGCAATGCATAATAAATAGATAATAACTAATACCCCTTTGACCTCAGCATAACCAACAAACCTTTTTTTTTAGCCCTATTACATACAATGGAATCCTGTTAAAGTATACAGTGCTGTATATGGAGCCTATGCGTTTATGCTAAGGTGGCATACACTGGAAGCAGCTGGCATTAAAGCACATCTCAGTCTGGTGAACATAGAACATGATATGTGCATGAACTACACTACTTGAGCAGAATGCTTCATTTGCTTATTCTTCAGAACTAGTTTAGTAGATTCCTTATTTGTGTTCTTGTTTTTTGTGCGAGCAGCTGTCCAAAGTTCAGAGTAGAGTTGGTGTAAATTGATCCGCAATGACCAGTGCATTAGCTTCTTTAAGGACCCGTGGCTGCTGGTCGGGAGCTCCGAGAATCACCTCCCGCCCATCCATATTCGTAGCTCTTCTTTTGAAGAGCCGTGGATGCTGGCGGGTAAGAGATAACTCTCAGGGCTCAAGTCCAGCAGCCACTGACTGAACCGAGCACCGCAGATCAATTCACACAAATTCTAGTCACCAGTGACAAGCCAAAGTTACCAGAAAGAATCTGTTAATGGAAAAAAATTGGAATCCGGCTCAACAGGAATGGATTTTCTTTTATTTTTCAGTAAAGATGATGCATACAAAAGGAAATATTACATGGTCGACATGATCCAGTCGACGTGCTTCAACTGCATTAAGCAGTCTTCCTAGTATTAGTCATCAGTAATACTGCTTAATACAGTCGAAACGCGTCGACTGGGTCATGTCGACCATGTAATCTTATTTTTCTGTATGCACTATCTTTATTGAAATTAAAAGAAAAAGGAAATCCATTCCTGTTGAGCCGGATTCCAGTTTTTTCCTTTAACGTTGATGAAAGGCTAAGGCGAGGCCGGTTTCTGAGCCCCAGATGGATGAGGAAAGATTAGCGGGTGAGCTGGAACCAACTCTTATAAAAAGAATCTGTGCCTTTAAATAAATGGATATTTAGGTAGTGTGTGGTTGTTCTGACTTGTAGACACAGAGACCCAAGCTGGGACCCTTCTTTAATTACAACCATAAGACTCAACTGGAATTAAGTGCAAAGACTGTCCTCATAATGCAACCCCAATAATAATTCACATAGGAGATTGATATTTCTTTCAATCTGCTTTAAAAGATTTAACATGCAAGGGTTAAATGCAAACGAGTGCTAGGAATGTAATCTTCGCTATAGCAATCTGTCTAGAGAGTTGTATGGCTTTCACCTGTAATTTAAAAGGGAGACATCACACCTCCACAGAGTCTTCTCATTCTGCAATACATGACTGGGGACCCCAGATCCCTCTACACTCCAAAAACCTGCTTCTATTAAATCAGTGCTAGATGTGGTACATTTTCAGTTAGATAAATTAAGTTGTAAAAAACGATATATGTCAGTGCAGTTTCTAGAATGGTAACTCATTCTGAAGCACCATACAAATTAATGGTTTAAAAAAAAAAAAAAAAAAAAAGTCGTACTTACCAACTGTAGTCTGACAGATGAGGTGAGGTCAGGAGAAAGCATGGTGGTTGTTCCTTGAAACAATCTCTTTGGTTGATTTTCTATTTCCATTTCAACTATTAGGAAGAAGAACGACAGTAAGAAAAAAAATAACCTTAATGTATAAAAGTAGATTTTTGTTGTGCTCACCGTAAAATCTCTTTCTCTGAACCATCATTGGGGAACACAGGATACCATGGGTGTTGCTTGCTACCACTAGGAGGCGACACTAAGCCAATTAATGAAACAAAACAGTAAGCTCCTACTCGGCAGTATACACCCCCAGTCTAGAGGGACAGCCAGCCAGTTAGTGCAAAAGCCTTAGGTGAAGCAATTGAGATAAACACAGAATGGTACGACAGAAAATAAATAAATACACATAAGAAGGGCGGGTGCTGTGTCCCCCAATGATGGCTCAGAGAAAGAGATTTTACGGTGAGTATACAAAAATCGACTTTTCTCTATCGCCTCATTGAGGGACACAGGATACCATGGCACGTCCTAAAGCAGTCCCCAAGGGTGGGGAAAAAAAAACAGGACTATAAGAGGAAAGAGAACAGAGGCTGGAACCTCGGGAGAGGAAGCCGCTGTCCATAGACAAAAGCACTCTCATTGTCTAAGACTGGGACAACCAGAGAAAAAAGGTGTCAAGAGTAGCATAAGTGGGTCAAGGAATAGGAGAGAGCCCGAAGTGTCACTATACTCTAGTGAAACGTGGATAGGCAACCCTTCTGTTCGTGGATTTTTGAGTGTAGGGGATCGACCGTCTGAGATGGAACATGTCCGTTCAGAGTAAATGAAGTAAGGTGACTAGCAAGAACTTCTTGCTTCTGAAAATAATATTGTGAAAAAGAAAGAATTCCCAAAAGAGAAAGGAAACTTGGAAACAAGTCCCCTTTCGAAAGCCACCACTTTACCATGACCCGGCGCGAGTAGCAGGTCTATGGTGATTTTAATTCCTTCATAGGTCAATTCTAAAGTGCTGCTGAAGGCTTGTTTCTGACTGAGCTAGGAAGGAGTATGCCCTACCTTTAAGAGGTCAAAGGACCTGTTGGACAGGAAGATACGTTACCAGAACGGAGAAAAAAAAAAAAACCTTAAACACGAGAAACTAATATGTAGTGTGAAGAAGGACGGAGGAGACGTGTCACCAGGGTAAGTCTGCCCCTGTGGATTCTAGCTGATGAACAGCTATAAATGCATTGATGGTCAGGAGAAAAAGGCTGAGAGAACTTGAGAAATTCCCTGATTTCCCCCTGTTTGAGCGGGTATCCCACCGAAGATTTATGTGTTTGTGAAATGGTTAAACCCGGTGAAACTGAAGCATCCTTAGGCTCCGTAAGAGAAGCTGAAACGTAGGGAGTATCTGCGAACGTAGCCGAACTATATAGTAGAGTGTTGGCATGGTCCAACAGATGGTAGTGTCCTGTAGACAGAGATAAAGATTCCAGCTCCCTGTAGACAGAGGGGTAAGCAGCCTACTTGAAGGAAAGAGGGGAACAGTAAAGACTCAGGAGACCTTTGGGGAGGTAGATAGCGAAGCCGTCCAGCAGATCTAAAAGGTCAAAAGAGAACAACCGTGCTATCACAGATGGGCTGATTTACGTGGATATAAGGAGTCTGAAACAACATTTTCTGCCCCAGAGAAGTGCGGAACAGCCAAAATCTGGCATGAGCATGGGAGGGGTCCTGAAAACGACCGGTAGTCTCTTGTCCATGTGGAAGCGGAGAGCAAACGGTCCTGAATGAAAAGAAGGGGTGAGAAAAAACTCTGGGGGTTCCGGAGGACCCTGCTGATGACTCAAAAAAAACGTAGTAATCGAAGAAAGGCGACAAGCTCTGTACGAACTCTCAACCATGCACGGGGGCTATGGTAGCCATCATTGTATGTCCCGAGAATGGTATAAGTGCTGCCAAAGCGTAGTATGAAGAAGGGAGCGCCTACCTGGGGGCCAGATGTAGAGGACTTGACAACTCCCGGAGGAAGGAACAGGTCTGTGTTCATAGTCCTCAGCGCGACAAGCTGACCCAAGGAGGAATGGCCAGGAAAGAGACGTAGGAAACAGAACATCTAATGTATGTACCAATCGAACAAAAAACATTGTAGTCAGGCACTCTTAGTCCTAAGATACAGACAGCCAACTCTGCTGACATGCTTGGCATAACAGCGAAGTACAAAGGCTGATCCTATGAACAAAAGGAGAGGCCACAGAAGGAGGACTTGAGTGAGAACACGGGCTGTAAGACAGTGACCGATGCCGGTGTGGACCATTTGAGTGGTAACACCTATGATATCCGAGGAAGAAACCAAGCTCGACTTCAGGAGAGAGCCGC
This sequence comes from Allobates femoralis, assembly GCA_033576535.1. NCBI lineage: Eukaryota > Metazoa > Chordata > Amphibia > Anura > Aromobatidae > Allobates > Allobates femoralis. The sequence continues at coordinate 134,904,599 of JARQOC010000008.1, read as the reverse complement.
CAGTTCGCATGAAAAGGAGCTTATGCAGAGAGCGGGAAGTATTCCCTGACTTAGATGACAGTGCCAGGAATTTACCAGAAAGAAAAAAGGTAAGGACCGAGACCGTGAGAGTCATAGCTATCACATGCATCGGGTCACGACGTCTGTTCTGACGTCATTGGAGATGTCCAACTTACCAAGCAGCGCATGGACGAGCTGGATCCAGGTAGGCTTGTGAAGGGAACTGGAAGAAAATAAATTACCTCATGTGCGGGCATCAGAGACCTTGATTGAGCTGCGGATGCGTGTGCGTTGCCGCCTACGAGAGAAAATGCCAATGACGCCATCACATCTGGCTGTAGGTGGAGTGATCCCCGGATGAGGAGATTGAAGTACTTGACTATGCTCTGTGAAGGAGGTTGAGAAACAACAGACGCAGAAACTGAGGCAGAGCCCTTGCGGACTGTTCCCATGAGCCTGCAGGAGCCGCGTCTAGCATGCAATGGATATACGGACTTATGTTTTATCAGGTAATAACGCATAGTGTAGTAATATATACCTATACGTATATGCGTATATGTACAATTACTGCGTATGAGCAGGGCGTCCCACATGCCAATTGGGGTAGGAAGTGTGCACCACTTTACCTATTTAAACATTAAGGTCGATGGGGTTCCGACCAGATTGGCATTGGGCGGATCCGATATACCTCATGGCACCAGGAGGATCCGGCCCGAAACAGGGAACAAAGCTTCCATTACTGGGCTTGTTAGTCAAATGTGACAGAGAAGCATAAGACCAATATTCTGTACTGCTACGAACACGACGTGGCATGTGGATTACAGGCCAACTGAGAAGTGGGTCTTTAGCAAGGGAGTCGCTGAAGGAGAGGACTATAAAGATGCATGGTAGCTGGGAGTCTAGTTTACCTACTACAAGGTAGGGGCTAGTGCAGACAGCTTATGGAAGTGATATATTGAAAATCCGAGAAAAAAAACCTTCCAAACAAACAGATATAAAGAGCGTGGTGTCTGAGCCGTGCTCGCATCCAATGTGGCTGATGTCAAACAATAAACTTGCCGGCAATAAAGTAATGCAGTTGTACAAGAGCTTACCATTTAGGAGCTGTAGACAGATACTTCGAAGCAAACTGCCTCTGGACGGCAGAGTTGTGCCAGACAGGTTCCGTGGACCTAAGTGCAAATGTGGCACCCCTGCGGGGGATTGCCACAGGTTACACTGGTGCAAGATAGGATTGACACCTTGGTTTGTTCAGCACACAACACCTTCCACTCCAGACCTGAAGGGGGAGCTCTACTGGCTGCATTAAGTCAGTTCCCCTTTAAGGAGATCCAGGCTGAGAGGAGGAGACAGTTGGTCCTAGGAGACAGTTGCTAGGCAGTTAGTTCGTGTGAGGAGAGGAGAAAGGTGGAGGAAAAGCTGCTGGTCTCTGTAAAAGACAGATGCCAGGACCAGAAGGGACCATTTTGTCAGCTGTTCACACCCTAGGGAAGGGGCCGGATGCAAGGAGAAGAGGTAGGGAATAAGAAGAGGGATTAAAAGACATTCCCCTTGAGCACAACCGAACACTGGAGTCCGATGCTGTGGGCTTACAGAGCCACAGTAAAAAGCCCAGCAGTTTCAGGTGAAGTTTAGCCCTGAAAGAAGATAGTAAAGACATTAAAAACTAACCAAACAGAGGACCAGGGGCCACAGGATAAACCGGGTTCCCGCAGAAGGGCCTGATTGTTAGTTTTAGACAATAGAGAATTGGAGAGCTCAAACTCAGGCAAGACTCATTCCTCAAGAGAAAGAATAGAGATAAAGGAGGCCTCATATCTTTCTAAGGAGTTGATCCTAAATTGCACCAGGGACCCGGTTTACTCAGAACTGTACCTGTTTTGTGACTTCCAGTAAAAGGTACCGGAACAACTATCCCTGTGTGTATGTGTGACTGTTCATCGGCTATAACCCACCATCTTCCTCCTTCACTGCTCTCCCTCACCATCTTCTTTTATTGCTGCCCTGAGGTAAAGCTCCACCTGTGGGGAGCTGTACCACACTTTGCTGCCCCCTCCATCACCTCAGCGGCCGGCTGGCAGCGCTGGTACCAAATTACCGGACACTACAGGTGGCGTCACGTCCCCTGTAAATAATTCCCTCACAACCCCCTTCAAATGATCCCCAGGGCACGGCACCGGGATACCGTCCACCTGTGACTCCCTATTCAGCAGACCCGGTGACCGAGTACCCCCAGACAGCCCTGGCCTCATCACATGCAAAGACAGAATACGAAATGATGTAAAGTCCGGAGACAGTCGGGTAGTGGCTGAGTTGCATGGCCATAGTTGATTCCTTTGTCATGGACAACACCAGAACACGTGACACCTGGAGATGCTGAGCACTGAGTAATGAGTAGATACCGTGGCCCAATTTTGCAGGTAAAGCCCCAGTCACACATAACGATTTCGCTAGCGAGATCGTTGTAACTGTGACGTTACAACGATCTCTCCAGCGATATCGTTCTGTGTGACACTTTGCAGCGATCAGGCCCCTGCTGTGAGGTCGCTGATCGCTGCAAAGTGCTGCGGGTCATTTTTTGATCGTTGGTTTCCCGCTGGTCAGCACGCATCGCTGCGTGTGACAGCGAGAAACCAGCGATCTGTGACCTCACAGGGCTGGTTACTATGGTAAACACCGGGTATCCAGGCAGCGCGCACTGCCTAGATATCCGGCGTTTACCATGGTTACCAGCGTCCTCCCTGCTTAGCACTGCCTGTAAGCAGGGAGAACGCTGGTAACTATGATAAACAGCGGGTATCCAAGCAGCGTGCGCTGCCTGGATACCCGGTGTTTACCATAGTAACCAGCCCTGTAACCAGCGTTCTCCCTGCTCTGCCAAGACAGCGCTAAGCAGGGAGCGATGTGGGAGGTGGCTCCCAGGGCCTGATCGCTGGGGAGATCTGCCTGTTTGACAGATCCCCAGCGATCAGGTAACGACACTCCAGCGATCCCGGCAGGTCGTTATCGCTGTCGGGATCGTTGGAGTGATCGTTATGTGTGACTGCACCTTAAGACATAGCACGTGATGTCTGGAAACGCTGCACACTAGGTAGCGAGCAGGTACCGTGGCCATAATTGTAGGTAAGGACACAATGTGTGAAGTCTGGAGACACTATCACTGATAGTGGACAAGACCCCTGGCCGTGGCTACAGATAAGACATACGAGATGGCGGGGGGGAGACTGTGCACTGGAGAGTGGACAGAGCTCCTGGTCATAGATGCAGGCGAAGACATAATACGGGATGTCTGGAGACGTTGCGCACCGAAAAGTGGGCAGGGCTCCTGGTGCAAGTAGAAGACCTAATACTTGATGTCTAGAGAGGCTGTGCACTGGAAATGGACAGGGCTCCTGGCTGTAGTTGCAGGCAGAAAACATAATACGTGATGTCTGGAGACTCTGTGCACTGGAAAGTGGACAGGGCTCCTAGCCGTAGGTGCAGTCCGCAGATGTAGTACATGATGTCTGGAGACTCTGGCTACTTGTTAGTGGACAGGTACTGTGACCGTACATGCAGACTGATGTTTGAACACTCTGTGCATGACGAACCTTGCCGCTAGGGGCATGGTATTCGTTGGTGAGGGTTCTGTACTATATAGAGAACAGACCATATGGTAAAACCTTGGTGCGGCCTGCAAAATTATACTGCGCCCACGGTGCGGTGGAATTGACTGGACCTGATGTCATTGTTGACAGTGAGGGTCCAGTGGAAGAGCTAAAGTACTCCGTAACTGATGTGTAACAATGAAGAGAGCTGCTGGATTGCATGTTGCAAATGGTAGTGATACCGGCAGGGGTCAGAGATGCAGCAGAGAAACAGCAAAGAATATCTGTACAGGGCATCAGTGATAGTCCCGTGCCCCAGATACAGTGCCCATTTACAGCCTGTTCCATATCTGGTGCCCACGGAATAAGATTTGCAGCTGTCCGGTGGAGAAAGTCTGCAGGGGAGGCAGTAAAGGGGGCAGGGGAGCAGCTAAGTGTGTGTGTGAAGTACAGCCTGTATTAACCTACTGTTGTGTGTGGAGCTGTGGGGGATCTGCCTTACTGGTGAGGGAGCAGAGGATGGACCTGTGTCCCTTGTGCTAAGATATACATGCCTCTGCAGTGCTGCAATTGTACAGGGAGAGACTGCCTCCAGAGCGAGATCCAGCTTTCCTGGATCTGGGGGTGTGGCAGGAGCAAGGGGCATGATTCACACCTTAATGATGGCATGGGGGGTTTTGGTTACCAACCTCTCGATGGTGTCACATCATAGAGGGGCATGTCGGGGGTGGAGCTTAGTGGAAAAACTTGGTTTCGGCCGTAAAATTAAAATTAAGAATTCCGGCTGCAGAAATGGCGGTCCTGGCAGGAACTGTAACAGACACAAAAAGGGGCCTATATTTGCAGACCCGGCCACAGGAGCGGTGATGTAGCGGGAAGACTAGCAGGAGCGAAACCGTTGCACCACCCGGTCACTGCCTCCCCCACATGTTAAATAGGTAGAATCAAAGGAGCTCAATTAACTAAGGGGTTGTCCTCTGCCAGTACAGATCACTGTATGTCAGTAGCCTCAGGGATTGAGCGATCTCACCTTGTAAAAACTGCGGAGTCCCACGTAACACACCTTAACCCAGGCTGCCCGTGGGAAGCTGGGGAGCCCAGTGTAGCTGATGACGTGAGTGCCAGCTGCTGCTGCATGACTCCAGGTATGGAGGTCTTTGGGCTTGATGTGGCAGCTAGGGCTCCTATGAGGTAAGCTGTGTGGAGCCGGTCATTTGTCTGTCACTGGGGTCTGCGCCAGGTGCGGAAGGGGGTACAGGGAGGCGACACTCAGAGTGCCTGTCTGTTATTGGTTGTGGGAAATCGGTGCCCGGGGAACCGTCGCCCTTAAGTCTCAAATGCAGACGCAGCCCTGATGGATCCAATGTCGCAGGAGGGGGTACGTGGAGGCGACACTCCACGTTCCCGCCTGTTGATGGTTGTGGGAAAGCGGCACCCAAGGGAGCAGTCGCCCATCTAGGACCTTCATCTGTACCCAGAAAATCCAGTAAAAGTGAAACGGAAAAGGAATATCAAAGAATAAGGTAAAGGGCATGTGGGTTTGTAGACCACATGCGCCTCCTATGAACACTAAGATAAAACTGGCGGCTGTCCTTACAGACTGGGGGTGTATACTGCTGAGGAGGAGCTAACTCTTGTTTCATTAATTGGCTTAGTGTCGCCTCCTAGTGGTAGCAAGCATACACTCATGGTATCCTGTGTACCCCAATAAGGCGATAATGAAAAATGGATTTTAAAGTCACAGAAATTTTATTCAACATATCTGTCCTGTGTGTATATACCCTGGGTGGGAAATATTATACATTCACAGCATAGTTAAAGGAGATGGTATAGATTATGGAATCATAATCTGCAACTAAACAAATGACAGCAGTGTAGAAAGTAACATACTACCGTGTTTCTCCGAAAGTAAGACCCTGTCTTACATTTTTTTGGGGGCCAAAAGTGGCCCCCTGTCTTACTTTCGGGGGGGGGTCTTATATTGGCAGCCCCAGCCTACTCACATACATACACACACACACCGTATATACTCATGTATAAGCCGAGGGTGGGAAATACAGCAGACCGCCACCCCGGTTACAACCCCCAGCAGTGTGGTACACAGCCCAGCAGTGTGGTACATAAGGTATACAGGCCCCAGCAGTGAGGTATACAGCCCAGCAGTGTGGTATACAGCCCAGCAGTGTGGTATACAGCCCAGCAGTGTGGTATACAGCCCAGCAGTGTGGTATACAGCCCAGCAGTGTGGTATACAGCCCAGCAGTGTGGTATACAGCCCAGCAGTGTGGTATACAGGGTATACAGGCCCCAACAGTGTGGATACAGCTCCCCTCCTGCTGGCACACTGCCCCCCCAGCTCTGAGGCCCCCCTGCTGCTGCTTACATCTTACCCTCCAGCGTCTTCTTGCAGCAGCCAGCGCGTCGGTCCTCCGTTCCCGTCTTCAGCTGTTTCCCGGATCATGTCATGCGCTGCGACGGGTCACGTCATTGCTAGTGCGACCGGCCGGTCACATGATCCGGGAGACCGCTGAAGACGGGACCAGAGGACCGACGCGCTAGCTGCTGCAAGAAGACGCTGGAGGGTAAGATGTAAGCAGCAGCAGGGGGGGCCTTACATTAGCATCCCCCCCGGTTGTAAGGCCTTATATTCGGGGGAGGCCTTACATTAGCAGGCCCCCCCTTTACCCCTAGGCGGCCTTACAATCGGGGGGGGGGGGCTTACTTTCGGGGAAACACGGTACTACTACAGTCTGCACTTCACAAATGGCAGCCCTGATTACTCCTCATCTTCATTCTCTGGGATACACTGATGTACTATAGAGCACAAGAGTAAAGCCTGACATGTGCCTATAATCCTGTGTTTTCCAAGTTGTGGCCGTCAGGGGATGAAGGGAGTTGTAGTAAAGAAACGGCTGGAGAGCCATAGATTGGTAAAAACCGATAAAGTGTACAATAACCATCATATCATCTACTATACATTCACAGAATATTATACCTTTCCTCTTTATTGGGCCGAGGACGCTGGGACGTATGCAGTTAGGACTCTGACTTCTCCTGCTGGAGAAAAGAACATATAAACTTTTAACAAAACACAACAAATCTGTGATAAGAAGAATAATGCCAGGCTAAAATATACAAATACTGTAGTATAGGCAATGAGACCACCAACCATTTATATTCAGTGACTGATCAGAGACTGATAATTCTGCAACGGGGGCAGATATTAGGTCAGCATAAATGTCATAATAGGGAGCACATGGCCACATGTAAACAGAGGATGACAATATAACACTGTGGCAGGACACAGCAATATTATTCCTGTCTGTTCTGGTCCAGGCTGCTTCCATCAGCCAAAGTAAAAAAGCAAATAAACGAGTGTGTTTGACTTATTCTCAAGTGGTAGGTAGCAGTCAGCCAAATGTCTTCCGCCTTCCCCTTACACACACACACACACACACACACACACACACACACACACACACACACACACACACACACACACACACACACACACACACACACCAAAGTAAATAGATTAACATTTTTTTGTTATTTAAAGGGAACCTTTCACCCCCACCCCAGGGCATTTTATACTGTGCCCACCGGGTTGCACATCATGTAAATGGGGTTCTAGTAACCCGTGTATGTTCCCAGACTGACCCCACATACCTGTGATATGAACTTATATTCTCTCCAGAGCTGGCCTCCTATTTGGACAGGGAGGCTGCTATTTGGTCATGGTGGGGAAACGTCTCACCGCCCCTCCGTGCTGCAGATTCCGCCCTGCATGGTTCAAATTTCCCACCCCTCCTCTGGCCGGCGCTTGAGTGACAGGAGCACTCGCGACAGCGCAGTGGAGCAGGTGTCAGCGGGCCATAGAACAATGCTGAAGTCTCGCGAGACTTCCGCACTATGCACGGACAGCCGCTCCACTGCGCAGGTGCGGGTGCCACTGTCAGAGCCGAAGTCTCGCTAGACTTCAGCATTGTTTTATGGCTGGCTGACACCTGCTCCACTGCGCCGGCTCCTGTCACTCATGCGTCGGCCAGAGGAGGTGGGGAAAAAGAGAATTTTGTTTACGTACCGTAAATTCTTTTTTCTTTAGTCATCAATGGGAGACCCAGACAATGGGGTTTAGGGCTCTGCCCTCCGGAGGTCACACTAGGTACTACAAGTTTGTAGACACCGCCTCCTCCGCTTATAAACCCCTACCGCAGGGAACATCCTCAGTTTGGTCCATAAGCTGCGAGGAGAAATAAACCACACCCGAAACATCGGGAAGAATGCCGTGCACAGACGGTTCAACAACCCGGCAAACACTGTCTCAACAGAGAACAGAACAAGTGCAAAATATGCAACGGAACAACTGGGTGGGTGCTGGGTCTCCCATTGATGACTAAAGAAAAAAGAATTTACGGTACGTAAACAAAATTCTCTTTTTTCTGGTCGTCATAATGGGAGACCCAGACAATGGGGATGTCCTAAAGCAATACCCCAGGGCGGGAAGAGTTCCTCAACAAGACGGATAACATATGGTTCCCTTTAAAGGTGGGCAACCGCCGCCTGGAGAACCCGCCTGCCCAAACTCGCATCCGCAGAGGCATGGGCATGCACCATATAGTGCTTAGAAAATGTGTGCAGGCTGGACCAAGTGGCTGCCTGACACACCTGTAGAGCAGACGCTCGATGTCGCAAAGCCCAGGAGGCCCCGACAGCTCTGGTAGAGTGAGCCTTCAATCCCACCGGGAGAGGCAAACCAGAGGATCGGTAAGCCTCCTGAATGGGAGTTTTAATCCATCTGGCCAAGGTCGACTTTGACGCCGCGGCCCCCTTACAGCGACCCGTCGTGAGAACAAATAAGGAATCCGAATTCCTGAAGGAAGCGGTCCTGGACACATAAATGCGTACAGCTCTCACGAGATCCAGAGTATGGAGGTCGCGTTCAATCTGATGAACGGGAGCGGGGCAAAATGAAGGGAGAACAATCTCCTGGTTCAGGTGAAAAGTTGAAACCACCTTCGGCAAGAATTCTGGCCGTGGACGCAACACCACCTTGTCTTGGTGAACCACCAGAAAGGGTGACTTGCACGAAAGTGCAGCCAATTCTGAGACCCTCCTCAAAGACGTAATTGCCACCAGAAAAACCACCTTCTGGGACAGACGCAAGAGAGAGATATCTCTCAGCGGCTCAAACGGCGGCTTCTGTAACGCCGCTAGGACTCTGTTAAGGTCCCAAGGGTCCAGAGGTCTCCTGTAGGGCGGAACCATCCGCGACACCCCTTGGAGAAAATGACGCACCTTCGGGAGGAGTGCCAATCGTCTGTCAAACAGCACCGAGAGTGCTGACACTTGACCTTTCAAAGAGCCAAGGGATAATCCCAACTCCAGACCCGACTGTAGGAAGGCCAACAACGTCGGGATGGAGAGGGGCCACGGAGAGCGTCCACCGGAGGCACACCAGGTAAAAAAGATTTTCCACGTTCTGTGGTATATCTTCCTGGAAGCGGGCCTCCTAGCCCGATTCATAGTAGCAACCACTGTAGGGGAGAAACCCCTAGACGTCAGCAGCCAGGCCTCAAGAGCCACGCAGTCAACTTGAGGGCCCTGGAATTGCGGTGGAAGAATGGGCCTTGCGCGAGTAAGTCTGCGCGTTCTGGAAGAGCCCATCTGTGTCCGCCTGACAGGTGCCACAGGACCGGATACCAGGACCTCCTGGGCCAATCTGGAGCCACTATGATGGCTATCCTGCACTCCGACCTGATCTTCCACAGCACCTTGGGAATCAGAGCCAGAGGCGGGAACACATACGGCAGATGGAATCCGGACCAGGTCAAGATTAGGGCGTCCGCTCCCAGAGACTGGGGGTCCCACGACCTCGCCATGTATTGCGGCACCTGATGATTCAGCCGTGAGGCCATCAGGTCCACGTCCGGCATGCCCCATCTGCTGCAGATTTCTCTGAAGATGTCCGGATGAAGAGACCACTCTCCGGCGTCCATCCCCTGTCGGCTCAGATAGTCGGCCTCCCAGTTTTCGACCCCTGGGATGTGAACTGCGGAGATCAGGCAGTTGTTGTCCTCCGCCCAGGATAGGATGCGGTGAACTTCGGCCAGAGCCTCCGCACTCCTGGTTCCTCCTTGATGATTTATGTAGGCGACGGCCGTCGCATTGTCGGACTGAACCCGAATGGGTTGTCCTGAGAGGAATCTCTGAAAAGCCAGGAGTGCCAGGTATACCGCCTTGATCTCCAGCACATTGATCTGCAACGCCGACTCCGACTGAGTCCACAGGCCTTGGGCCCTGTGGTGTGAGAACACCGCCCCCCAGCCCTTCAGACTGGCGTCGGTGGTCACCACTAACCAAGACGGTTTTATGAAGGACCGGCCCCGAGACAAGTGATGCGGTTGTAGCCACCACTGCAGGGAATCTCTGGTCGGTTGGGAAAGGGTCACCAGCCGATTCAGTGAGATCATCCTCTTGTCCCATCTGCGGAGAATCTCCAGCTGGAGAGGACGGAGGCGAAATTGTGCAAAAGGCACCGCCTCTATTGCCGCCACCATGCGTCCCACCAGTTTCATCAACACCCGTAGGGATGATTGTGGTGACAGGAGGACTGCTTGCACTCCTGATTGGATCGCCATCTGTTTGGGTCGCGGCAGAGACACCAGGGCCGAGGCCGTGTTGAAGTCCATGCCCAAATATGTCAGAGACTGGGTCGGAACTAGCGTTGACTTCTGAATGTTGAGGAGCCAACCGAACTGTTCCAGAGACCGCATGGTCACATCCAGGCTCTCTTGACAGAGGTGTTCCGATGGCCCCCTGACCAGCAGGTCGTCTAAATAGGGGATGACGGCATGGCCCTGCGCGTGCAGGAGAGCCATCATGGAAGCCATCACTTTTGTGAACACCCGCGGTGCCGAGGCCAACCCGAACGGCAGCGCCACAAATTGGAAGTGTTCTTCCCCCACTGCAAATCTCAACCAGCGCTGATGAGCCGGAGCAATGGGCACATGAAGGTAAGCGTCTCGGATATCTATGGACGCCAGGAAGTCCCCCTGTGACACCGCTGCGATCACGGAACGCAGGGATTCCATACGGAACTTCCGAACCAACACGTGACGGTTGAACAACTTCAGGTCCAGAACAGGGCGGAAGGATCCGTCCTTCTTCGGGACGATAAAGAGGTTGGAGTAAAAACCCCTGAACCTCTCCCCGGAAGGCACCGGAACTACCACTCCGTCCCTGCGGAGACCCTCCAACACCAGGTAAAAAGCCTGAGCCTTTTCTGGTGATGGGGCCGACCGATGGAATCGGTGGATAGGTTTTTACGTCAGCTCTATCCTGTAACCTCGCGAGACCACGTCTCGAACCCACTGATCTTGAATGTGAAGTAGCCACTTGTCCTGAAAGCGAGACAAGCGGCCCCCCCACCTGTGGGGAGGCAGGAAGGCAGAGCGAGTCATGTAGAGGCGGGTTTGGGGGTGGCAGCCGCTGCCCCCGCCGGCTTCTTTGGACGACTCTTAGAGCGCCACTGAGAAGCGGGCTTGCCCCCTCGGTCCGTACGAGCGGACGATGCTGATGACTGCGAGCTGGAGCGAAAGGACCACTGTTTTGGGTTCCTTTTCACAGTATACCGTGGCTTAGGCTTATTCTGCGGTATCTTAGACTCAGCAGAATCCTTTATTAGCTTGTCCAGCTCAGTGCCAAACAGCCTGTCACCAGCAAATGGAAGAATCTGTAAAATCTTCTTAGATGTGGCATCTGAGTCCCAGAGACGCAGCCACAGCAGTCTGCGAATCGCAATAGCATTGGCCGAAGCCACAGCTGAGCGAGTGGCAGTTTCCAGAGTTGCCGTTCTGGCGTAGTCCGCATAGGCTCTTGCCCTCTCGGTAAGTGCCATGACCTCTGGACTGGACCTTGCCAGGTCAGTGATACCATCCAAGCAGGTAGTAATTGCTTGTAAGGTCCAAACCGTGGCAAAATTAGGGGCAAATGAAGCCCCCACAGCCTCATAGGAAGACTTGGCGAGTTGCTCGACCTGTCTATCAGTCGCATCCTTCAACGAGGAGCTATCAGAGGCAGAGAATAGAGAGCGTGCAGCAATCCTGGTCATGGAAGCGTCCACCTTTGGGGACTGCGACCACTCCTGAAGCACCTCCTGGGGGAAGGGGAAGCGATTGTCCTTAGGTTTTCGGACATAACGCCGCCCAGGGTGCAACCTGGGGGCTCTAATCACCCTTCCAAAGTTAGTATGGTCCATAAAGGAACCACTTGGTCTAGCCTCCGGCCGCAGCCATTGATAGACCTCCTTCGGGTGTACAGTCACCTCCTCAGGGGGAGTCACAAGACGTAAGGTCTCGTTGATAGAGGATACCAAATCCTCCACCCCGTCTGGTGGTTCAGACGCAGATACAGACCCGAAAGTCGAACCCCCATCATCTTCCTCACCATCAGAGGAACGCTCCTCCTCAGAGAGAGCCTGGAGCTCGGGTGACTCCTCACGACGAGCTCGCTTAAGGGGTCTCACAGCAGAAGAGGGAGACACCCGGGGGTAACTGGAAGGAGTAGCTGGGCTGTCCAGCCTCCTATTAAGCGCCTCCAGGGATTGCGACATGGAGGACAGCTGGGACAACAGAGATTCATTGATCTTATTCTGAGTTTCCCAGGGCCCTGGAATCACTTGAACCTCAGGGTACCGCACCGGAGCTGCTGACTCAGCAGTGGCAGTCCGGGCCTCTGGGCGTCCGCAGTTATTGCAGGACCCCTCCACCAGTGTACCATTGCATATAGCACAAGTAACTGTGGTCTCTGCCGCCTTAGCAGCACGCTTCCCAACTGAGGACATCGCCACAGTAGGGGTAAATAAGCCAATCGCAGACAAAAACCGGGATCCCGGTGGCTTACCGACCGCAACACAGCGGTAGGAGGAAGCGGTGTGTGTGTGACCTCCGCGCTAGGTTCCGGTCTCCCCTGAAGTGCAGCCGCACGCTTCAGACAGCTCCCAGCCGGGAAGTGATGGGGAAAGATGGCCGCCGACAGAGAAACTGTGGGCGGCGCCGAGAACACGCGGGAAACACACACACATGCCCATCGGTGACGTCACCGCACGGGCAGCTTCCCATCCTCCAGGCAGCCTCAGCATGAAGGCGCCGGAGCCCGCAGCGCGGGAAATAGTGTGAAATACACCACACACAGACTGACTGTACAAACACACATACGCAGTCTAGAGCCTCAGCCCCTGTGACACACAGGGCGGTCAGCCAGGGTGACCCCAGCACGGGGTACACCTCCAGATCCGCGGACCCGAGGGTAACGCGCGGTCTGAGTGTCAGGACACATAAAGTGACCGACACTACCCCCAGGCACACAGGAGACACAGAGTGCCTCAGTGCCTGTCCGGTCTGTAAGCACCATTTAGGGAGGCCTCGGACGGGGGTTCAGTACCAGTCCGGAGTGTAAGCACCATTTAGGGAGGCCTCGGACTGGGCTGGCTCCAGTCCGGTCTGTAAGCACCATTTAGGGAGGCCTCGGACGGAGCGGAGCTGTGCAAGGCTCCCATCTCCCACTCTCCAGAGCCCCCCAGAGAGGGATGGAGAGGAGCGTGACAGCGTACCGGGAGAACACCAAGTGTCCAGGCTCTAGGCCCTCCGGTACCTCCACCAGCGTGTGCCACTAAGGGTGAGCGGGGAGGCTGTCACAGGTCCCGACTAGGACCATATTACCTTGTCTTCAGACGCCATCACGTAAGTTGTGAGAATGCAGTGAAGTGCAAGCAAAGCGTGATCCTCCGAGCACACTAAGGTTAAAACTGAGGATGTTCCCTGCGGTAGGGGTTTATAAGCGGAGGAGGCGGTGTCTACAAACTTGTAGTACCTAGTGTGACCTCCGGAGGGCAGAGCCCTAAACCCCATTGTCTGGGTCTCCCATTATGACGACCAGAAAATTTGAACTATGCACAGCATGATTTGCAGCACGGAGGGGTGGCGAGACGTTTCCCTACCATGATCAAATAGGAGGCCAGCTCTGGAGAGAATATAAGTTCATATCACAGGTATGTGGGGTCAGTCTGGGCACATACAGGGGTTACTAGAACCCCATTTACATGATGTGTAACCTTGTGGGCACAGTATAAAAAGCCCTGGGGAAGTGACCGGTTCCCTAAAAAAAAAAAAAAAAAAAAAAAAATAAAGAAGTATGGGTTCTGCTGTTAAAATTTCCATTAGGACCCTTCGCTGCCCCTGAAATCATCTGTCAGGCGTTGGTCCCAATTCGCACACATACAAAGAATGTTGGCTGATTGCACCCTTAGCAGAGCATTCAGATGAAGCTCTACTGTGAATTGGGGTGCCGGACAATTAGTCTTCATGGTAGAGGTCTATTGGACATGTTCGATTTAGGACTGTCGATCATGGTTCGCCTAGAGATAAGTCGCCAGAAGAGAGGTCAGTCAGAAACTTTCTCAGAGAGTAAACAGCAGTGTTCAGCCAAGTGAGCGCTCCTGTGTATGGATGAGATGGCCGCTGGCTGATTTAGGATCGTCTGAAGCATAGTTTAGCCAAAAGACATCTAAGGCCTCGTGCACACGTTAAGTATTTGATGAGTTTTTTACCTCAGGATTTGTAGACAAAACCAGGAGTGGAGCAATCAGAGGAAAAGTCTAATAGAAACACGTCACCACTTCAGTATTTAATCATCCACTCCTGGTTTTGGCTACAAATTCTGAGGCAAAAAACTCATCAAATTCTTAGCGTGTGCACAGGGCCTTATATGTATGGCTTTTGTTTGCTTACCATAAAATTTTAAAAACAAAACAAAAAAGTGTGATAGCAAAGGCTTTGTAGGTTTGGTTCTTGTGGTAGGACCAAGCCTCATTTTTATTATTAAAGAATTATATAACGCCAATAGGTTCCATGGCACTTTACATGTGTAAGGGCAGACAAGGACAAGAACGTAAAAATGACGACAATTAAATCATACAGGTTTAGTAGGGCAGAGGATCCTGTCCACGAGGGCTCGCAGTCTATAGGGGACGGGTGGAGAGACAGTAGGAGGGGGAGAGGTGGGGGTGAGACGGTGCAGAGGATTTGGTCTCAGTGTGGGTTATAGGCTTGAAGCAAGAGGTGGGTCTTCAGGTTTTTCTTGAAGGTACCCAGGGTAAGGTACCCAGTGTCTGATGTGGTGGGGGAGAGAGTTACAAAGTATGGCGGATGAACGAGAGCAGTCTTGTATGCGGTTGTGGGAGGAGCAAATGCGAGGGGAGAAGAGAAGCTGCTCGTGAGAGGAGCATAGATTGCGTGAGGGGAGGTGTCCGGGAGACTAGGTCGGAGATGTATGGAGGGGACAGGCTGCGGATGGCTTTGTACGTTAAGGTTTTGAACCGGGATCTTTGGCAAGTGGGAAGCCAGTGAAGGCCTTGGCAGAGAGGGGAGACAAGGGAGTATCGAGGAGACAGGTGGATGAGTTGGGCAGCGGAATTGAGGATGGTTTGGAGAGGTGCGAACGAGGTAGGGGAAGGCCGGTGAGCAAAAGGTTGCAGTAGTCGAGGCGGGAAATGAGGGTGTGGACAAGTGTTTTGGCAGTGTCTTGGTCAAGGAATGAGTGGATTCGGGTAATGTTTTTGAGCTGGAGTCGGCAAGCGGTGGCTTGGATGTGGGGTTTGAAGGAGAGGGAAGAGTCGAGGATTACCCGAGGCACTTGGCGTGGGTAACGGGCGAGAGTGAGCAGTCATTGACAGTGATGGATAGGTCAGGTTGGGGGGGGGGGAAAGCGACTTGGTGGGGGAAGACGATGAACTCTTTTGTCCATGTTCAGTTTTAGGAAGTCAGCGGAGAAGGATGAGATGGCGGACAGGCATTGCGGAATTTTGGATAGTGGAGAGGTGATGTCGGGGGCCAGACAGGTAGAGCTGGGTGTGATCAGCGTAGAGGTGGTATTGAAGGCTGTGGGACTCGATGACTTGGCCTAGGCCGAGGGTGTAAATGGAGAAGAGTAATGGTCCCAAGACTTAGCCTTGGGGGACTCCAAAATATAGGGGGTAGGGCGACAAGGAGGTGTGGGAGTGGGTGACGCTGAAGGTCCGGTCCCTTAAGTAAGAGGAGATCCAGGAGAGGGCTAGGTCAGTGATGCCAAGAGATTCCAAAAATTTGAAGTAGGAGGGAGTGGTCGACTTGTCGAAGGCAGCAGAAAGGTAAAGAAGGAGAAGGATGGAGTAGTGTCGTTTTTCTCTTGGCGGTCAGTAGGTCATTGGTGACTTTGGTTAGGGCTGTTTCGGTGGAGTCGGAAACCGGATTGTAGGCGGTCAAAGAGAGAGCAGGAGGAGAGGTGGGAGCACAGTTCGGAATAGACGTGTTGTTCAAGTAATTTTGAGGCGAAGGGGAGGAGAGATATGGGGCAATAGTGGGAGACCGTTGCGCGTTCGAGGGAGGGTATTTTGAGAATGGGTGCGATTAGGGCGTGTCTGAAGGATGAAGGGAAGACACCGGTAGTGAGTGTTATTGCATTCTAAAAGTATTATCACCTCCATAATAATTTCTGAAAAAAAGCTAAGTGTTACATACAACTTAACCTTACAGCAGGGGCCTCAAACTCATGGCCCGAGGGCCGCATGCGGCCCCTGGGGCTTCACTATGCGGCCCGCAGCACCTTGGACAACTTAATGATGCATCGCCCCAGTGCAGGGGATTGCTGCAGTCCCCACTGTGTGATGACTTCCGTCTGCAGCACTAACAGGCTCTGCCACTCAGCAAGATCAATGCAAGCTGCCAGCCAACGAGAGGCCCGCACCTGACGGCAGAATATGACGTCACATGCAGGCCTCTGGCTGGCAGATTGCATTGATCTTGATGAGCAACAGAGCTTGTCTGAGCGGTGGCTGGAGGAAGTCATAGCACAGCGGAGGCCGGAAGTCAGCACAGCGGGGACCGCGGCGGCCCCCTGCACTGGAACGATGCATCATTAAAGTGAGAAAAGTGTGAGTGTGTGTGAGAAGGTGTGTGTGTTGTAGGTGAGTGTGTGAGTGAGGATGTGTGTATAAGAAAGTGTGTGGAGTTTCGGTGTGTGTATGAGTGTGAGTGTAAGAGTGTGTATGAGGATGTGTGAGTGTGTGTGAGAGTATGTGTGTGTGGGTGAGAGGGTGGTGTGTGGGTTTGTGTGTGAGCGTGATAGTGTGTATTTGAGTGTGTAAAAAGAAGGTTAACAGGATGGGGGGCATCACTATAAAAGTAGATCAGGATGGGGCATCACTATAAAAGTAGATCAGGATGGGACATCACTAAAAGGGGATCGGGATGGGGACATCATCACTAAAGGGATCATGATGGGGGACATCAGTACTAATGGGGAATGGGATGGGGGACATCACTAGAAAAGGAGATCAGGAAAGGGGACATCACTACAAAAGGAGATCAGTATGGGGATATCACTACAAAAGGGGACCATGATCGATGGGGCACATCACTAGAAAAGGAGATCAGTATGGGGACATGACTAAAAAGGGGACCATGATCGATGGAGAACATCACTAGAAAAAGGGATCAGGATGGTGGACATCACTAAAAAAAAGTGATCAGGATAGGGATCATCACTAGAAAAAGGATCAGGATGGGGACATCACTAGAAAAGGGGATCAGGATGGGGGACATCAGTAGAAAAGGACATTACTACAGGATGGGGACATTACTACAAGAAAGGGATCAGGATTTGTACTGGCAATACTAAAAATATCACTTAGTCCTACAAGCAATGCAGCCCCTATATCAATGCGCCCCCTATATCAATTTTTTTCTATGTGCGGCCCACCAACCCAGCCGAGTTTGAGACCCCTGCCTTACACTATAGGTAAAATACAACAACCCAAAAGAAAAGGGTCTAATACACATTTATACGGCTGTAAGTTATCTCCTCCATATACAGGAGCGATTCTGTGGTCTCTGACAAAGCCACCAACATTAGCGTCTTTAATCACTTTACAGATCAAATGCCAGCAGAATTTTAAGACTGAACATATGCACAACAAGGAATTTAAACATGTCAGTGCATATGGTAATGCTTTCAATTTTTTTTTTATTTTGCACAACATCATGTGCAGGGAGATAAGCTCCACCAGAGCTGCCTGGCGGCTACCTATTTCCTTCTCCTTGCTGAGCATGCATGTATATGGGGTATTCTCCAAACCCAAACTCAAGTATTTATTTCCCAATTGCTGTAATTTTAATATCTACGCTACTTACGTGGTAAAGCGCCTGGTAGGGCTGGGGATGGGGCTCGGAGGTAAGCCTTTATTGCTTACAAACATTTGCAGAGACGGAGAGAAACACTGCTGTTGATGGAAAGAAATAATCCTTTTAGGACTGATAGGTGAACTTTATTAGATTTACAAGTCACAAGTAGTTTAATGGAACATTTAGGGTGCGTGCTCATGGTCAGTATACGCAGCGTCTTGCCACTGCGTCCAAAATGCTGCGTAGTACAGTATAAGCATAGTGGATGGGATTTCAAATAATCCCATCCTCACTATGCTTAACCCACCTGCAGCAAGTTTGGAGCTGCAGTGCGGGTTGCCAGTATTCCGCTCCTCCACAGCATGTTTATTTCATGCTGCAGAGTCGGAAGCGGCTGCCATTAGGTGACTGCAGGGAGAAGCCAACCTGCACCCGCCGCACTTGGCGAGTACAGCGCGGCTGCGGTCTCCCTGTGGCCGCCCATGGTTCACTCAGGTCTGGAGGAGCTGCGTCCAACACGCAGCTCATCCGGACCGTGAGCACATACCCTTAGGCTGCTTTCATAATGCGTTTTTTTCCTGTCCGTGGGGATCCTACTTTTTGCAGGACACCACAGACAGGAAAGGACAGCATCTGAGGTGACTTCCGGATGCCATTTCTGTGTCCGGGTCAGTGATTTTCACGGATCCGGACACAGAAGCCCAAGCCTGCAAACTGCAGGCAAGCCGCACACTTTCACTCCCACAATGTATATACATACATTACGGGAGTGAAGCAAGGGTTAAAAATAATAATTAAAAAAAAAAAAAAGATCCCACCTCTTTGGTGTGTCCCCGTGACATCTAGCTCCTGGGGCTTAAAGGGAACCTGACCCCTCATGATCACCCCCAACCCTATGAATACCTGTGCTGCACCCTCAGACATCCTTTCTAGCGGTCCTTTTGTGTAAAAAATGAGAGGGGTAACATTGACAAAAAGACCATTACACATTTACAACTCTGCGACTTCTTCTCCCTGTCACCATGACTGGATGTGACACACATAGCGTCACACCGGCTATTACACCCATACAGCAGGGCGAGGAGGAGTAGGATTATTTATCACGCCCATTGGGGCGTGATAATGAACGGCTCAGGTGGGCTTAGGAACGCACAGGGAACACCCTGTGCGACTTATTCAGAGAGAAAAAGTCTCAGAATTGTGAGTGTATAATGGTCTTGTTGTCAATGTTACCCCACTCATTTTTTACACAAAAGGACCGCTAGAAAGGATGTCTGAGGGTGCAGGGACAGGTATTCATAGGGTTGGGGGTGATTTGGAGGGGTCAAGTTCCCTTTAAGGACCTGGCAGGGCAGGGCTACCTGATCAGCTGATTGGTCACATGACCGCATGATCTGCGCCGACGGGTTTTGGCGGGCGCGGGTTTATACTGCACAGCTGATGCGGTCATGTGACCGATCATTGATTGGGTAGCCCTGCCCCACCAGGTCCTTAAGCCTCGGGAGCTAGATGGCACGGGACACACGCTGGAGAGGTGAGGATGTTTTTTTTTTACATTTTTAACCCTTTGTTATTTAATTTCACTTCCGGTATGTATGTATGTATGTTGCGGAAGTGAAATTACTTGGGAACAGAGCAGTTTTAGTGTACTGAGCACGCTCAGTACACTAAAATTGGATCCAGGAAACGATCTGATGTTTTCCTGGACCCGTGCTCCATAGGCCCCATGTTATTTGCTGGAGCGGATGTCGGATCCGATTCTGTCCGATTTGATCAGCTGTGGCCAAAATCAGAGCAGTCTCCAATTTTTGGTACAGTAAAAAAAAAAAAAAAAATTTCGGACAGAATCGGTTCCTACACAAATCTGATGCCATTAAGGGCAAATCCGATCAGATCTGTTGCCAATAGGGATACATGGGGGCCAAATCTGATCGTGGCTGTCCGTTTTACAATGGACAGCCATGGATTGCATAAAATCGCAGTGTGAAAGCAGCCTTGGGCTAAATGTATAACCAAATATTTGAAGAAAGCACTGAGAAGCTGTCAGTCCTGATAAATTTTTAGGATTAGATTGCTTGACTAGAAGAGAGGTTTCTTATTTTTGTAGGATACATCAACCAGTCCTCAACATGCACAAAGCCAAACTAAATCTTATGGCGCCAAAACTACCCATCACAAAAATGGCAACATAAGAAGTCGGCAAGCACTGATACAATTTATATTAATGGTTTTCACACTGGAGCTTGTGTACAGGTGACCACTATCTCTATGGTCGATGTTTTCCTGCTGGAAGCCTTGGCGAAGTATCGTGTTTAACTTCACCCCTTGTGAACTTTGTTAATGTTAATAATATTATAAGGCTCAGCGCTACATCCATTTAGAAGGATAGGCACTACAACTTGTTTGGTGCAACCCTTTCTTGGGATGTTTATTCAAATATCAGGAAAAGTTTGTAAAACAGTATAAAAGATTACTATACAAGTATTAAAAAAGGGGGGGGGGGGGGGGGGGGGTTAAACAGTGGATAATACGATGGTAGTCCAGGAATTCCACTGTATACTCTTGGTTGTTGTGGTGTGGGTCCTTTTTTTCTTATATTATTCTTGTATGTATATCTTGGAGTATACCTCAAGGGTCTTATCCTCTATGGGTAATTATTCTGAAGCTAGTTTCTTAAGCCCCCGTCACACATAACGAGATCGTTAGAGAGATTGTTGTAACGTCACAGGTTTTGTGACGTAACAGCGATCTCACTAACGATCTCGTTATGTGTGACAGTTAGCAGCGATCAGGCCTCTGCTGTGAGATCACTGATCGTTACAAAGTGCTCTGGGTCATTTTTTGAGCGTTGGTCTCCCGCTGGTCAGCACGCATCGCTGCGTGTGACAGCGAGAAACCAGCGATCAGCGATCTCACAGCCTGGTATCCATGATTAACACCGGGTATCTAGGCAGCGCGCACTGCCTAGATACCCGGGGTTTATCATGGATATCAGCGCTAAGCAGGGAGGACACTGGTAACCCTGATGAACACCAGGTATCCAGGCAGCACGCGCTGCCTAGATACCCGCTGTTTATCATAGTTACCAGCGATGTGGAGGTGGCTCCCTGGTGAGATCTGCCTGTTTGACAGCTCCCCAGCGACCAGGTAACGACGCACCAACGATCCCTACAGGATCGTTATCGGGATCGTGGTGCGTCGTTGTGTGTGACGGGAGCTTTACCCTCTAATGGTTATCAGCAATTACTGGTCCTGAATAGGGTGCTTGGCATCTGTCCTCTCTTACTCAATGGAGGGTATTCTCCTGTGCATCCAAAAAAACCAAACAATTGAAAAATTGCTCATATTGAATTCTCGCTATATGAGGTGATTTTACCTTAACCTTTAGCAGTAATAGCTCTTATCAAGTGTTTTGACTGTTGGTGACGTGCAAATCTCCTAAATAGGTGAAGAAAGCGGTGTATTACAATCACCTTATGAACTACTGATTTACCTTCGTTTTGGGGTTGTGTATGGTACCTGTGTGAGGTCTCTGCTGGCTTTGGTTATATGTTCTTTGATTGCTGTGTACCTACGGTGGCGATCCTTCCTATTGGTTAAACATTTATAATGTAAGTGAGCATCTATTAGTACAATGTCATGGGGCTGTTGGTCATTATATGTTCCCCGCAACTTAGGGCCCTTTCACATCAGCGTTTTTTTCAAATCGCGGCAGATGCGGTGAAAAAACCGCATCTGCCGCGATTACCGCATAGCGGCTGCACTTGCGGCAGGTGCGGCCGCGAAAAAAACCGCGGCTGACTGCGGTTTTTTTTCGCGGCCGCACCTGTCGCAAGTGCAAAACCGCACTTGCCGCAAGTCCGCCTATACTTTGCATGGCGTTTACCGCAACCGCGCCGCAATGCAGCCGGTATGCGGTAATCGCGGCAGATGAGGTTTTTTTCACCGCTCTGCGCGATTTGAAAAACGTTGAGTGAAGGGCCCTTACATTAATGAATTGCTGTAATACATCCTCTGTTCAGTAACATCAATTAGCCTTATGCTGGGCTATGTTATAAGGTGATTGTATACTCTCGGCTTTGTTTTACTCTTTGAGATTTGCACATCACACAGTCACACGTGTCAATGTCGCCGCGTATCGCTCCTATGGTCACAAATTATTAATCGCTAGCATGTGAATTATTCGCAGATAAATGTCATGCGTCATTGACCGCGATGTTATGTCGCATCTGCGAGCGATTTTATTTAGTCGCATTGTCGTGTCAAATAGAAATCTGTCGCTGGTTTCAGTGTCACACGCAGCGATCAATTATAGCGATGAGCGCAGTTTTACATCTGCAGTGAACCCTTTGATCGCGATCAACGACATATCGGGGTTGCATCGTTGGTCACACAGCTTCAATGTGCTCCTGCTCACTTTTAAAGTCCTCGAGCGACTGAAACGTGACTACAGACGACATTGACAGCGATCGACGGTTGTACTCCTAAAGGTCAAGGTAAAATCACCTCATATTGAGAATTCAAAGCTTTTCAGAGGGACAATATGAGCAAATTTTTAATTGTCTGTTTTTGGATGTATAGGAGAATACCCTCCATTGAGTAAGAGAGGACAAATGCCAAGCACCTATTCAGGACCAGTAATTGTTAATAACTATTAGAGGGTAAGAAACTAGCTTCAGAATAAACAAACTAATGAGCCATGCACACAGTGAACAAACCTGTAAGACAATGTTCACACCACCAAAAGACTAAATCAGAAAAAACAGTCAAAGAAACGTGTAAAAATGCTCTATAAAAAGCAGTAAAAAGCAAGTGCTGCTAATAAAGTAGTGAAAGACAGGGTATTTAGTTGATAACGTTTTTTTGCAAAAAATGTATACCAAGCAGCTCTACCTCGCCGAGGTAACCCGTATCAGAGCAGTCCCTATCTGATGTATTTAAAAACCTGACCATATGTATTGGTACCTATATGAGCAGATTCAGACAGGTCCAATGTCTGAAATGGACAGGCTGCAGAAGACAGCTTTTTATATGCAGGGCTCAAAGGGAGGGGTGGGAGCCTCCCTGTTATGATCCGATGACCTACGAGTAACATAAACAGACTTCACAGAAGTAGTTGGCAACTGTAGTGACTGCAATCCCTGACTAAATACTGCAACTAGAAGTAGCCGTGGGATGTAACTAACCATGCCCTAGACACCTCGACATGGCCGAAGAACTAACTACCCCTAAAGATGAAAACAGGAAAGTCTATCTTGCCTCAGAACAGAACCCCAAAAGAATAGCAAGCCCCCCACGGATATTGCCTGGGAAACAGGAGAGGAAAAACACACAGGCAGATAATAGAGTTTAGCAAAAGAGGCCACACTAGCTAGATAGTAAGGACAGGATGGAATACTATTGCGGTCTGTATTAAAACTACTATCAAAAACCTCCAACAGCAGATAGTAGGGTCATTCCATGTCAAGTAATCCAAAAATGAATGTTTTTTTTTACCTGACATCTTCAGATTTTTTAAAAAAAAAATTTTATATGAAGTACAACTTTAGTTATTACAAAAAAAAGGTTTTGAATTTTTTACTTTATAGTTAATTTTCTACAGATTTTTAAAGTTTTAAAAAAGTGCGACTTTTGGCCTGGTCTGACTTTACATTTTCTATCATATCTCGGGCTAGAAATAAGATAGAGAAAATAAACACCATTCTACTCAGAATTGTACAGGCTTTCACCAGATATGTCACAAGAGGATCTTTGTTCATATTTTACCCATATGATCGCAAACGCAAAATTTTAAAAAACGCAATTTTATACGTATTTCAAAAATTGGCATAATTTAAATATTTCAAAAACTGCCCATATGTCTGCTGTGCTCTTAGCCACATCTGTACCAAATTTCAAGTTGGGATCGCAATGGGATCATATTTTAAAATATTTTACTATTAATAACGTCAATGGGTCATTCCATATCAAGTGATCTAAATATGAATATTTTTTTTTTACCTGACGTCTTTAGATTTTTTTATTTTTTTTTCTATTTGAAGCACTACTTTAGTTAATTACAAATTAAAAGCTTTGAATTTTTTTTCTTAATCAGTTAATTTTTTTACAGATATTTAAAGTTTTAAAAAAGCGCACATTTTGGCCTGGTACGGCTTTACAGTTTTTTTTATCTCGGGTTAGAAATAAGATAATGAAGTGGGAGAGGCATCATTTTACTCAGAACGGTAACAGCTTTCATTTGATATGTCACAAGACTATATTTTTTTATATTTTGTTTGGGAAAAATCAAATTAAAAATTTTGATGCACAATTGTGAAATAAATGTTAGTTTGAAAATTGTGAAAAAATGCCTGTGTGTTACTTGTGTTCTTGGTTATATTTGTGTAGAGATTCAACTTGGGACCTGTCAAATTGATATATTTTATGGTTGTATGAGTTATTACAACTTATTGAATAAAACATTTATATGCAACAAAAAAGAAACACAAAAAACAAATCCTGTAAGTACCAGGATAAATAAATCTTAATCATCAGAACACAACGCTCAGCATTTTCAACCTGAATGCACTGAACAAACCAAAAGAAGAAAGGTGATCATATCCTCCAGTATGATTAAACAAGATTAAAAGAACCAAAAATGTTAACCCCTATTTATACATGTAAATTTGATTTATATTATAATCACTAAACATGTAATTTATGAAGTGTTTAATAAGAATAGTACAGTAGTTAAATCATCGTTATATAAAATATGAACTGATCAAACAATTAATAGTATGTTTTTAAAGTCGCTTTTTATCATCAATTTGTCCCTTCTAGTGGATGAAATATAATCTTGTCCATAAGCGCATACTAGCAATCGCCATTTCCTTTTATGCCAGAGTATGTACGGTCTGTCACGGTGTTCGGCTCCACCTGAGTTATTATCTGACTTTTGTTAACTTTTAAAATGTCTGGCTTTCTTTAACCTTCCTAGCGGTATTCCCGAGCCTGACTCGGGGTTAACATTCACTGCCAGAAGCGGTAACCCCGAGTCGAGCTCGGGCTTACCCGCGGTCGCGGCAGATGCGGTGAAAAAACCGCATCTGCCGCACTTGCCGCATAGCCGCCGCACTTGCGGCGCGGTTGCAGTAATCGCCATAGTAAGTATAGGGGGACTTGCGGCAGGTGCGGCAAGTGCGGTTTTGCACTTGCGGCAGGTGCGGCCGCGAAAAAAAAACGCACTTGACGCACCTGCTGCATCTGCCGCAAGTGCAAAACTGCACTTGCCGCATCTGCCGCAAGTCCCCCTATACTTACTATGGCGATTACCGCAACCGCGCCGGCTATGCGGCAAGTGCGGCAGATGCGTTTTTTTCACCGCATCTGCCGCGACCGCGGGTAAGTCAGCTTTTAGCACAAAATTCCTGACCTAATCATACCGCCAGGGAGGTTAATACACAAAAGATGGCGCTGGACCAGAGGGATGCAATAAAGTAAATTCTACTTCTCCATTTTCACAATCTTAGGAGAGTACAGTAGCCGCCACCAACGCCAATCAAATTCACAGGTCACATGGCCAGTTATGTCATCCATTGTCAATCTTGTGCCGCCTTCTACCACTTCATGGACTTCACGGTCTTTGCTGAAGGAAAAAAATCTTCGTTTTTATTTCTGTTTCACTACATGGAATGAAAGTGTGGTATTGCTGAGACCCTTTGATGGGTTCTGCTTCCTGTAACCGATGTTTTAACAAACTCTCCTCCTCTTCGTAGTCCTGGTTTGTACAATATTCAATACAATATTGTTCATTCTCAGGTTGAGCTCTAACAAAGCCTTCTCCTATATGTCCTCTCCTGCTTCTAAGCTGTAACATCTCAAAATAATACAGTAATGTCTAAAAATCATGGATTATTTGGTGAATATAGACCCCACACTTTTAGACCACAGGCTGAACAGATTTGAATTCAAGATTTTCGAATTGACACTATAATAGTTAAATATTTTAAAATATGATCCCATCGCGATCCCAACTTGAAATTTGGTACAGATGTGGCTAGGAGCATAGCAGACACATGGGCACTTTTGGAAAATTTTAAATGATGTCGATTTTTCAGAAATGCTTATTAAAATTTTGCTTTTGTGTTCGCATGGGTAAAAAAAAATTAACAAAGATACTCTTGTGATATATCTGGTGAACGCCTGGACAGTTCTGAGTAGAATGGTGTTTATTTTGTTTGTCTATCTTATTTCTAGCCCGAGATATGATAGAAAATGTAAAGCCATACCAGGCCAAAATTTGCCCTTTTTTAAAACTTTAAAAATCTGTAAAAAATTAACTGATAAAGAAAAAAAATTTCAACATTTTTATTTGTAATTAACTAAAGTTGTACTTCATATAGAAAAAAAAAGAAAATACATTTTTCAAAAAATTCTCTCTTCACATTTTGCATTGTCTGACATGCTATTATCAATAACAAAATCTCAGAAGAATTAAAAATAGAGGTAATAATCATTGGTTCACTTGACATGGAATGGCCCAGTACCAAAAAATAACCCTGAGTCTATTAAGACTCGCCGCCCTCTATATCTGCAGGAACCTCTGTGACTCAAACTAGAATAAATAGGTACCAACACCAGCAGAACTGGAAGCAGCAGACAACAGTGAATAGCAATCCATACCTAGGAAGAAAACTTCCTAACAGAGTATGTAAACAATTATGCAGACTAAATATCAACCCACAACTCAGAGCAAGACAAGCAATAAGCAGATCCTCAAGCACACAACAGGTGTGCCACAAAATAACAAAAATCCATTCACTTAGCTTGCAAGGATTCAGCAGAATAGAAGAAACCAGGGAGAGATGTGGACACCTCCAGGAATAATGACAACTGACAGGTTAATCAGCTCCAACCACCTATATGCTCCAATCCAAAGTAGACTGCCAATCATCAGGATCAGCTGCAAAACTCTCCAAAACACAGCCATCTGCTTCACCAACAACAACCACAGGAGGGAGGTCACAACCAGAATTCTTCATCAATGAATTCACAACAGCTCCCTTATCTTGCAGGAACAAGAAACAAATTTAGACAACAAACTAGTGAGCCATGCACACAGTGAACAAAGCTGTAAGACAATGTTCACACCAACAAAAGACTGAATCAGTTAGGGACTGCTCTGATATGGGTTACCTTGGCGAGGTAGAGCGGCTTGGTATACATTTTTTGCAAAAAATGTATCAACTAAATACCCTGTCTTTCATTACTTTTTTAGCAGCACTTGCTTTTTACTGCTATTTATTACAACATAGTATTTTTACATGTTTGTCCGACTGTTTTTTCTGATTCAGTCTTTTGGTGGTGTGAACATTGTCTTACAGCTTTGTTAATGGTGTGCATGGCTCATTAGTTTGTTGTCTAAATTGTTTCTTGTTCCTGCAAGATAAGGGAGCCTCCCACCCCTCCTTTTGAGCCAACTACTTCTGTGAAGTCTGTTTATGTTACTTCTAGGTCATCGGATCATAACAGGGAGGCTCCCACCCCTCCCTTTGAGCCCTGCACATAAAAAGCTGTCTTCTGCAGCCTGTCCATATCAGACTTTGGACCTGTCTGAATCCTGCTCATATAGGTACCAATACATATGGTCAGATTTTTAAATACATCAGTTAGGGACTGCTCTGATACAGGTTACTTTGGCGAGGTAGAGCGGCTTGGTATACATTTTTTGCAAAAAACGTTATCAACTAAATACCCTGTCTTTCACTACTTTATTAGCAGCACTTGCTTTTTATTACAACAGAGTATTTTTACACATTTGTTTGACTGTTTTTTGTGATTCCGACTTAGCTTCAGAATAATCACCCCTAGAAAATAAGACCCTTGAGTTTACTCAAGACTAATTTGGGTACTTGTATTTAAAGGCCATACAAGAATAATACAAGAAAAAAAAAAATAAAAGGACCCACACCACAACAACCATTAGAGTATAAAGTGGGACTCCAGGACTACCATTGTATTATCCACTGTTTAATTCCCCCCCCCCATCCTTTTTAATAATTGTACAGTGATATTTTATATTGTTTTACAAACTCTTCCTGATATTTTAATAAACATCCCAAAAAAGGGTTGCACCAAACAAGTTGTAATGCCTATCCTTCTAAATGGATGTAGTGCTGAGCCTTATAATATTATTAACATTAACAAAGTTCACGAGGGGTGAAGTTAAACACGATACTTCGCCAAGGCTTCCAGCAGGAAAACATCGACCATAGAGATAGTGGTCACCTGCATTCAACAAGTTGTAGTGCCTAACCACATACAATTAAATAAGCACAAAATGTCCAATACCTTTCGGATAAATCTGGTGGGTGAGGGAGCTGGAGACACTGGTACAAAATCAATACGCTTTGGAGAAGAATATTTATCCATCTTATCAAGATCATTATCACTCTGTAGAAGGAAAAAAAAATAAAAAATTAAAAAAGTGTTACATCTGCTCACCAAAAAGGACTCGAGAGCAATTTCAAATGTGCCTTTTATTTCAGGCAACTGTTCAGAATAAGCCATCATGTGTTGTACATGAACAGCAGTATGTTGCCTCTGGCATTTTTTACGGTTTTTCCCTCTGCAAGCTCCATCTCCAATAGTCTCTGAGCTAGGGGGTGAACAGCAGCTAATACGATCCACACACAGAATTGATCCTCAGAAGAGGCAGTATGGAAGACATTATACGGAGCTGTGCATCAGGGAATCTAGCACTAATGTGTGTTAAAATACCTACTAGAAACAAGCATTTTTTTTTTATAGAATGAGTCTAAAATTGCAGCTCAGGTCTATTCACCTAAACATCTTTGTGCTGTAACACTATACACATCCACCAGGACAAGACTGATGATACTAATGAATGCTAGGAGTGCCCCAATATAGGTCATGCTGGCATGATGAGATTGCTTTCGCATTTTTTTTTTTAAATCAAAATAATTTTAACTATGTACCCCATTTTATTTTTATGCACTATTGCTATGCATTTACTTCTTTTATAGTATTTGCTCATTTTTGCTTTTTTTGGGTGTTGCCGTTTAATGGCCAGTGTGAACATGCTCCTACTAGGAATAAGTGAGTAGTGAAATACTCGGCTTTGGGAGATTCATAGCGAGCATTTTATAATACTCGCATACTCGTCTGAATAGGGAGTCCAATGTTAGGCTCTGTCCACACACAGCCAGCCATAAAATGAGTAAGTCCAGGACAGGGCAGGAGGTTGGGCTTTTGTTGAGTTTTCATTGCGTACAACTCCTCGTTGTACCCCCCCAGTGGGAGCCTACCATTCAATTTGCTCTCACTGGGGTGCAGACTCCCTTTGTGTACTGAAGGGAGCAGGCAACGTGTCTCAGATCGTTCACGGTCAACACATCACTCATGAGAAACAGCATTACTCGCTGAGTAACAAGTATCACAAATACTGTACTATCTGTGCGATTAACAAAAAAATATTGAGTATATTCACTCATCACTAGCTCCTATACTTTGCATGTACAGAAACTTATATTCCAGGTAAATATTGTACTTTGTTTGTTCTTTTGCTGTCAACTTAAACAAGCATGGGCTCTGCCTTCCTTTGTGCTGGCCATTACACTTACATAGCTCCCTACTGCTGAGTGTCTATGTTGGGCTCCGGTCCTGTATGACATTTACATCACTAGACATATGGTAAGATTTTATATATTTCTATGTTTGGACCATGACATGGCGGGATGGATTTTAAGGTTTTTTTTTTAATCAAAATATTGTTAACCAAGCACCTCATTTTATTTACATGCACTATTGCTATATTGACTTATTTTAGGATATTTGCTAATTCTTAATTTTTTTTTACCTAGGGGGTCATTGAAAAAAAATCAGAGCCTATTAATAAATGTTCCCTGAAGATAAAAAAATTAAATAAAAATTATTATTAAAATTTGATAAGAATCGTACCAGGCTGAAGTTCTCCTCCCAGGACAGGCTCATCTGCATTGCAGTCTGGATCTCTCTGAATAAAAACATGAAGTGTACGATAATGAGCACCATGCAGGATCTGCCACTGGACTATGATGTACAATTCTCCAGACTAATCACATTTTGGTCAAGTTACAACCTGAAGGAAACCACAATTACTGGTGTCTTGCATGATGTAAAATGACACTTCAGGGTACATTCAATTTTTAGCATCTTCATGGGACCCAGTGCACATCTGGTTTAGCCCTAAAACCTTCAGTCTATATATAAACCAGATAGCCACAGAATAGAAATAAGATGTACCGCGCTACAGTACAGACCTGGGATTCTCCTGATGAAGGGGCATGTTGTGGAATGCCTCAATCCCTTCACTGAAGAGATCAGTAAATATCCACAAGGCGTCTGGGCAGCCGGACACGTCACAACCAGCTAATCATATTCCACCTATCAAGTATGAAAGGAAATAAGCTAAAAATACACAGAGGATATACTCACCGCTCACGTGCCGTCTCACGATCCATCAAGTCAACACCTTCCTCCTTTGGGGAAAAAATTAATTTAGAATTATCTTTATGGCCAAAAAAAAAAAAAGAGCATGCAAGTCAAGATCTGTTAATACCCATTATGTGCAATGATACTTTGGAATATATATTTTAACCCCTTCACAACCAGTGACGTATATGTAATGTCCTTAGTTGTGTCCCTGACTGCCCCATTGAAACAAACTTAAAATGAAAAAAGAAAGAAAATTATACACATATTTGGTATTGCTATGTTCAGAAATGCCTGATCAAAATGTTGAATCAATTAATCAGATTAATGAACTGCGTAACGGGGGAAAAAAATGAGAAAAAAAAAAAGAAGTCCAAAACGTCAAATTTACATTATTTTTTTTGGGTCGCTGCAACATAGCATTAAAATGCAATAGCGTGCGACCAAAACATCACATCTCCCAAAAATTGTATCGTTAGACATGTCAGCTCAAGCTGCAAAAGAGAAGTTGTCACACAACCCCAGATCCTGAAAAATGAGAACGCTACGGGTCGCGGAGAAGGTGCAAAGTGCAATTCTTTTTCTTTAAAAACTACTGTTTTTTTTTTTTCACCACTGAAAATAGTAGTAAAAGTATACATGTTTGATATGTACCGACCTGAGACATCATACTGACATGTCAGTTTCACCATATAGTGAACATGACGAATAATAAAAAACTCAAAAACAAAAAAGTGGAATTGCACTTTTTCTGCAATTTCAACACAGTTGAATTTTTATTCCCATTTTCCTGTACACAATATGGAAAAAAGGGGATTTTGGTACTCAAAGTAAAATCCTTTTCTTGAAGCTTCAATTGGGGGACACAGCAAGACCATGGGTGTATGCTGTTCTGCCACTAGGAGGCGACACTAGGCTAAACAAAACTAAAAAAGGTTAGCTCCTCCCAGGCAGTATACACCCCACCGACCAGAAGGAGTTGGTCAGTTAGTACAAAAGCAGTAGGAGAAGCATTTAAAATAAGTACAGACTGGTCCAACAGAAACATATAAGAAGGGCAGGTGCTGTGTCCACCAATTGAAGCTTCAAGAAAAGGGTTTTACGGTGAGTACCAAAATCCCCTTTTCTTTATCACTTCATTGGGGAACATAGGAAGACCATGGGACGTCCAAAAGCAGTTCCCAAGGGTGGGAAGATGAGGAGTAGATAATAATGTAAGGCGGCCGTCACACGGTGCAATATCTTGAACGATATCGTTTAAGGCTTAAGCGATCTGCTTTTTGATCGCTTAAGCGATATCGTTTGTGCATCGCTACGTGCGATCAAGCGATTTTACAATGTAAAATCGCTTGATCGTGACATCGCAGATACGAGAGCCGAGCTCATATCAAGCGATAAACGCTTGAACAATCTGCTTCATTGTGGTGTATGACACCACGATGAACGATCTCCCAGCGGCAGAGCCTATGCTGGGAGATGGTATCTATGGTAAACGTCGGGTTACTAAGCGCGGCGCGGCGCCTAGTAACCCGATGTGTACCATAGTTACCAGCGATCTCGCTGGCCCACATCGCTGGTGAGTCTGTCTGTGTGACATCTCACCAGCGATGTGAGCAATATTGTTAGCGATCGCGGGTGCACGTGATCGCTAACAATATCGCTCACGATATAGATACGTGTGACGGCCGCCTAAGACAGATGCCAGAACGTCAGGACAGAAGAAGTGGTTGCTGTCAACCAAAAAGGGCTATCCTTGTATAGGCCTGAAGTAACAAGGGAAAGAATTGATAATGGAAGGTCGATTATCCCTAAAGGGGAAGCCGCAGAAAGCGATGCCGACAAGGAACGGTAGAGAACGTGGGCAAAGGGGAGAGAATAGAATTCTTCCTAAATCTCTAGACTGGAATCCCTGTTACTAGACTAGTAACTAGAAAGACATTACTAGCGGCTAACCAGGACATGTTGTTTCAGCTAAATTTCCCGCCACTCCTAGCCAGTCTTAGAAGGGATTGTGAGAGATGGTCGAAGAACTCTTTCTCTTGGTTGGGGCGTTCCCGTGTGCTTGGGATGAACGTACTCCCGCGCCTTTTATATTTGCTGCAAGCAATACCGGTGAGAATTCCGTCTTCCTTTTTTCAAGCATCGCCTCTCTACAAACCTCATTTGTATGGGGGGGGGAAAAGGCCCGGATCAGCAAAGCTATAATGTCCCGTCCTAAGACGAAGGGTGGCATTGGCTTGCCGAACTTTAAAACTCTACCACCTTGCGGTACACTTTGCCAGAATGGTGGATTGGTGAGAATGCAGAGGGGAAGGCTTGGGTGGGCATAGAGCAGGCTTCAAGCTCTGCCCCCTTGACTAGACTCCCTTGGCTGCTATCAGCGTCACAGAGGGAAATAGATACACATCCCACTTTGGGAGCGACAGCACACTACTGTTCGACCCTATGGACTAGACCATTCATGATTCCCACATTCTCTAGACTCACATCTGTATTGTGTCATCCAGGCTTTAGTCAGGCAAGAAATGACGGAGTGTTTAAACAATGGATCGCGGCAGATAGGGACAGAGTCGAGTCTTTTAGGGAGGGAGACGACTGGCCATCACTGACGGTCCTACTGAGCTTAAAGACACCCACCCCCTTGGGATGGTGGAGAGCCTTTCAGATAAGACACCTCCTGAGCTCCTTTCAACCTCGGCGTTGTTACGTCAACCCTTTGACAGTTTGAGATTCTCTGCTCTGGAAAAGGACCGATACGACACGTTCTCTCATTGGTATATGCGATGCTGAACTCCCCCCGGAACAAAAACCTCCATACTTTGTGGCTCATTGGGAGAGGGAGCTGGGAACAAAATTCTCAGACATCCAGATAAACAGAATCTGTAGTTTAGCCCACTGTACTTCCATCAGTTCGAAACAACAAGAGGCTGGGTATAAAATCGTGTCTAGATGGTACAGGGTGCCGGAGAGGTTGCATGCCATGTACCCATTAGGCAGATGCCCAATGTTGGCGCTGCAAAGCAGAGACAGGTTCTATGGTTCATATTTTTTGGAGCTGTGACAAACTTAGGACATTTTGGGAGGGAGTGGGGACTGTGGTGGCTCGGGTGACAGGTTATACGGACCCTTTCACCCCGGCAGCGGTCCTCTTGCACTTAACGAATATGCCAGAAAAAAGATATAAACAGTCTCTGTTGAAGTTTTTGATCATAGCGGCGAGGGCATGTGTACCCGTTCTTTGGGGTACGACATCCTCTCCATGCCTCTCCCATTGGGTTGGTAAAATTAACGAACTGATGCTCATGGAAGATTTGACGGCTTCCATGAATTATTCTTTTTTGAGACATTGGTCCACATGGTACAAGTGGATAGACTTCCAACAAACGCCCGAATACGACCGCTTGTTGTCAGATCTCGGAATGGAAGCTGAGGACTGAGAATCAGGAGATTCGCTCCTTGATCTGACCTCCTCCTCCCTCCTCTCCCTCGCCCCACAGCTGTCCTACTCTTCTGCAACCTCCCCCCCCCTACCTGTTGACCCGAATACCCCGTCCTCCCGGCCTACCCTTTCTTGATCCCTAGTCTACGTCTATTCTCTTTTCTTATCTTAGCTTTTTATTTAAGTCCCTATCTGACAACTAAAATAAGATCTCTGTAGACTTTTAAATTGTTGTTATATATAAGTGATGGATTAGTCTCCTGGAAAACTACATTGTCTGTTAACCATCGATACCCAAAAAGGGGGACTATGGAAACGGAACTGCAGAGAGGCTTTTTGTGAGACAAAAACAACTGTGGAATTGATCCCTCTAACTTGCAGATTGGAGTTTGGTTATCAGAGAGGTTTTCCTCAGTAGGATTAGAGAGGATGTCTTCTTTATTAATTAATAAGATGTTTTTTGTTTGTTTTCTCTTTGTACTAGAGGCTATTATGGCTGCTGATTTGTTAATCCTGCATTTCATGTTCCTTTTTTTGTACATGCTAAAAATGAGAAAATAAAAGAATTATAAAAAAAAAAAAGAAAGACATTACGTGCCCGAACCTTAATCGGAAAAGAGTCATGTGAACGGGACCAGGGATAAAATAGCGTCCGTAATGGGACATGAACTCAGGAAAAACCTCAGTAATTTATTTATTTATTTTTTTTTTTTGAAGAAAGAGAGGAAGGGCATGGACATTCCCTACCCTGCAGAGTAAGATATCCCATTGGAGAAAAGGGCTTCATTGGAACAAACAAAGTGAAACCAGAAGAAAACTGAATCCGAGCCTTCCCTCCAATAAATAAAATAAAAAATTTGAGGAGGGAGACTTCTGTGAGGAAAAAATGAGCATCCTCTGTGGGATACCTAGCCTGGAAGAACCCAGAGTAGAGTAGGATCTGCAGAAAAAAAAACAAAAAAAACGGAAGAACTGAGGGTTCTCTTGAGATCAGAGTCTGAATACAAGAGCGTATCGGTGAAATATGATACGAAGGACAGCTAGGATTTCTTCGGCAAAGCCGAAATAAAATCCCAAACCTGCCCCAAGGCGTGACACGTAAACAATGCCTACATACCATGCAGGCCCATGGAGATCAGGACATGTTCTATATTGATGGCACAGCCTAGTACGAAGGAAGGAAATCAACTCTGCCAAGCAGAGGGCCAAGGCAAGCGAAGAAACCCGGATCCTAGGGTGATCAAGCTAATGATCCAGAGAAAAGTTGGTATTGAAGAGGTGTATCACGGTATAGCAGCGCAGACCGCGATACACCTCTTCAATCCCAACTTTTCTCTGGACTTTTTTCCACGTGCGAGTGGTCGGTGGAGGTCCTGCAGCAGCTTATTTGTTGATGCCTTCAAACCAGTTGTGGGTCACACAACTGAACCAGGTGAGTGGATCCATAGCACCACCTTTACACTTTAGTGTCGCTAGTGATAGGGCACTATTACGCTCTTGTCCCCCCACCCCTTTTTGTTTTTACACAAGCTAATGATCCAGACGATGGAACGACCCAAAAGGGTACAATAAGAGAGGGGCGAAGGACGACGGTCGAGCCTGTAAGATAAAGACCTGTCATCCTATGCAGAAAACTGCAGTCAGAGAGAATGGCTGAGTCCCCTTAATATAAGAACTTGAGCTATGAGGTCCCACCACCTGTGGAGAAGGACCGGGAGAACTGTTCACAAGATCGCAAATGGGCGGCAGATCTGCAGAAACTACCAGTTGAATGTTAGACTCCATCCTTCAAATGTAGGTAAGGAAGTCCTCCATGAGGTGATCTCGGCCCGTTAGAGGGGAACAATAAATGTTATGGGCGAGCTGTAAGGCTGAGAAACCCCTGTTTAAAATTCCATGTGCAATGCTGAGAGAGACTCTGACAGGACTAGCAAATGAGGGTCTGGGAAAAGCGTTAGCGACCAGACCGGAGAACAGCATTGAAAAGAGTCCTAGAAACCAGAGCTATGTTATCGCGGACGCAGGACCTAGCTCCAAGTCTAGTTGGAGTGCAAGACCTGATTACCTGGATAAAAAGATACCGAGGAGCTATAGAGACCTTTATACCTGGTGAGATGTATATAGATACTGCTCAACCTGGGGAAAGTAGGTTCAACAATCATCTTCTGCATAAGAAGTGGAAGGACCTGTGTTGTGATGACACATGTGACATTCGTCAAGGGATGAAATACTGGAAAAAGGGAAAGAGAAGCGCAATAGGGTCTTATTTAAAATGAGGGGACTAAATTAATTAGTCGCTCACCTGGGAGGGTTGTGTAGCACACAACCAGCGTCAAGGCAAAAAAAATAGCTGCTGTAAGGATCCACACCACAACGATCAACGTACCGTAGTTCAAAATTGCAGAGGATGGACGGTGTATACGGACCTGCGCTGCATGAACCAAAAGGATCAGACAGTGTTCATCATTAAAGTTTTATTTCTGACGCGTTTCAGAGATAGTCGCAACTCCTTCCTCAGGGAATAGTAGTTCTACTATACTAATATAGACCTCCAATCCTCTATGTGGAGGACGACAAATACAGATTACCTCTGCTGCAAGTAGAGAAACCTGTAAAGAAGGATACGTTAGTCTGACATATACATGAGGGAAGGTGGATTGAAAACACTGATGAGAGGACAGAGACCCTGCTATGTGCATATCCCCGGCCATGTGAGCATGAAGCAACCTGGGCAAGCTTCTCAAGGAGTGCTGATACAACTCGGGGCTAAGAGTATCCCGGGATATTGAGGGGAGCTAGCGACCACGATATGTACATTACAAAAAGTGTGGGCAGCTGGCAGTCCTGGTAGTCGTGATCTGGGATTAGAGAGAATTGCCTATGCTTGGTGAGCACCGCGGTGAAAATGTGGTGTGAAATATGTAGCGGTCCTGGTCCACTCGATAGTGGATAGGAGCTGAATCCCCCAGGGAATCTGGATTTCTGAAGAGAAGATAGAGCCCTGATCTGAAGATTCCGCAGCTGTTAGAATGGTGTTTGCCACTTGGTAGTGGACAGATTATGAAACCCTCATTGCAGGTCACTAATACAGGATAGTGCTGTAAATGATGTCAGCTATTAGATAATCCAAGAGAGTACACAGCAATTTGTGATGATGCACCTTAATCTAAGCATCATCCATCTGCTGGGATGTACATTAACCCCAGCATTTCCCAACTGCAGGGATGCACATTACACCTAGGGATAAAGACTTATTTTAATAGTTAGAGGGTTCATGTACCCACAAGGGCCATGGCCTTGGTATCATTCTTACTGGAAAAAAAAAAAAGTTGTGTCTCTTGGGAGAAAGGGAGGAAAAAACAGAAAATTGTCCAGGGGTGAATAGGTTAATACCAGAGAGTTACCATAGGTCTTAAAAAAATAGTTGTTCAATGACATTTCCCATATGTCCACTTTTACATAAGCATCATTTATTTTAGGGACCACATCACATTTGAAGTTACGGTACTTTGTGGGACCTATGTGATACCATTCCAAAAATTACACCCCACAAGCTGCCCAAAACCATAATAAAGAAACTTATAAACCCTTCAGGTGCTTTACAGGAATTAAAGCAACGTAAATGGGGGAAAAAAAAAAATGAAAATTTTACTTTTTCCCCCACTAACATGTTTTAGCCCCAAATTTTAAATTAAGAGTAAAAGGTACCATTACACGTTGCAATGTTGAAACGAGATCACCAACAATCTCATGGGCATGACGGTTGTTAGGACATCGTTTAGAGATCGTTGATGAGATGTCACACAGCTAGATATCGTGCACGACGCACCAACTATGCGGTGAGCAGCTATCGTTCACACAACCCAGCGAACGATACTTCTTCATTGCTGAGAATAGGGGAAATCATTAACAACATCATTATCGTGGTGTCAGACAGAATGATGCAGCAGGTTGGCTGATTGTTGATCCTCTGATTTGAGAACATGTTCTCAAATCTGGATACAGCGATCCAACGATTTATCGTATCCATATCTTAGAGTCACACGCAACGAAGTAGTAACGACATCGCTTGAACGACTGCAAACCCGTGACGTTTAACGATATTGTTAATGATCTTGTACTGTGTAACAGTACCTTAAAGGGATCCTGTCACCCCCAAAACACCTCAAAACCTATTAAAAGCTGTCCTAGAGCATAGTGACACTTACCCTACACTCCTTTTAGCTCCTAAATGCAGCAAGTGACATTGAAGAAAAATGTTATTATAGTACCTCATTATGGATGATAATGAGTGACTATGCTATTCATAGTCACCCTGGCAAGCGCTCCCTCTTCATGTTATCACGCCTCCATAGGCGTGATCTTGTAATCTGATTAAAATGCGCGCCTCCCCGCCGCTCTCTGTGGTGTCTCTGCCGGCCTGTAGTGGGGCTGGGTGACGCGATACACGTCATTTCCGGCGCCGGGTGACGTATTTACACCCGCGCCGCTGTTGGCTTCAAGATCCGCACTGCGCATGCGCAGTGCGCGTTTTGAAGCTAACAGAGCGGCGCGGGTGTATACGTCACCCGGCGCCGGAAATGACGCGTATCGTGTCACCCAGCACCACTACAGGCCGGCAGAGACACCACAGAGCGGCGGGGAGGCGCGCATTTTAATCAGATTACAAGATCACGCCTATGCAGGCGTGATAACATGAAGAGGGAGCACCTGCCAGGGTGACTATGAATAGCATAGTCACTCATTATCATCCATAATGAGGTACTATAATAACATTTTTCTTCAATGTCACTTGCTGCATTTAGGAGCTAAAAGGAGTGTAGGGTAAGTGTCACTATGCTCTAGGGACAGCTTTTAATAGGTTTTGAGGTGTTTTGGGGTGACAGGATCCCTTTAACAGGAATACGTAGATCACACAATTTGTTGTGCAATTTTTCCTGACTGGAGTAACCTTTCTGGCATGGGCACAGACACATCTTACTCCAGCGGTGACTTGAGACCAGCATGAATATTGCCAGCCATAAGTATTTGTTACAACAGACATGTAAAACCAACACCAAACCATGAAAACAGATTGAGAATTATTTTTTATCCAATCCTAGAAAGAACAGGTGGGCACCTCCATTAACAATATGCAAAATTCAACAATTAAAAACTACTTTTTACCATTTCTTACCCTTTTAATCTGGTACAATCTGCTGCTTGGAATACGGATTGGAGAAGATGATGGGATCTGTGAAGTGAAGACAAGATGATATTAGAGAACATGTATAACTTTAAACCATTTCTTGCTCTAAACCTTGATGTATAAAATGTTAAGTCCCGTTACACATTAGAATAGCCAATACCACCTATATTGCCAAGTTTATTTGACATGTATGGGGGCTTGACTCAATTGCTGGGTGTAGATTAAAATTTTGCACATCCAGTTTGGAATAACAGATCCTTTGTTCTCTAAAGGCCCTGTTACACCCTATGATGTCCAAGCAATCCGAACAACAATCGGGTCGCTGGGACATCGCTAGCTGATCAGTATCTGAACGCTGGTGAGCTGTCACACAGGCACTCACCAGCGACCAGTGGATCAGCAACATTGTAGAAAAGAATAAATTATTCTTTCCACGATGTCTAGCTCCCGCTGCCAAGCTGCGGTAAGTGGGAGCAGGCTGGTAACCATGGTAAACAGCGGGCATCTAGGCAGCGTGCAGTGCTAGTTACCTGATGTATACCCTGGTTACCAGCCTTCTCTGCTAACAGGCTGGTATCCAAAGTACACAGCAGGTAACTAGGGACAGCGCTGTCCCTAGTTACCCACTGTGTAACTTGGATACTAGCCTGTAAGCGGAGAAGGCTGGTAACCAGGGTATACATCGGGTAACTAGGCACTAGTGGACAGTCAAAAGTCAGTCTGGTGCAGACACCTGATTTTAGCTTAACTTTGATCAATGTAACCAATCTGTGTGTAGCAATAAATGTTAACTTACAATGTTAATTTGCTTTTCTGTTAGACTGACTTCACACCACGTTTTTGGGGATCCGTGTGCATCAGTTTCGAAATGGATAGGCAGGGATCCGTTTTGGCCTCCCATGTATCCCTATGGGCACGGATCGGTGCTATATGGCCATCCGTTTGTGTCAATTCAGTCAGGGATCCGTTTGGGTCATGTTTCTTCCTGTACCCAGTATTGGAGACTGCTCCGATTTTGGGCGCAGCGGACAAAAATGGACAAACGAATCCGGCGCGGTCCGCAACACATAATAATATGTGAGTCAATGGTGGCGGATCCAGGAATAAAAAAGGACCGTTTCCTAGATTGTTTTTGCAGTATTGAGCATGCTCAGAAGCCATGTACAAGTGCTCCCAACCATATTTTCTGGTCAGGAGTCTGGTCTCGCTCTCTCGGTCTCTCTCTCCAGGACTGATATTACCATTATGTCCTATGGTTGCAGCAATAGCTAAGCCTTTTCAATGTATAAAACGGATCCAACAAAAAAAACGAATCCGGAAGCATAAGCGCCATCCGTTTGCACACATCCATGCCTGTCCGTCTGGTCCTTCAAATTCAAGGATCCAGACGGACAGGCAAAAAAACGTGGTGTGAAAGGGGCCTTAAAAAAAAGGTAGAAAAGAAATTCTCCAGCAGACAGCCAAATCTTCATAAAGTACTTATTAGTACATCAGACCGGGCATAAAACAAAATGTTGAGGAGGGGAACGCTGGACGTGTTTCGGATGGCAAACCCTTTCTCAAAAGCAAAGTGTGAACATTTCCAATACCTTTTTATTAGTTAAAACCAGTGCAGGTCTAGTACAATCAGCTGTAACATCATTTGCATAATTACCGTATATACTCGTGTATAAGCCGACCCGTGTATAAGCCGACCCCCTACTTTTCCCCAAAAATCTGGAAAAACCTATTGACTCGTGTATAAGCCGAGGGTAGACCCCAGCACAGGTATACAGCCCCCAGCAGTGTGGTATACAGCAGCCCCAGTGGTAGTATACAGATTCCCCAGCAGCCCCAGTGGTAGTATACAGGAGCCCCAGCAGCCCCAGTGGTAGTATACAGGAGCCCCAGCAGCCCCAGTGGTAGTATACAGGAGCCCCAGCAGCCCCAGTGGTAGTATACAGGAGCCCCAGCAGCCCCAGTGGTAGTATACAGGAGCCCCAGCAGCCCCAGTGGTAGTATACAGGAGCCCAGCAGCCCCAGTGGTAGTATACAGGAGCCCCAGCAGCCCCAGTGGTAGTATACAGGAGCCCCAGCAGCCCCAGTGGTAGTATACAGGAGCCCCAGCAGCCCCAGTGGTAGTATACAGGAGCCCCAGCAGCCCCAGTGGTAGTATACAGGAGCCCCAGCAGCCCCAGTGGTAGTATACAGCAGCCCCAGTGGTAGTATACAGGAGCCCCAGCAGCCCCAGTGGTAGTATACAGCAGCCCCAGTGGTAGTATACAGGAGCCCCAGCAGCCCCAGTGGTAGTATACAGCAGCCCCAGTGGTAGTATACAGGAGCCCCAGTGGTAGTATACAGCAGCCCCAGTGGTATACAGCAGGCCCCCAGGGGTATACAGCAGGCCCCCAGGGGTACATATAGCAGCCCCCTGGGGGTACCCAGCAGCCCCCTGGGGGTACCCAGCAGCCCCCAGGGGGTACCCAGCAGCCCCCTGGGGGTACCCAGCAGCCCCCTGGGGGTACCCAGCAGCCCCCAGGGGGTACCAACAGCCCCCAGGGGGTACCAACAGCCCCCAGGGGGTACCCAGCAGCCCCCAGGGGGTACCCACAGCCCCCTGGGGGTACCAACAGCCCCCAAAAACTGGCACTGTCCCCCCTTGTAAGGGCCCCCCCCTGCTGCTTATACATTACCATCCCGGTGTTCTGATCGGCGCCGCTCCTCGGTGCTGCGTCTTCATCCTCCCGTCCGCGCTGGCTGCATCCTCTCCGGCCGTCGCGCGATGACGTCATATCGCTGCGACAGCCGGAGATCCCGGATGCAGCCAGCGCGGACGGGAGGATGAAGACGCAGCACCGAGGCGCGGCGCCGATCAGAACACCGGGATGGTAATGTATAAGCAGCAGGATGGGGGGGTGGGGGGGGCCCTTACAAGGGGGGACAGTGCCAGTTTTTGGGGGGCTATATGAACTGCTTCCCCCTGCCGCTGATTGACAGGGGGAAGCAGTGCATATATAATGAGCGGCCCCACGTGACGGGGCCGCTCATACAGCAGCCTCCTCCCGCCTCCTCCAGCCTCCACAGCCCCCACCACCGTATATGACCCGTGTATAAGCCGAGGGGGGGACTTTTCAGCCCAAATTTTGGGCTGAAAAACTCGGCTTATACACGAGTATATACGGTAGGTTGAAGACAAAACCTATTTATAAAGGGATAAAATGTAGGCAGAGCTGCAAACTTGAAATTCCAAACAAACAATAATTTATACATAATAAAACCATAATATGGTCAAACTTAGAGAGAGAGAATAAAGAAGCACCTCACATTGCAAATATTGTGTTAAAAATAATGTTTATGTTATCTATTATTTTTTTCCCAGAGTTTTTGAATTTTAATACTTCAGCAAGAAATTTGAGCGGAAAACCACAATGAGAACATGTTTCTCACTATGTTGTTATGTGTAACAATCTATCCAACCTTGCTGGTGTCATAGAAAACAGAAACAAGAAAAAAAAAAAAAAAAAAAAAAAAAAACTTAAAAAAGGTGTCTTCTTCTTAAAACAAGTTCTCTCAAGTAAACCCCTGATTTTCCTCACTGGCTACATGAACTTACTTAAACAACAACACTTGAGATGAGTTGGTATCAATATGAATGGTATTAGATACCTCTTCTTCCCGCACCCCCTCTTCTCTGCCCCATTTCTCTACTTTCCTTCTCTCTCATGGTCTTTTTTTTTATATTAGCTTTATCGAGACATAATCATATGCTCTTTTGACTAAAAATGATGCATCTGATTTAAGACCCATTTGGATCAGATGTTTATTTGTGTTGATCTGTGTCCCTCATTGGCATTCTATGCATCCCTTTGACAATAACAAGTATTCATTTTCTACAGGGAGATGGACACTGATATTTTGCGGCTTTGATTTTCTATATTCATATTTGTTGATATTATGGTTGATTTAAAATTTTATAAA
Organism: Allobates femoralis; assembly: GCA_033576535.1. Classification (NCBI taxonomy): domain Eukaryota; kingdom Metazoa; phylum Chordata; class Amphibia; order Anura; family Aromobatidae; genus Allobates; species Allobates femoralis. The sequence continues at coordinate 134,861,738 of JARQOC010000008.1, read as the reverse complement.
AGGGTCATTCCATGTCAAGTGAACCAATGATTATTACCTCTATATTTTTAATTCTTTTGAGATTTTGTTATTTGATAATAGCAGGTCAGACAATGCAAAATGTGAAGAGAAAAATTTTTTAAAAAATTTATTTTTTTTTTAAATGATTTTCAAAGTTCGGAAAAAGTGTGAATTTTGCTGTTGCCTGCCTTTACGTTTCTCCTCATAACTCAGGCTAGGAATAAGATAGAGCAACAAAATAAACACCAATCTACTCAGAACTATACAGGCTTTCATCAGATATGTCACAAGAGGATCTTTGTTAATATTTTACCCATGTGATCGCAAGCGCAAAACTTTAAAATGTATTTCCGAAAAATCGGCGCGCTTTAAATATTTCAAAAACTGCCCATGTGTCTGCTTTGCTCTTAGCCACATCTGTACCAAATTTCAAGTTGGGATCGCAATGGGATCATATTTTAACATATTTTACTATTAATAGCGTCAATGGGTCATTCCATATCAAGTGATCTAAATATGAATATTTTTTTTTACCTGACGTCTTTAGATTTTTTATTTTTTTTTCCTTTATGAAGTACTACTTTAGTTAATTACAAATTAAAAGTTTGGAATTTTTTTCTCATCAGTTAATTTTTTACAGATTTTTAAAGTTTAAAAAAAAGGGTGAATTTTGGCCTGGTATGACTTTACATTTTTTTTATCTCGGGCTAGAAATAAGATAGAGAAACAAAATAAACACCATTCTACTCAGAACTGTCCAGGCTTTCACCAGATATGTCACAAGAGTATATTTGTTAATTTTAATTTTTTACCCATGCGAATGCAAACGCAACATTTTGAAACGCATTTCCGAAAAAACGTTTTAATAAAAATTTTCCAAAGCTGCCCATGTGTCTTTTATGCTCTTAGCCACATCTGTACCAAATTTCAAGTTGGGATCGTGATGGGATCATATTTTAAAATATTTAACTATGGTTAATCTCATTTTTATTAAATTTTGAAAAAACATATGAAAGACATACATTCAATCTTTTAACAAAATCTTGAGACATATAAAATATACAAAAAGAGAATTCACAAAGTTATTAGTAACTTTAAGATAAGCTGCAAATTTACTTTTGCGCTTATCTCTGGTGCAATATATACTACAATCTAAATATAATTCCAAACACTCAAGTATACAACCTTTCTCAGGGTTTTGAGATGTTCTGATGTCAAGGGGACAAGCAGCCCCAGCAGAATGATTTTTATCACTTGGCCCCTTCTAACAGGTTGACCACGTAAGTGGGTCATTACCCGTTGATGCCTAGTTGGAATAGTCTATCGACTGGTGTACCGGAAAGGAAGGCCGAAATATTAATGATCTACTCACAGCTCAGAGTTTCCGATACCTGTCTAATGTTCACTAGAATTCTGAAGGTATAGGTGTAGAAAGGAAATACCTAGACTGAATGTATCAGATAGAAAGAAAAGAGAGATAGAAAAGAAGAGAGAGAGAAGAGAAACAAAAACCATTAGAAAAAGTTATACTGGGAAAGAAAAGCCACGTAAGAAAAAAAGAAAAAAAGGAGGGGGGAGGGGGGGACGGGTGAGGTATGGGAAGGAGAAAGGGTACTCATCCCACTGGCTCCCCATCAGCCAGAGGTCCAGCCATATTATCTGTGCTGGAAAAGATACTCCTACATTCTGCAGAGTCGTGAAAAAGAATCCATTCAACCCAAATCCCTAAGAATTTGTTCCGAGATCCCGACGCATCAGCTGCGAGCTCCTCCATTCGATATATGTCCATCAATTCTTTGAACCAATCAAGTAGAGATGGAGCCCGGCTTGATTTCCAGAACCTCGGGATCACAGCACGAGCAGCCGAGATGCAAAAGCGGAGAATATCCCTCTTCTGTAGCACAATAGGACCTGGAAAAATGGATTACATTGCCGATTCTGGGCAGCATTCGGCTTGTTTACCTGTTATCCGGGCGTATGCATTGAAAACCTCAGACCAGAACCGCCGGATTTCCCCACAACTCCACCAAATGTGTATCATTGTACCCTTCTCTTCCCCACAGCGCCAGCAGGTATCAGGGGTTCCAGGGAACACGTTCCGGAGTGTCGTCGGGCACAAGTACCATCTAGTGAGCAGCTTATAGCTTCTTTCTTGTGCAGAACAAGCGCTAGCTAGTGAGTGAGTAAATATAAAGCATTTCTGCCAATTAGCTTCTGAAATGCTACACCCCAATTCCCTCTCCCAAGCACGTTGGAAGTAAAGGGTGCCCTGCTCTCTCATAGACCCTAAGGCCTGGTATAGAACTGATATTTTGCGCCTCGGTGGAGCCTCCAGTTGGAATAACCTCTCCAATACGTTGGGCGTCAATCTTACCCTGCAAGAGTGGTCAGCTGAATATAAGTATGCTCTGTATTGGAGAAATTCGAATCACGTAAGAGGTCTCGTAGGTTCTTTGAGTTGTAGCTCTGCCATCGGGGGCAAACCACCACTGGACAGAGTCTGTCCTACTCGGGTGTCATCCACAATCCGCCAACATAAAAATCTCTGCCTGTCAAATCTGGGTGGGAAAGATGGGTTGGAAAAAAGGGGAGTCAAAGGGCTAAGTCTGTCGTTTAAGCGGAGGGTTTTCGTCACTAGGTGCCATACCTTCAAGGTGTTTCTGGTCATGTCTGTCAAAGGTACTAGGTCTGTGGAGTCTTTAGGGGAAATCCAAAGCAGGTGTTTCAGCGGAATCCCCAAACCCTCTTGCTCCACCCCTACCCATTTCTTGGAGGACGCATGATAATGCCAATCTAGAGCTCTAACAAGAGAGGAAGCCACAAAGTACGCTCGTATGTTGGGTAGTCCAACCCCTCCTCTGGTCTTGGGCAAAGATAGGATATTCATTCGCAATCTGGACCTCTTGCCCCCCCAGACAAATCTAAGGATCATAGATTGCATTTTGGAGAGGAAGCCTCTATCCAATAGAACAGGAACTGTCTGAAAAGTATATAAGAGTCGGGGCAAGACATCCATCTTGACTACGTTTATTCTCCCGAACCAGGATAGCTTTAATTGTCTATAGGAGGTAAATGCCGATTCCGCGTTAGTCAAAAGGGGTTGATAATTTAAATTGAATATTTGTTTAAGATCTTCTGGTATAAGGACTCCCAAGTACTTAATGGCTTCTACTTTCCATTTAAATGGGAACTGTTTAGATAGATGAGAAACCAATTCTCCAGGCAAAGAAATATTGAGTGCCTCGGTTTTGGAGCAATTCACTTTAAAGTTGCTCAATTGTCCGAACCGTTCAAACTCCATTGAGACCGAAGGGATGGAGACCAGGGGCTGGGAGATGTAAAGTAGCAGGTCATCTGCAAATAAGGCTAATTTGTGATGACTCTGTCCCAGCTTGACCCCATGGACGCATTCATTGGACCCAAGTGCAAAATATTTAACTATTATAGTGTCAATTCAAAAATCACCAAGAACACAATCAGTCATTTTTTCACAATTGCCCGTCAATAGTTTGAATTTGATATAAAGAAACATAGTCTTGTAACATCTCAAATGAAAGCTGTTACCGTTCTGAGTAAAATGATGCCTCTCCCACTTCATTATCTTATTTCTAGCCTGAGATAAAAAAAATGTAAAGTCATACCAGGCCAAAATTCACCCTTTTTTTAAACTTTAAAAATCTGTAAAAAATTAACTGATGAAGAAAAAAATTCTAAACTTTTAATTTATAATTAACTAAAGTAGTACTTCATAAAGGAAAAAAAAAAAAAAATCTAAAGACGTCAGGTAAAAAAAATATTCATATTTAGATCACTTGATATGGAATGACCCATTGACGCTATTACTAGTAAAATATGTTAAAATATGATCCCATTGCGATCCCAACTTGAAATTTGGTACAGATGTGGCTAAGAGCAAAGCAGACACATGGGCAGTTTTTGAAATATTTAAAGCGCGCCGATTTTTCGGAAATGGGTTTTAAAGTTTTGCGCTTGCGATCACATGGGTAAAATATTAACAAAGATCCTCTTGTGACATATTTGATGAAAGCCTGGACAGTTCTGGGTAGATTGGTGTTTATTTTGTTTCTCTATCTTATTTCTAGCCCGAGATATGATAGAAAATGTAAAGCCATACCAGGCCAAAATTCGCACTTTTTTAAAACTTTAAAAATCTGTAAAAAATTAACTGATAAAGAAAAAAATTCAAAACTTTTTTTTTTGTAATTAGATAAAGTTGTTCTTCATATAGAAAAAAAATTTAAAAAATCTGAGGACGTCAGGGAAAAAAAATATTCATTTTTGGATCACTTGACATGGAATGACCCAAAAACATGTTTTTTTTTTTTTCAGAAAAAAAGTTCTCTCTTATCCACTTGCACAGCTGATAGCAAGATAATCAATGGATGTCTGGTTGCTGAAATCCACAACGATCATCAGTACAGGAAATTTTATTTGTATTTTTCCTAATCGGAAACTTAACCCCATTTCAAAATGCAGCTGTAGGCTACATTCACACATTTGCGTATTTTGTTGCACTTTTTGCCATGTTTATCGGCAGCGCAAAAAAGCTCAACAAAATACGCTCTGGGTTTCACACACTGTGCTTTCTTCACCCCAGAAAGTGCAGTGATGTCACAGAGGTGTGACAGCTATGACCGCCCATTAGATTTCGCAGTGTATTAAATATACACTGCGAAATCTAAATTAAACAAAGCCAAATGTATGAAAAATAAAAAAGAATCAAATACTTACCTCTCCGACGCCTTTTCCCAGTGTCTGGTGATTAAGACAGGCGATGTGTGTCCTGCAAAAACCTGCCGTGATGTCAGAGGGGGCGTTCCCGGCCCTGATTGGCCGCTCGCAGACATGTGATATGTATCAGCGCCGAGAACGCCCCCTGACATCACGGCAGGTCCTGGCAGCATACACATCGCCTGGCCTCGGCACCAGACAGCAGGAAAAGGCGTCGGAGAGGTAAGTATTTGATTCTTTTTTTATTTTACATACATTTGGCTTTGTTTAATTTAGATTTCGCAGTGTATATTAATACACTGCGAAATCTAATGGGCGGTCACAGATGTCACAGAGGAGAGGAGGAAGCAGGATTCTTCCTCCCCTCTGTGACGTCAGAGGGAGAAAATGCAGGAGCAGCTGCGTAAAGAATTGACATCTCAATTCTTTACGCAACTGCGCTTTTTGCCATAAAAAGCACTGCATATTTTTACGCAGTGTCTACACGGCAAAGTGAATTTCCCATTCACTTTGCTGGCAGACACAAAACACATAGCGTATTTTGAAAAGCGTGCGTAAAAAAGCGCACAAAAATACGCAATGTGTGAACGTAGCCGTAGAACGGAAAACCAAACTATTGCTCCATCCATTCTCTATGGGGCTACCTGGAAAACCAGGGAGCAGCGGTCGGCAGACCCATAGAAAATGAATGGTGCACTGGATAAGCATGTGCATTGTAGCTGAGATTAATGTTACTCATTGAGCCAGACGACGGTATGATACCGTGTTTCCCCGAAAATAAGACACTGTCTTATATTTTTTTGGGGGCCAAAAGTGGCCCCATGTCTTATTTTCGGGGTATGGCTTATATTGGCAGCCACCAGCCTACTTACATACACATACCCATACATACACACATATACACACACATATATACACACACACACAGCTTCCTACCTTGTTCCCCGTTCTGCAGTGCCTCCGGTGTCCTCCGTGCCGACCGCTGTGCTGCCTCCTCGATCCTCTTCTTCTGTGCTGGGATGTCCTCTGTGCCTTCCGGTGGGGTCCTCGCTCCGTTCCTGGTCTGCTGTGCCTTCTGGTTCCCCCTGCTTCAGTTCCATCATCATCGGTGCTGGGGGCTGCCATCTTGCTTCTTCCCTCCGCCCCCGGCCAGTGATGTCAGAGCAGGCCGCGCTGTGATTGGCTAGCACCCGTGGCGCGGCCTGCTCTGACATCACTGGCCGGGGGCGGAGGGAAGAAGCAAGATGGCAGCCCCCAACACCGATGATGATGGAACTGAAGCAGGGGGAACCACAAGGCACAGCAGACCGGGAACGGAGCGAGGACCCCACCGGAAGGCACAGAGGACATCCCAGCACAGAAGAAGAGGATCGAGGAGGCAGCACAGCGGTCGGCACGGAGGACACCGGAGGCACTGCAGAACGGGGGACAAGGTAGGAAATACTGCGCAGCGCCCCCCACCCCCCGCTGTCTTATACCGTATTCCCCGAAAATAAGTCACCCTGTCTTATATTCGGGGTATGACTTATATTGGAAAATTCTGCGCCAGCCCTGCCCCGACTTATATTCGGGGGTGACTTATTTTCGGGGAAACACGGTATATACATATTATTATATATACTAAGATAGAAACAAAATAATGAGCATATACTCTGCTGTAAGTAAGCAAACATAGTAGAAAAGGAAAAATGGAATTGTCAGCTCACCACTACCGACATAGGATTATCTATGCAATAACGGAGTACAGACTCTTGACAGCAGCGCAGGGATACAGGTGGCGGCAGCCACTCGAGTGACAGCAAAGTTTTAAATTCAGAATACAGAGTCATTAAAAGTATAATTATTTCATCACTTCTTAAAATCCACAATTCACTCCATCAAAAAATTAAAAACAGTAACACCTGACACGTTCCGAACTGAATGTTCTTTGTTGTAGGTTTCTGGTTTTTAATTTTTTGATGGAATGAATTGAGGATTTTAAGAAGTGATGAAAGAATTATATTTTTAAGTAAAATCGTACATATAAATAACATAAGGTTATTATTATTAGTAAATACTATTCTTGGACAGGAAATAGTAAAAGCCATCCCATGATAACAAGGTGTACACCAAGTACCCCATGTTATTTACAAGTACTATCACATTCACTTATAACAGGGTATATGCTCATTTTGTTGCAATCTCAGCTATTGCCTGAAAGGGTAAAGCCACACTTGTAAACTCGCATGAGTGCAATGAGAAATAATCTCGCATTGCACTCGCACCAACATTAATCAGGCAGCACAGATCTGCGATTTTTTTCCTCCTTTCTATATGGAGTGAGTGGAAAAAATAAAAAAAAAAAAAAAAATTGCAGAAGTCTATGGATGCGAGTAAAATATTGCACTGCACTGACACACATGCGAGTACAGTGTGATGAACGCAGAAATCAGCAATGGAGGAGATGGGGAAATTAATCTCTCCCTTTTCTCTACAGTTGTGATCCGATCACAGTTGCATGACACTTGGCTCACGCTCGCACCAGAGCCTGAGTCGGGGGTCATTATGTATGTTCTCGCATTGGATGTCTTAAGCTAGCGTGCCTCCATCCTTAAAGAGGACCTGTCATCCCCTGGTGCATGTCAATCTAAATGCACCACTGAATGCAGCATGTCTGCTGCATTCAGGGAAGGGTCCCCCATGGCTTTAGCCCCAGTACCAGATTATTACCTTAAGGGCCTGTCACGTGTCAATTCGCCCGGATATCGCTCATGGTCAAATTATAATCGCCTACGATGTGAATTATGCAGTAGATGTCACACGTCAATAGACCCAGCATGCGTGATGCGCCACTGCGACGATTTTATTTAGTCGCTTGTACGATGTCAAATAGAAAATACGGCTGAGTTAGCGTCCGCAGCGATCACAGGTCTATGACAATAGCAACAGTTTTACATCTTGCAGTGAAACCTGATGGCATCAGCGACATATCGCTGTGATGCTTGGTCACATGCTTCAGTCGCTGCGTCTTACGTCGTGAGCGACTGAAAATCCGTGACGTCGCGACTTGACAGCGATATCGACGCTGTGACATACCTTAGAAAGCTATGAAACTGTTAGGGAGATACATTACGCTCTTGCGCTGCACAGTCTTCACTGCTCCGTGGTTGTGTCGGACCGCCCTGCTATGATACAGCAAGCAGGCGGCTCACGTGACATCACGCATAGCCGCTCTTTGCGGCCAGCGTGATTGACACACAGCAGAAGTTGAGGGCAGAGCAGGAGGCGGCGGCAGAGACCTGGAGGGGAAGGAACAACCACGGAGCAGGCTGGAGGACTGTGCCAGCGCCAAAGAGCTGGTAATATGATCCACCCAGTAGACTAGTTTTCTATAAGCTTTCTAAGGTGGTATATAACTCAGGGTACAGGAGGGGTAGAGCCATGGTGGAGCCCTTTCCTGAATGCAGCAGACATGCTGCATTCAGTGGTGCATTTAGATTGACATGCACCAGGGGGTGACAGGTCCTCTTTAAATGTGTGAACATGCTCAATACACACAAACATTATAGTACATATTTTTAATGCAGCAGATATTTTATAGATTTATCTTGATTACAGAAATCAATCACATATTTTATTCAACAGAAAACCCATTTAATACCCACAAAAAAGGGTCATTTACAATAAATATATACGGTAGAACATTTTTTAAATATCCTTTCTATTGAGTATTAAACTTGATTGTCTGGTGAAAAATAAAATATTATAATATGTATATTTCTGACATTAAATATCTGTAGCATTACAACTGGCACCATCAGTTGTCTTGAAAAATATATAATACAGTAAGTGTCCGGGGTTACCATACTTACTACAGACTGGCGATTTACTACAGTGGTGCTGTTCCTGCGCGCTCTGCCTCCATAAGGCTGAAATGCTTGAGTGTGATCACTGCAAGAAAAGAAATATATTTAATAATGTATGTATAATACACACCACACTTTTAAGACAAGTTTCCTCTATAACTCTGTTCTATGATGCAGAAAACAAACTATTATTCCCTGGTATCAGGCTGAAGAGATTAACTGCAAAGTAATTAATGATTGTTAGAAAGTCCAGAAAGATATCGGCCCCCACGATCACGACTATGTCCAGTTCCAAGTACATTTACAATCACGTAGGTGAGTGAGATCTGCACCGAGACACATATTTAAGCTGTTGAGGTTATAAATCACTTTTTGCAATTGGGTTTCAATTATGATTTAGCACTGGTTGGCGCTGAGAGGCACTTTATTTTTCTGCACATTCAATTTTTATATGTTCCGTGGTCATAAATCAGATTAGGAAAAAATAAAAATACCAAAAACATTGTCACAAAAAGGTGTTATCAGACCTCAGAAGGAGCTCACTGACAGGTTAAGTCATTCCGCAGTTAGCAGTAGTGCAACAAAGAAGCAAGGGCCCCTTTACACACTGGACTTTCCAACGATCCAACCTGCCGGGATCGCTGGTAAGCTCTCGCAGTCGCTGTGAGTCTGCCTGTTTGACAGCTCACCAGCGACTGCAGAGAGACTTACCAGCGATCCCGGCCAGTCAGCAGCGACATCGCTGGTAACCAGGGTAAACACTGGGTAACTAAGCAGCACACGCTGCTTAGTTACCCGGTGTTTACCATGGTTACTAGCGTCCTCCCACTTACAGGCTGGGCTACGTGGGAGGACGCAGGGACGCTGGTAACAAGGGTACACACCGGGTAACTAAGCAGATCATGCTGCTTAGTTACCCGGTGTTTACCCTGGTTACCAGTGCCCAGCATCTAATGTGCGTCGCTGGGCATTGCTGGGAGGTCGCTGATCGTTGGTCTCTGCTGTCGCACACGCCGATGCGTGCTGACCAGCGGGAGACCTAGGACCAAAAATGGTCCTGAACGATTTGTAGGGATCAGCAACCTCACAGCAGGGGCCATGTTGCTGATGCGTGTCACACACTGCAACATCGCTGGAGAGGTAGCTGTTACGTCACAAAACCTGTGAGGTTTCAGCGACATCGCTAGCGATGTTGCAGCGTGTGAAGTACCCCTAAGGCCATTATTACACTGGCGTTTTTTTGAAAATGCGGCAGATCCGGCAAATTTACCACATCTGCTGCACTTGTGGCAAGCCGCATGCATTGTCTATGGGGCTTGCGGTCGGGTACAGCAAGTGCGGTTCTGCCGGTTGCGGCAAATGCGGTACTTGCGGCTGACCGCGTTTTTTTATTTTTTTTATTTTAGCAGCCGCAAGTGCCGCATCTGCCGCAATCGGCAAAACCGCACTTGCCGCAAGCCCCATAGACAATGCATGGGGCTTGCCGCAAGTGCGACAGTTAAGCAGCAGATGCAGTAAATCTGCCGCATTTTAAAAAAACAACCAGTGTGAAAGGGGCCTAAAGAAGGTTGGTGATGAAAACCAAATGCAAGAAAAAAAATGTTTAGACCCAATTACACGAACAGGAATAATAATAACTTGAAGCAATTCCTCCTGCCCTCCCACCATACATCTTCAGTACTGGAGGAGGAGGAGGATGTTCTGCAAAAGGTGAGAAAGATGCTTCAAGGCACATTATTAAGTACAAACAGTAGAATTGGGCACACTGACATCTAACAGCCTGAGTCTTTATGTACACAGAATCTGCTGTCCGGGGAGAGTTGGATCCTCTGAATAATAGAGGGTCAGCAGATATTCATACAATGTGTATGGAGAGGTCCAGAGCCCCTAAAAGGTACCGTCACACGCAGCAATATTGCTAGGCAATTTCACTGCCAATTTGCTGGTTGCTGTGAAATCATGGACACATTGTTCTATTTTGTTGCCGTTTACAAATGTAACAACGTGTCCATGATTTCACTGTGAGTTCCAAGCAATGTCTGCACAGATCTCTCTGTGTGTAACTGTACCTTAAAAGATGGGACAAAGGCAGTGGTGTAACTTCAGTCCCAGGGGCCCCGATGCAAAAGCTCCAACGGGGCCCCCAATTATTGGAAATCTTTAATAGTATTAGGGCCACTTTACACACACCAACTTCTGAACAGCTCTCTGGTTGCAGTGAAATCATGGACACATTGTTCCATTTTGTGGCTGTGTACAAATGGAGCAATGTGTCCATGATTTCACTGCAACCAGAGAGCTGTTCAGAAGTTGGTGTGTGTAAAGTGGCCCTTAGTGTTTTTCTATTGGCCAAAGGGACTTTTGGGGCCCCCCCAGGCTGCAGGGCCCAGGTTCGATCAAACCCCTTCACCTATTGTAGTTACAACCTGGACAAAGGCATCACACAGGTAACACTCTCCATCCAACTCTACTGCAGAATAATGGGGGGAGGGGGCAGGTGCAGGTTACGGACATCTCTATTAGGAAGCAGGCACAAGTACCAACATTTGGGCAGAGTTGCATTTTACAAAGTTGCAACTATCCTGATTCACTCTTTATACTGGGGAGTGATCAAAAATAGAATAAAAAACCACCAGAATGAATGGACAAACGTGTTATACAACCGCTATAAGCAGTCAGGACATCAATAAATGCCCCAATATTCCCAGAGCTTATATCGGTGCTCTCTGAACTACAACTCCCAGCATGCCCCGATACCAACACACCGTTGGGGCTTGTAGTTCGGGAACAGCTGGAGGTGCTTAGGCTGCAGACAGGTCACAGTGTCCCAACACCTCCCTGAATGTCCTCCAACCCGGCCTCCCCAATATGTGCCCCTGCGGCCTCCACTCCTGTGCCCTCCGACCTCTCAGCCCCTGTGCGGCCTCCCCTGTACCCCCCGGCCTCCCTCTCACCTCAGCCCGTTGATGTGGGGGGCGCTGTTGGACCTCCTCAGGCCGCCGTCCCCCGGGATGTCGTCCAGCTCCATCTTCTCCTGAGCCATGATGGCAGCGCGGCTCCCGGTCTCCTTTAATGGCTCATTCCCGCCTCCTCAGGCCGCAGTGACTCCGGGGCCCCCCGTGATCCGAGCTCAGGGCTCCATGGCTGCAGGAGACGAGGTGTCCGCCGCTTCCACCCCCGAGTGTGAGGCCGAGAGCCCGGGACACCTCAGGCCCAGCACAATCACCACAGCCCGGGCGGCCAGACAGCACTGCGGAGCATGCGCACAAAGGCCTCACCTCACACTGAGGAGACGGAGCTGTACCGCCCTCACCTATATATGCATACATATACCCTGCCTGTACTGTATACTGTACCACCCTCAAATATATATATATATATATGTATACATATATACCCCTGTACTGTACCGCCCTCACCTATATATATTCCCCTATGCTTGTACACTGTACCACCCTCACCTATATAAATACCCTGTACTGTATACTGTACCACCCTCACCTATATATACACCGCTGTACTGTACACTGCACTGCCCTGCCCTCACCTATATATACCCCATTACTGTATACTGTACTACCCTCACCTATACATACACCGCTGTACTGTACACTGCACTGCCCTCACCTATATATACCCCTGCACTGTATACTGTACTACCCTCACCCATAATATACTATACCCCTACTGTACTACTGTACTACTGCCCTCACCTATAATATACCCCTGCACTGTAACTGTACTACCCTCACCCATATATATATACCCCTGTACTGATACTTACAACTCATATATACCTGTACTGTACGCCCTCACCTATATATATTCCCCTGTGCTGTACACTGTACCACCTACCTATATATATACCCTGTACTGTTACTGTACCACCCACACCTATATATACACCCTGTACTGTACACTGCACCCCTTACCTATATATACCCCTGTACTGTATACTGTACTACCCCACCCAAAATATAAATATATATATATATATACCCCTGTACTGTACACTGCACTGCCCTCACCTATATATACCCCTGTACTGTATACTGTACTACCCTCACCCATATATATATATACCCCTGTACTGTACCGCCCTCACCTATATGTATACCCTGTACTGTATACCTATATATACCCCTGTACTGTACCACCCTCACCTATATATATTCTCCTGTACTGTCCACTGTACCACCCTCACCTATATATATACACCCCTGTACTGTATACTGTACCAACCTCACATATATATATAACCCTGTACTGTACCGCCCTCACCTATATATATTCCCCTGTACTGTATACTGTACCACCCTCACCTATATATACACTCCTGTACTGTACACTGCACTGCCCTCACCTATATATACACTCCTGTACTGTATACTGTACTGCCCTCACCTATATATACCCCTGTACTGTACACTGCACTGCCCTCACCTATATATACCTCTGTACTGTATACTGTACCACCCTCACCTATATATACACCCCTGTACTGTACACGGCACTGCCCTCACCTATATATACCCCTGTACTGTATACTGTACTACCCTCACCCATATATATATATATATATATATATATATACCCCTGTACTGTACACTGCACTGCCCTCACCTATATATACCTCTGTACTGTATACTGTACCACCCTCACCTATATATACACCCCTGTACTGTACACTGCACTGCCCTCACCTATTCACCTATATTTACCCCTGTACTGTATTCTGTACTACCCTCTCCCATATATATATATATATATATATATACCCCTGTACTGTACACTGCACTGCCCTCACCTATATATATCCCTGTACTGTATACTGTACTACCCTCACCCATATATATATACCCCTGTACTGTACCACCCTCACCTATATATATTCCCCTGTGCTGTACACTGTACCACCCTCACCTATATATATACCCTGTACTGTACACTGCACTGCCCTCACCTATATACACCTCTGTACTGTATACTATACTACCCTCACCCATATATATATATTACCCCTGTACTGTACCACCCTCACCTATATATATTCCCCTGTGCTGTACACTGTACCACCCTCACCTATATATATACCCCTGTACTGTACACTGCACTGCCCTCACCTATATATACCTCTGTACTGTATACTGTACCACCCTCACCTATATATACACCCCTGTACTGTACACTGCACTGCCCTCACCTATATAAACCCCTGTACTGTATACTGTACTACCCTCACCCTATATATATATATATATACCCCTGTACTGTACACTGCACTGCCCTCACCTATATAAACCCCTGTACTGTATACTGTACTACCCTCACCCATATAATATATATAATATATATATATATACCCCTGTACTGTACACTGCACTGCCCTCACCTATATATACCCTGTACTGCATACTGTACTACCCTCACCCATATATATATATACCCTGTACTGTACCACCCTCACCTATATATATTCCCCTGTGCTGTACACTGTACCACCCTCACCTATATATATACCCCTGTACTGTACACTGCACTGCCCTCACCTATATATACCTCTGTACTGTATACTGTACCACCCTCACCTATATATACACCCCTGTACTGTACACTGCACTGCCCTCACCTATATATACCCCTGTACTGTATACTGTACTACCCTCACCCATATATATATATATATATATATATATATATATATATATATATACTAGCTGGGTGCCCGATGCAGATGCATCGGGATTCTAGCAGAGCGAGTCTCTGAGTCGCAATGGCCGCTTTGCGGCCAATGCTTCGCGCTGCTAAGGCGACTCGCCATGCCCGCTGCGCGGGCATAGCGAGTCGCCTTAGAACTACTCGCAATGGCCGCTGCGCGGCCAATGCTTCGGGCGTATCCACATGACGACATTGAGTCGCAGCGTGAGCGGACTCAAAAGGGGCAAAAAACCCATTCGTGATTATATAATAGATACCCCTGTACTGTATACTGTACCAACCTCACATATATATATATACCCCTGTACTGTACTGCCCTCACCTATATATATTCCCCTGTAGCACTCTCACCTATATATATACCCCTGTACTGTATACTGTACCACCCTCACCTATATATACACTCCTGTACTGTACACTGCACTGCCCTCACCTATGTATACACTCCTGTACTGTATACTGTACTGCCTTCACCTATATATACACTCCTGTACTGTATACTGTACTGCCCTCACCTATATATACCCCTGTACTGTACTCTGCACTGCCTCACCTATATACACCCCTTCCTTGTATACTGTACCGCCCTCACCTATGTATACCCATGTACTGTACACTGTACCACCCTCGCAGGTGAATGCAGGGACCTGCGGTGGAGGTAGTATGTCTGCGTATGTGTCCCTGTGCGTGGTATTTCTGAGCCCGGCAAACGCAACATGTTGCATTTTTTGAGGTTTGAAAAATGTGCAAGCATCCGCATGCGCACGAGTGCGTAAAAACAATACATTGGTGCCTATAGGTACGCATTGGTGCCCAATGGCTTGTGCATTACTGCGTTCTATGCGCATGCGTATGAGACAGTGCGCATGCCCAGGAAGCGATTCTTGGTCCCTCTCATAGCCCGCCCAAATCCCAGCCCAAATCCCAGCTGTATAAAGAGTTTTTGGACATAGGAAGGCCAAGACTCTGGATCTCTCCAGGCTGGATCTCCAGATGTGGTAAAGTATACAAGGCTTCCTTTTTTTTTGGTTCATTTTTTAATCTTAATTGCTGTTTTTCTGTTGGTTGATGTAGCTCAATGGTATATATATTTTTTTTTGGTCAGGGTGCAGCCTATATTGTGTTGCACTCCATTGTGTATTGTGGGTCTCTGTATATACAATGTTGCTTTTCCATTTTGTATCTCATTGCAGCCTGCACTGTGTGTCATGCACTGCATTGAGTAGTGTTGGTCTCTCTGGGCAAAGTTGTTTTTTCCTTTATTATCTCACTAGCTGGGTGCCCGATGCAGATGCATCGGGATTCTAGCAGAGCGAGTCTCTGACTCGCAATGGCCGCTTCGCGGCCAATGCTTCGCGCTGCTGAGGCGACTCGCCATGCCCGCTGCGCGGGCATAGCGAGTCGCCTTAGAACTGCTCGCAATGGCCGCTGCGCGGCCAATGCTTCGGGCGTATCCACATGACGACATTGACTCGCAGCGTGAGCGGACTAAAAGGGGCAAAATCCCATCGTGATTATATAATAGATTGCAGCCTGTACTCCGTGTCAAGCTCTGCATTGTGTACTGTTGATTAGTGATGGGTGAACCCCCCCGATACTAGGGATTGGCGGGGTCGCCCGAATTTTTTGTAAAGTTCGAGCTCGGGGCTGGGGATGACGCGAACTTGCGTCCGAGCCCCCGAGCTTGAACTTTACTGACATGGGATGAAAGGGTGGTGGGGTGGGGAAGTTGTAAAAAAAAAGCATAAAGCATTAATAAACATCATAACTATATACTTACCTTTCCAGCGACGCGTCCTCCCGTCTCCTATCACGGCCACTTCTACCTTCGGGGCCGCTCATTAACTTCCAGGATTATCAACTGCACTGTCTTCGCTCAGCTTTTTCCGGCCGGCACTTGGCAGTGTTTGGGCTGTGACTGCAGGGTTCACCCGCGGTCATGGCCTGAGCTATGACCGTGGGTGAACCCTGACTGTCACAGTCAGTTTCAGCCTGCTCTCAATCTGCATAGACATGTGTCGTCTATGCAGAGTGATGCAGGACTCACATTGCTTCTCGTTTGGACTACGTCGGACTGAAGACTGTTTTTTGAATAAAGATGGAGTCTCTAAGTGTTTTTTTGTTTTATTTCTAATAAAATATTTTTTCTCTGTGTTGTGTTTTTCTTTAACATTTTACTAGAAATTCATGGCGGTCATGACTACTATTGGTTTGACCCCATGAATTTCCGGCTTAGGACCAGCTGATAATACAAAGCTGGCCCTAACCCTTTGATTACCCAGTGAGCTACCGCAGCAGGGCCCTGCATGAGTCAGGTATGCGCCAGAAGATGGCAGCTGGGGGTTGGGGGCAGCCGTACCTGCCTGCTGTACCTGGCTGGCATGCAAAAATATGGTGAAGACCATGTCAAATTTTTTTTGAAAAATTCATTAAAAAATTGAAAAAAAAACACATTTAGGGACTGCATCTGTATTAACCCCTCAAGTCGAGGTGTTAATAAAGATGCAGTCCCTAAATGTGCTTTTTTTCATTATTTAATGAATTTAAAAAAAAAATTTGACATAGGCTTCGTCATATTTTTGTATGCCAGCCAGGTACAGCAGGCAGGTACGGGCTGACCCCAACCCTCAGCTGCGTATTTGTACCTGGGTGGAAACAAAAATACAGGGAAGCCCTTTTTTTTAATGAAATAATTAAAAAAAAATTGATGTGGGTCTTTGCCCTATTTTTGTATCCAGCCAGGTACAACTAGGCAGCTGGGAGCTGGAATCCGCAGCGCAGGGAGGGCCGAGCTTTCTGGGCCCCTCCCGCTGCGAATTGCAGTCCGCAGCCGCCCCAGAAAACCACCAGTGAAGGAGCAACCTGTCAGTCATCGCAGGATGGAGCTCAGAAAGCTGACACTTCAGGTTATCCACTATCCCAGACCTCTTCCACTGGTTTTATTGGTATTTCACGCCAGTGACAGAGGGCTTGGGATAGGTCAGTCATGCCTGAGTTTATTCACTTAAGCTCGAACTTCTAGGAAGGTATGAGGGCGCTTAGTGAACGAGTTGATAAAGGGTTCGCTAATGTGAACATACTTTTCAGCGAAGTCAACAGACGCCTTGACCACCTGGAAGCCTATCTTCAGAGATCGGCACATCATTTTTTTTCATCTATTCAGCGTGGCGTGATGGATAACCATACACCTGAACTCCAGCTGCATGTGATATATGCCGGTCAGGTTGCTTACAGAGAGGCCATAGAGCAGCAGCAGCATTCACAAAGCTACCTCAGTAGTCAGGTTATTAACAGCCACAGTTGAGTTTGCCAAGACATCAACCAGGCCCAGCACAGCATCTTCAACAGTCATTAGAAGTCAAGGAGTAGGATTATCATCATCAACAACCCACTTGCCTCCACCACCGCCGATGGACATCACACATATATATATTTATTCATTTATATAGCGCTATTAATTCCATAGCACTTTACATACATCAGTAATGCTGTCTCTCTTGGAGCTCACAATCTAAATATCCTATCAGTATGTCTTTACAATGTGGGAGGAAACCGGACTGCCTGGAGGAAACCCACGCAAACACGGGGAGAACATACAAACTCCTTGCAGATGTTGTCCTTGGTGTCCATGGTGGGAATTGAACCCAGGACCTCAAGACCCCAGCGCTGCAAAGGCTACAGTGCTAACCTACTTGAGCCACCGTGCCGCCCAAATGTTGAAGTGCCAAGCTACACCGCGCTGCAGACTGCGGCAGCCCTGCAACATCAAGGTAAGTAGCACACTAGAACCGTCTGAACCAGGGCTGGCGTTAGGGGGGCAGACTGGGCAGTTGCCCAGGGCCCCCACTCTGTTAGGGGCCCCCAAAGGAGCTGAACTGAAAATAGCAATAAAACAGCAAAAAAAAAAATACACATATTTGGTTTCATAAGAATCTAAGCTATCAATATATGAAGTAAATTAATCCAATTGGTAAATGGCGTAACGGGAAAAAAATTAAAACTCCAGAATTATGTTTTTTTGGTGACCACGTTGTTACAATAAAATGCAATAAAAGGTGATCAAAATGTTGTATCTGACTCAAAATGGTATCACTAAAAATGTCAGCTCAGGGCACATAAAGTAAGCCCTCACATAGCCCTGTATCTTCAAAAATTAAAACATCATGGGTCTTGGAAAATGGCAAATAAAGCAGATTTTTATTTTTATTTATTTTTTTTTACAAATTTCTGGGGTTTTTTATGATTGAAATAAAAAATGTTCAGTATCTGCTTATTCCGACCCAGATAATCAACTTAAAAAACTAAAAAAATAATTGTGGAATTGCACTTTTTTTTTGCAATTTCAAAGCACTTGGAATTTCTTTCTCATTCTCCAGTACATTTTTTGGTAGAATGAATGATGTAATTCAATAGTACAACTCATCCCGCAAAAAAATAAGCCCTCGTACGGCGATGTGGAGGGAAAAATAAAAAAGTTATGGCTCTTGGAAGAAGCGGAGGGAAAAACAAAAACGAAAAATCGCTCAGTGGTAAAAGTTATAAAATCCTTGTAATTGCCAATTAATAGCAGCAGGAGCGCCCCCCACAGGCTTCAGGCTTCACATGTTCATGTTGGCTGTAATTAGAGTTATGGGACCCCCTTAATTCCTACATTTGCAGCCAGTTATCAAGCAGAACTTACAAGGCATTAAAGGGGATGTCCAGGATTAATACAACTTTACTATATTCTTTCAAAAACAGCACCACCCCTGTGTACAGGTGGCATGTGGTATTACAGCATATGCACATTCCCTTCAATTAAGCTGAGCTGCAATATCACACACAACCTGTACACAGGGGTGGCGCTGTTTTTGAAAGAAATCAGTCATGTTTATAGAATTCTGGACAACTCCTTTAAGATCAATATTTCCACTCGTGACCCCAAAACAAGACAAGACCACCAGGATGGAGCTTAATTGAAATGTATTTTTTTATAATATGAAGAATATAGCAGATCTTTGTTAAAGATGACATATAAGTAGATGATCCTATGGAAACATTCCTCTTAGGGCCCTTTCACATCAGCGTTTATTTGAAATCGCGGCAGATGCGGTGAAAAAAAACGCATCTGCCGCGATTGCCGCATAACCGCTGCACTTGCGGCGCGGTTGCGGTAATCCCCATAGAAAGTATAGGGGGACTTGCGGCAGGTGCGGCAAGTGCGGTTTTGCACTTGCGGCAGGTGCGGCAGCGAAAAAAAACACGGTTCAGGATCCGAATTTGTTTGCCGTCCACGGCCGCCAAGCAGTTCGGAAATTGACAACTCTCCTGGAATCTTGCAGCGTTATCCAGTCAGAGTTGAGTCATGGGATGGGGGAGAAATTCTTCGCGAAGATCTTCACAGATTGCACGGCAGGTCTCTTCAACAATCCCAGACTGCGTATACACTCCAATCCGGAACTAAAATTGCAGAAATGATAACGTCTCTCCGGTCGCCAGGAATCTGACAAAAAGAAAGGGAAAATAAAGTAAATTAATTTGTTTTGTAACAATTACATCATAATGACATGTTTGTTTTGAAAAATATAAATACCGGAGGGTCACCAGCAGCTGTTCCTCGGCGGGAATAGCTCGACGTAGCTGTGTGTCCTGCTTGGTAATCGATCCTGGGACACGTCGCAGCAACTCATCGAAGCTCTCTAAGGGATCGGAGGCAACCTAATGTGCGCGTGCACATTTTTCATGGTTGCCTCCGAACGCCGAAGGCGCATTTACACGCCGCAATTTCGCCCTCAGCCTAAGGCAATTGTCATCCCGGAAGTTCCCACACCAACAGTGGGAAACGACGTCGCTTCACATGCCGCAATCCCCAAAGGAATGTGGGTGTACATGTTCAGCACTGCAACAATATAGGCGTGACAGACTGGTGTATTCCGCGCCCCAAACACGCTGATTAGACAACGCAATAGCGTCATGATTGGCCAGCCTACGCAGGAAGTGTGAATGGACAGCTCTTCAAATATGTCGCCCTGTGAAGGGACAGCCAATGGAAACACAGTGTAAAGGTACCCCTTCAGGCACCTTTACACTCCGCAACTGCGGCGAGGAATCTGACCGGCAATCTGTTGCCCCGTCACCATCGCCGTGAAATTGCCTCACAATTGCGGCGTGTAATTGGGGAATTTGGCAGCGATAAAAAAGGTTGCGCCTGGTTCCGATTTCACAGCACTGCTCCAAAATCAGAGGCAATCATGAAGGCAAAATTCCCTGCTTTTGGCGTGTGAACGGGCGATAGGAATGGAATCTGCGTCTCCTACTGATTTCCCGGAGGCGTGCCACAGAGTGCTGCAGACCGCGCCCTGTCAGAGAGGATTGGTAACGGCTACTGTCATCCAATTGGCTGTCAGTTGACACCACGCGCCATATTTGAGTGTGTATTGATATCAAACTCCAAAAGAAAATGGCGTCATGTATTAGCCAGCCTTCCAGCGCAGGCTGCCCAATCATAGCGCTATTGCGTTGTCCAATTAGCGTGTTTGGGGCGCGGTGTAGAGCAGTCTGGCACACCTATGTTCTCGCCGCTCTGCACATGTATGCCCACATTCCTTTGGGGATTGCAGCGTGTGAAGCAGCGAGGGAAGGCAAACGGATGTTTTCCGCTGTTGGTGTGGCAACTTCCGGGGCGACACGTTGCCTTAGGTTGAGGGCAAAATTGCGGCGTGTAAAAGCGCCTTTGGCGATCTGAGGCAACCGTGAAAAATGTGCACGCACACGTTACATTGCCTCCTATCGCCGCCAAAAGTTGCGTCGTATAAAATTACCCTTAGGACATCCTGGTGTAATTATAGAACTTCTGTGGGTTCTCTCGAAGTTCACTGTACAATTAGTGGTGCGCTCCGTGGCTCTCTTGAACTTCCAGATGGGGTGTTGCCAGAAACGACGACGTCTTTCTCTTCGATGATCTTCATATGCCACAGCAAACGAAAAACCAATTTTCAACGATAAATCCAGGTTACGATAGAAGCTCTCCATGTCGAGATCCATCTTGCATCTGGATACAGCAGCAATAGAAGAGGATTTCCTCTGTGCGGGGTCTATTTACAGATTTCCCTTAAGCCACGCCCTTTGGGCGTGATTTGGTGATTTGTCAGGAAAATGCAAGAAAATCCAAGAAAACGCTCCCTAAAATATTGAACGCACGTCAAGAAAAACTCAAGCACATGCATGCACTGCGTTTTTTAAAAGATTTGCACACACTTCTGCGGATGAAATACGCTGCGCATGCATGGGTTTACATGTCTTTGGCATGCGTTTCCGCATGCGCAAGATGCGCAGCGTTATAAAAACGCAAATCTGAAAGTAGCCTAAAACCTTGTCCAGTATCGAAATCCCCATTATAAGATTCTGGATCCATGAAAAACTTGGATGCCATGCCTGACCATGATGTACAATTTTCATGTTTGTTTACTAAGAGAAGCTTGAGAAACCTTCTTGTACACACAAAAATAAAAGTCAGATGAAACACTGATGGTAAAATGAAGAGAGGAAAATAATAAATCCGGCTCTGAAACACGTGAAATGCTTTTCTTTCTTTTATTTTTTTGTTTAAAGGTGCTGTACAAAATCAAGATTGCATGATAAGTGTGACCCCTAGTCAATGCATTGTGAATGTGTGTTGCATTCTTACTCATGAGTGTGAGTGAGTCATAAATTAGAATGCAACACGCATTTGAAACGCGCTTAGTGGGGGTCACGCTTATCATGCTATCTTGATTTTGTAAAGCACCTTTAAACAAAAAAATAAAAGAAAAAAAGAATTCCATTTGGTTTAGAGCCGGATTCATTATTTTCTTCCCTTGGTATGACTGGTTGTGGCAGCACTGACATTTGGGCTCCATGTGGACAGGAGATTGGTATGGTGAGCTGGATTCTACAGATTCAACTCAATGAATTATAATGTCATCAAAAAGTTAATTTATTTCAGTAATTCAATACATAAAGTGAAACACATACACTATATGGAATCATTACAAACAGAGTGATCTATTTCAAGTGTTTATTTCTGTTAATGTTGATGATTATGGCTTACAGAAAGAAAATTGCCTCTGCCCATACCAGGCTGTGTATGTACAATGTCTATAGACAGTGAACTGTCCCCGCCCACACCAGTTTCTGTATGTACAATGTCGACAGAGAGCTGCCCCCGCCCACTCCATGCTCTGTATATACAATGTCTATAGACAGAGAGCTGCCCCGCCTACACCAGGCTCTGTATGTACAATGTCTATAGACAGTGAGCTGCCCCCGCCCACACACAGGCTCTGTATGTACAATGTCTATAGACAGTGAGCTGCCGCCACCCACACTAAGCTCTGTATATGTGGTGCCCCTGTGGACCCAGTCACCACAGAGGTACTGCACCCCACTTAGAGGTGTAGTACCCCAGTCTTGGGTAAGGAGGGGACACTGGCAGGTATCCAAGCACCACACCCCACTCCAAGTCGGGGTCAGGGCGAGATTGCTCCTTCGGGAGAGCACAGTCCCGTTATCCTGTCTGGAAGGGAGGAACCAGGGTAGTGGGGTTGGGAGGAGAGTAGGGTTTAGGGGAGCACCCGGAAAGGAGTGAAATCAGAGAGAACACACGTAGGAGACGTGGGACACGACAGGCAATATAAAAGGGAGAGGGGGAACATCTATGTCACGTCCTACTGACGGACCCCACACGTGGACCCACTGGACCGCGTAGTGCGGATGCTGATACCGGGATGACAGAGAGACGGACCAGTACAGTAGAGTCAACAGGTTTATTGAACAACACAAGAACCCACGCCCCAGGGGAGGGCCACACGGCCACAGCACCGGAACACCACCGAAGGAGGCCCCGGAGCGCTTGATCCCTATACAGGGATACCGCCGGTACCAACCTCGGAAGGACCAATGAAGCGGACACGGGTGTTAAACCGACCCAAGGCAACGTGGAAACAACACAGCAACCGGGTATAAGATAGGACACGGAGAACCGGAAACACAGAGAATCCGGAGCAGGACCTGAATCAGCAATTTCAGCTTGGAAGAGATCCAGGTGGAAGACCCAGAACACGGGAGTCAGCAAGGAGCCGGCAGGGCGGAGATCTGCAGGAAGGAAGACACAGAAATCAGATAACAAGCAAAATAAGGAACAACCTGACCAGACCAGGAATAGCAACTCCACTAGGTAGAAGTTGCCCTGGCAAAGACTGACAGGAAACAGGAAGTTTATATCACAGCAGGGCAGTCCTGATTGGCAGGACACAGAGGCATGGTGATTGGTTGAGGGGAGGAGCATGCTCCCTGCAGCCTCTCCAGCATTCACTGATTTGGAGATGGAGTTTCATGCGCTCAAGCAGTAGCCCCGGAAGTGAGGAGACGAGCAGCGCTACTCCAGCAGAGGGCGCTGGAACCCTGCGGCAGACCCCCGAGGGGTTACAATCTAGAGCCAGTTGGTGACTGGTTGGAGAGTAGCTGGCATGAGGAGCAGGAGTCCATGAGGGCCACAGAGTTTGTCAGAAAGAGGGGTAACATATGGGAAGAGACGTCCGAGGGACTGTAGCCAGAGAGAGCTCGTCCTAAAACCTGAGAGAGAAAACAAGGAAACCAGCAGACTGAAGGGATCCCAGGGAACCTGGTAGAGAGCGATACACCCGGGGACGCCCGCATCCACAGGAAATGTCACCATGTGGAGGGACCAGGCCGCGGAGTAGGGGTAGCGGGCCCCAGACTAGTGGAGAACAACCAGGCTCAGCTAGCAACTCGGAGGCCGCGGTATCTCCAAGTGCCGCAGCCAAATCCGCACACACGCGCTGAAAAGGTGGCCATATAGCCATCAGGGACAGATAACGTAGAAACCCTAAGAAGGACCCACAGTCACTGGCTCGAGGCACTGTGTGTGAGGCGCAGGGCAGGAGGATGAAGCAAGCACAGAAAAAGAGTCGACCGAGGAAAGACAATAGAAAGGGGTACCGATTAGTGCCACCATGTTACCCGGGAGTTAGCTGGATCTCCTTCTCCATCTCCAAGGACTCAGCGCTCCGTGGGTTGTTGTAACGGTGATGACTGGTGTAACCGGGAATGACAAAGCTGTGAGTAAACATGTTGAGACTACACCCCGCTGTTTCTGTGACTTTCTTGCTGCTCCCCTGCACTGTAATATTAGCGTCAACTCACAAGGTAACACCTGCTGCCCTGGGAGCAGCCCTACCCGTGGAGGGCTTATCAACCGTGCTGCCATGTCATCAATCCCAGTGGAACTGTGAAGCACTACTAGCCGCATCCCACGGGTGATGTAACGTAAACAAGTATCCCCAAGTCCAGTTACCCTATTTCCAGAAGCACCTTCCTTAAATTCTTAATCCCTGAACCGTCCTCCCAATTTCTTTGACTGCTTTGGGGCCACGCCACCATGACATCCCCAGCAACGACACCGACAGGACCCGGTTCCGAGTAGCCCATGTGGCGCGTCATTTGTACAATATCTATAGACAGTGAGATGCCCCGCCCACACTAGGCTCTGTATGCACAGATTCTATATACAGAGAGCTTCCCCCGCCCACACCAGGCTCTGTATGTACAATGTCTATAGAAAGTGAGCTGCTCCTGCCCACACCAGGCTCTGTATGTACAATGTCTATAGAAAGTGAGCTGCTCCTGCCCACACCAGGCTCTGTATGTACAATGTCTATAGAAAGTGAGCTGCTCCTGCCCACACCAGGCTCTGTATGTACAATGTCTATAGAAAGTGAGCTGCTCCTGCCCACACCAGGCTCTGTATACAATGTCTACAGATAGGTGCCCCCGCCCACATCAGACTCTTTATATACAATGTCTATAGACAGCGAGCTGGCCCCACCCACACCAGGTTCTGTATATACAATGTCTATAGACAGCTGTCCCCGCCCACGTGCTGTCTCCGGATGCAATGCGGGTAAGCTGGCGACGGCAGGGCTTAAATAGCCCCTATGAGTCATCTATGATGCTGGGCGGCCAGCCAATCACAGTAATGTCACCAATGTCAACCAAGATGCCTGCGGCATTACCGTGACTGGTTAAGAAGCCCAGCATGATCAGTGGCTGCAAAAGAGCCATCAAAACTGCAGGGCAGGACATCCGAATATAGCGAGGCGCGTACACAAGAACTCGCAGAATAACAAATAATGCAAATACCGTACTATTCGTGGGAATAGTGAATAGTAAGGAATACACTAGCTCATCACTAATAATTGTGGCACCTCAGAGTCCGGATGCCACAATGTCATTACAGCCCCCGGGGGGGTAGTGTCATACCTGAGAGCAACAGAGGGTCTCCACACCAGGCAAACTAAAGCACACAACACCTTTCTGCCTCCCCTATAAATTCTGGCCTGGGGCGGAGTTAATTAGTTCAGTTCCTAGGAGGACTGAGGAAGACATCCTGTGGACTTGAGCAGTGCTAAGTTTGTCCCAGGATAGCCGAAAGCCTAGCTTGAGAGACCTGTACGCAAGAGTCTGAGGAAGTCGAGGAGAGCCTGGGGAGTGGAGCAGTGTCGAGCTCAGTGCAGAAAGCGTCAGAATCGGACACCAGAGTCCGAGGCTGTGCAGGGCCTAATGTCCCGGCAGCCAAGAATGGAGGGTGGGGGATTCCAAGTTCCCCAGCCACACTACAGTGCCTGTAGGCAAAGCAGTGTGAAGAGCCCAGGAGCAGCCACCAGAGAAGTGGGGCTGGAAAAGGACTAGAGCTGCCTGCCATACCGACGCAATGCAGGAGAGAGGGCCGCAGCTCAGCTTAAGCAGCAGCAGGGACCCGCTAAAAGAGCACAGCAGGGAGGCCTCAGAATTTGACCGGTGAGGAAAACTCCGAGTTGCCCCCAGGTTGCATGGACTCCAAGTAATATCATCTGTCAGTGTCTCGGCTTGCACCAGTAACACCAGTACAGGACCAGAGGAACCAACAACCGTGAATCTGTCTGTTATTTCGCGCCCTACATCCTGCACCCTAACATCCATCCCACACCCTAGACTTTCCCGGTTGCCCTGAGGATATGCTCCACTCGTGGGGAATGATTCCACCATAGCTGCTCATCCATCATCCCCATTGATCCCGTCTGGCAGAGTCAGCCCAAATAGCCAAATACTGCGGGTGGCGTCACGATTCATTATCCCTAAATCATTTCCCCAGCATGTTTAGTGACTCCGCAGGGCCACGGAGCCAACTCTCAAGCCCTCATGCGTCCCCAAAGAGAAACTGAACCAGCCCAGTTGCGAGTACCCCACGGCCCTGGGGGCAAGTCATTTCCTGGCATCACGAGCAGGATCTCGTGGCCCCATAACACCGGGCACTGTGTGCTGAAAATTTGTTGAACTGTGTGTTTTTGACTGTCGTCATTACTCCAACGCGAGGCGCGCGGGAAGCTGAGGGGGCGTATCATCTTGGGCGGCACACTAGAAAGAGCGCGAAGAGAAGTCCAACCTACGCTCTGACAAGCACTGGAAGCAATTCCAGAGGCGTGCCTGAGTGCTCTGTCTGCAGCGATTCCCATTAGCTGGCCATAGCTAAGGCGCCATATTTGAATCGCGATACAGTAGAAAGGACACATGCGTCATGTAGTGGGCAGACTTCCTGACAAGACTGACCAATGGCGACGCAGTTGTGTTGGCCAATTGGAATCAAAAATGCAAGTTTAGATTAACATACCGTAGATTTGCATAAAGCCATAGTAAAAAACAAAGCACCAAAACGCAGCAAAATGCAGTTTGTGAACATAACCTTATTCTAGATTCCTACCATGTATGTTAATGCATACAAGTTTGTTACTAACATTAGATGAAGGCCCATTTCCAGCGGCGTATCTAGGGGGGTGCAGCCGGATCTTTTGCCCTGGGCGCAACTCAGAGGGGGTGCCAGCGCCATCATCAGACGTCCGGCGGCACTGCTGTGCACGGCCGGTGCCGCGCGTGCACAATTGAACCCCTGCCCTGCTGGTCTGCCGCCTTGCAGCAGTTCCCACCCCCGGGTCACGTCGCACTGCTGCTGACATCACCCGGGACGCCGCACGCAGTGAGCGCGTACGTATATTGAAGTCGGAGAGGGACAGAGAAGACAAGAAGAGGAGCTGCTGCGCTGCCTGCCTCCTGACTGAGTCATCCTGCCTGGTTTCCGGCGGATTTTCGTGACTCGTGTAATAACCTAAACAGGGGGGTGTCTGTCCTGGGCTGGGAGAGAGAGTGGACACGACACACCGTGACCGTCTATATATGTATACATCATACAATCAGGCACACACTATGAGGTGTATTTATATATGTATACTGTACATCATCAGGCAGGAACACACTATGAGGTGTATATGTATACACCAGGCAGGCACACACCATGAGGTGTATATGTGTATACATCAGGCAGGCACACACTATGAGGTATATATACAGTTAGGGCCAGAAATATTTGGACAGTGACACAATTTTCGCGAGTTGGGCTCTGCATGCCACCACATTGGATTTGAAATGAAACCTCTACAACAGAATTCAAGTGCAGATTGTAACGTTTAATTTGAAGGGTTGAACAAAAATATCTGATAGAAAATATAGGAATTGTACACATTTCTTTACAAACAATCCACATTTTAGGAGGTCAAAAGTAATTGGACAAATAAACATAACCCAAACAAAATATTTTTATTTTCAATATTTTGTTGCGAATCCTTTGGAGGCAATCACTGCCTTAAGTCTGGAACCCATGGACATCACCAAACGCTGGCTTTCCTCCTTCTTAATGCTTTGCCAGGCCTTTACAGCCGCAGCCTTCAGGTCTTGCTTGTTTGTGGGTCTTTCCGTCTTAAGTCTGGATTTGAGCAAATGAAATGCATGCTCAATTGGGTTAAGATCTGGTGATTGACTTGGCCATTGCAGAATGTTCCACTTTTTTGCACTCATGAACTCCTGGGTAGCTTTGGCTGTATGCTTGGGGTCATTGTCCATCTGTACTATGAAGCGCCGTCCAATCAACTTTGCAGCATTTGGCTGAATCTGGGCTGAAAGTATATCCTGGTACACTTCAGAATTCATCCGGCTACTCTTGTCTGCTGTTATGTCATCAATAAACACAAGTGACCCAGTGCCATTGAAAGCCATGCATGCCCATGCCATCACGTTGCCTCCACCATGTTTTACAGAGGATGTGGTGTGCCTTGGATCATGTGCCGTTCCCTTTCTTCTCCAAACTTTTTTCTTCCCATCATTCTGGTACAGGTTGATCTTTGTCTCATCTGTCCATAGAATACTTTTCCAGAACTGAGCTGGCTTCTTGAGGTGTTTTTCAGCAAATTTAACTCTGGCCTGTCTATTTTTGGAATTGATGAATGGTTTGCATCTAGATGTGAACCCTTTGTATTTACTGTCATGGAGTCTTCTCTTTACTGTTGACTTAGAGACAGATACACCTACTTCACTGAGAGTCTTCTGGACTTCAGTTGATGTTGTGAACGGGTTCTTCTTCACCAAATAAAGTATGCGGCGATCATCCACCACTGTTGTCATCCGTGGACGTCCAGGCCTTTTAGAGTTCCCAAGCTCACCAGTCAATTCCTTTTTTCTCAGAATGTACCCAACTGTTGATTTTGCGACTCCAAGCATGTCTGCTATTTCTCTGATGGATTTTTTCTTTTTTTTCAGTCTCAGGATGTTCTGCTTCACCTCAATTGAGAGTTCCTTTGACCGCATGTTGTCTGGTCACAGCAACAGCTTCCAAATACAAAACCACACACCTGGAATCCACCCCTGACCTTTTAACTACTTCATTGATTACAGGTTAACGAGGGAGACGCCTTCAGAGTTAATTGCAGCTCTTAGAGTTCATTGTCCAATTACTTTTGGTCCCTTGAAAAAGAGAAGGCTATGCATTACAGAGCTATGATTCCTAAACCCTTTCTCCGATTTGGATGTGGAAACTCTCATATTGCAGCTGGGAGTGTGCACTTTCAGCCCATATTATATATATAATTGTATTTCTGAACATGTTTTTGTAAACAGCTAAAGTAACAAAACTTGTGTCACTGTCCAAATATTTCTGGCCCTAACTGTATGTATAGTTTAAATAGCAGAAAAATAGACAGTGGCACTCACCATGATGATCTTTGTTACTTTATTGCGGTATCCAAGAACACATTCCGGAAAAACAAGCGGTGGGGGAGGGAGGTGCGGGAGCGAGGACTTGGTCACTTACATATAGTGTGCACCTCCATTCGACCTATACCTTCGGTCAGAGAGGATCGCTCTGGATTTCACCGGTTGCTTACCACGGATAGTGCCCAGTTTCTTTTTCTTTTCTGAGAATATATATGTATAGCTTTACTTAGTAAGTGAGCGTTTCAATAGAGCTACGCATGACATAAAATTGGCAGTGGTGGTGGTGGGGGGGGGAGGAGGGCGCCAAAATAAATCTTTGCCCCGGGTGCCAGAAAACCTAGTTACATCTCTGCCCATTTCTATTGCATCGTGTGATTGTAGAAAGTGTGCGATTATATACTATGTTGTTAATGTTTTCGGTTAGGAAATTAAATAAAAATAGGTGCATTTAAAACTCAGTGATAGCAGTAGAATTGTATAACATGTAAATAACAAAGTAGGGATGTATATGTGAAATATCATGAATGCTGTAATAGATGAAAATACTGCTATTCATGAGGAAGTAACGAAAATAATCACATGATACTGACGCGCTTCATGGGAAACGGGGGTTACTCGGAGCCAGGTTTGATGATGTCGTCGGGGGATGGGATGTCTCATTGGCGTGACCCGGTCCGTGGCCCCAGAGCAGTCAATAACATGTTCAAAAGTGGGAGTAAACAGGTTTAGGGAGTTGGTTGTCGTGATGTCACCCGTGGTATTTAGCTATGAGTGGCCGACGCTGCAGTGTGGGTCCTCTGGGGACTATGGGATTGCAGCTGTGGTGGTTTTGCTCCCCAAGGATAGAGCGGCAACCGGTGTAGAAGAGTTTGTAGTGGTGGGCCAGGGGGGCAGGTCTGGCCGGAGAGAGGGATCAGGGCGTCTCACAGGCAGGTCTCTACGGCCTGCGCGGCTTAGCAGTCTTACGCTTCTCAGGAGGGAAATGAATAGTCTCACACACAGTTCTGAGTTCTAAACCCGGTTTACTTAGCTTTTCACTTGACGGTGTTACAAGGTACTGTCCTTGCACAATCTCAGTCCGGGTAGTCCTCAGCAATCGGGATGGCTTATCTAAGATGCCCCCTTTATGTTTCTTCCTTCTCGGGTTGCTCGCTCTCTCAGTGCTGCCTAACCACCTGTTCCTTGCTTGCGCCTCCGCACACAGTGCCCCAATCCAGCAGCCACGGGTCCCGTCGGGTGACGGGCCGTGTCCCCTGACCCTAGTACCTTATATATAAGCCCCTTTTTGAGAGTTCATTGTGGCACATCTCTGGATTTCATTCCAGAGTCCTTTTTAAGATCCTAATAAAAGGAAATGTTCTACTCTATATGATACTAGATGGTGGCCTGATTCTAATGCATCGGGTATTCTAGAATATGTATGTACCGTAGTTTATGAAGATTTAAAAATAATGCAACGCGAAGCTGGGTTTAAATCCCGCAACAATATCGCTGATTGGTCGTGGCGGCGGCGGTGTCGGTGTACAGCAGTGTTGTCGTACAGCAGTGTCGGTGTACAGCAGTATCGGTGTACAGCGGTGTTGAACAGGGGTGAGTGGGTGCTGAGAGTGGGGGTGTGAGTGGTGGGGGGGGGAGGGAGGTGGAGGTGAGTGGGTGCTGAGCTGGGTGACTGGGTACTGAGATGGGTAACTGGGTGCTGAGGGGGAGACTGGGTGCTGAGCGGGTGACTGGGTGCTGAGTGGGGAGACTGGGTGCTGAGCGGGTGATGGGTGCTGAGCGGGGAGACTGGGTGCTGAGCGGGGAGACTGGGTGCTGAGCGGGGAGAGTGGCGTTCAGTGGTGGCAGTGTGGGTTCAGTGGCGGCAGTGTGGGTTCAGTGGCGGCAGTGTGGGGTGAGAGGGTGAGGAGGGGTAGTTGGGGGTGAATAGCAGGATGGAGCACGCTCCGATCACCCCAGCATTCTTCCTCTTCCTCCTCTTCTTCTTCCTCTTCTTCTTCCTCTTCCTCCTCTTTTCCTTCTTGCTGCATTGATGTCCAGTAATCAAAGGCCACAGGGGGGCAGGGTTAACAGAGGGGGTGTCATAATGAGCGTGACAGAGCACACTGCCCTAATGTGCTGGGCGTGTCCTCGGTCACACCCTTAATGACACCCCCTCTGTTAACCCTGCCTCCCGCAGCCTTTCCGGACGTCAATGCAGCAAGGAGAAGAGGAGGAATGCTGGGGTGAGTGGCGGGTGAGCGGGAGCATAGAGCGAGGGAGCGGCTGGCGGGAAACCGGGTGGAGGTAGGCCGGACTGCGCCTGTGTCTCTCTGTAATGGAAATGCTGCGTCGCTGATCAGTCACGCCCGGCCGGCCGCGGCCAATCAGCGACGCGGGATTTCCGTTACAGAAAGAAAGACACGATAAGGCAGTGATGGCGAACTCCAGGCCTCGAGTGCCGCACACAGTGCAGGTTTTCAGGATTTCCTTAGAGTTTGACAGTTGGTAATTTGATTGCCAACTGTCAAATGCAATGGAAATCCTGAAAACCTGGACTGTGTGTGGCCCTCGAGGCCTGGAGTTCGCCATCACTGCGATAAGGCAATTATATAGTAGATTATTTCTCTCAGCAAGCATCCTTTTAAGATAAACCTTGACAAACACCATTTGTAGGCCAAAACGTTGGTCTATTTTTCATGTATATGAATTGGACATCTATTAACGTGGACATTTGTTCTAATACTTCAACATTCTTCTTTGTGTACCAAAGTTTCTATACTTTTCAGGTTAAAATTGGCCACCACAACTCATGGGCCACTGCTGCGAGATTGCCCCCTAGGCCAAAATTTGCCAGCCAGCCCCTGGTTAAGATAATATGACAGGAATGATTTGTCAATGTTGTTATGATTTGTATTTATGTAATTGTTTTGTATTTGACTGTTGTATTTTTCTTCATTGTATTGTATTGATTACCCTGTGTGTATGTCAGTTTCTGCAGTCTCTGTTGAATCACTTGTTTAAAGCAGATATTTCACAATACAAACTGCATACATTAGTAAACAAATGTCTTAAGGTACCGTCAGACGGGGACATATCGCCGGCGATGTTGCCAGCGATCGCGGGAGCGCGCATCCCTGACAACATCGCCGGGGAGATGTCAGACGGAGCAACTTACCGGCGATGTCGCCGGCTAGTTGCCGCGGCTATCGCTCGCTGGGTTGCCCAGCAACCCAGCGAGCGGTAACTTGCAATGTTGTAGATAGGCAGAATCGCCCGCAACATTGCAGGTTGCCGCGTTACACAGGGCGATCAGGCATGATCGCCTGACCAACATCACCAGGTTTCCCAACATTGTTGGGAAACCTGGCGATGTTACTGAGGCGATTTTTCGCCTGATTATCGCCCTGTCACACGAGGCAACTCTCCGGCGATGTCGCCGCAACCTGGCCACGCCCCTCAGTTGCCGGCAACATCGCCGGCGATATGTCCCCGTCTGACGGTACCTTTAGAGGTTATCGACTCTGATGTTGTGTTTGCTTTGAAAACCATATCAGAATGTCTGTATAATTCCTTTATGAAAGTTTATACTCTGCCTATCTGCCTACTGACAATCCTCACCATCCCTCCTCCCTGCTGGGATCTCACACCCCTCAGTTCAAGCTCAGCAGTGAGTCATATTGAGTGGCGAGGATTCAATACACTTGGACTCATGAGTCCACTAATAGTTATCAGAATGTATATTTATTTCATTTTTTTTTATACCAGGCTGGGTTCCCATTACCATACTTAAAATGACAAATGCACCTTTTCTATACTGTTCATATCTATGTTTCACTTTTTCCTTATTTTTACATTTGTATTACACTTCATACAAGACACCAATTCTTTATTGACTTTATGGCTTTATCATAGGTATTCAGATCAACACAAGATTGTGAAAGAAACACACAAAACACTTTTATTGGATGTAAAATAGACCAAATTTTATTACAAATCAGATTATTATTTTATTCAGTGTCTGAAATTTAGAATCAGCCAATTACTATGAAAAAGACACTGAAAATGGCAAACCTCCGACTCACGAAGAATCATCCTTCAGCACTCAGGAGAGGAAAAACCCCCTGTGGAGGAAACCTCTAGGGAACCATGGCTGGAGGACTGCCCTTCCCTTGGGCTTAGAAGGTTAATGCCAACACAATTGTATCAGAATTTGTACATTGTATCATATTTACAGTGAGACATAATATACATCCACTATAGATATGACAGCAGTGACATCACATAGTCACACAAGTTATATCAGCAGAAAACAGACAGTAATGAAGGTCAAAGCAGGAGCCCTGAGCGAGCACCATATGGAGTAAGCCTAATGCGACCTCTCCAGGCCGTACATATAAAGGAGAAGACGGCTAGTACTGGACGTGAGGGAGATCTGGCTGCAACATCTGTCACCCCATTGATCGCTAGGGTTATTCGGGCTGATCTGGCTGCTGGGCGGTATGGCTGATCTGGCTGGCTAGGCATGGTATGGCTGATCTGGCTGGCTAGGCGGATGTCCCCCCTTCCTCCCTTACATGTGCTGGAGTGATGAAGCTCCAGGTCTCCAGACACGTCAAGTATGGCGCCTCTTCATACGACCGTCCATCTGCTCTGTTGTTTCAGAATCTTCTGACATAGCTGTATGAATCTATGACATCAGCACAGTTGCCGTAGTTACCACAGCTGTTATTTCATTGGCTAGTAAGACCCTCTCAGTGTTCCATAGTTTTAACTAGTTTTAATGACTGACATTGTGCCTTTATACTGAAGAATAGAAATTAAACTTGTTGCTAGGCAAAACTATTATCATTTTATGATTTTAAAGTTTCCCTAATCAAAGTCTATCTAGTGGGCGCATCTACAGATTTAAGGTGTAACATACAAAGTAGCACCTGTTAACCTTATTAGTTTAAGCCGTGATGGCAACATTTTACTGCTTGCCCAAAATACATAAAGGGGTGTCTCCTCTCAAGGGCAGACCTATTGTGTCAGGCATCAATAGTATCACACAAAATCCAGGTATATATGTGGATAAGATCTTGAGACCATATGTGGTTTCTCTCAACTCCTATTTGAGAGATACAACAGACCTCCTGAAAAAGATCGAAGACATGACATAGATGATGATATGCTGTTAGGCAGTATTGATGATGAGGCTCTATACTCCTCGATCCCCATGAAAAGGGAATTGAGGCAGTAAAGTATTTTTTGAGAAGCAGGGGGGTTCAGTACGAGAAACACAATGATTTTGTGATCAAAATCCTAGAGTTTTGTCTGACCAAGAATGCCTTCACATTTGGCAGTAAGTACTTCCACCAGCTCAGGGGCACCGCGATGGGGAGTTCTATGGCCTCATCTTATGCAAATCTGCTCCTGGGCTGGTGGGAGGAAACTGTTGTCTTTGGAGACAGCCCACAGATCGACACCGATAAGGTGGTGCTGTGGGTTCGCTTCATAGATGATGTCTTTGTAGTGTGGAGAGTGACTGAAAAGGACTTTGGTGGCATGGTAGAGACTCTGAACCATAACACCGTGGGCTTACACTTCACATCAGAGGTTAATAAGGACAAACTCCCCTTCCTGGATGTTCTGATCGAAAGAACGGAGGAAGGGAACCTCAGGACGAGTACATACCGTATAGAGACCGCAACAAACTCCTTACTAAGATGGGTTAAGTGGCCACCCTAAGAGCCATAAAAAGGGTATCCCTAAGAGCCAGATGATTCACATGAGGAGGAACTGCTCACATGAAGAGCAGTTCAAATCTCAGGCGAAGGATCTAAAGCTGAGATTGAAGGAGAGAGGATACCCGGACAGGGTGGTAAAGAAGGCCTGGAAAGAGGTGAAAGACCTAGACAGATCAAACTGCTTGTGACCAAACCTGAACCATCTAGGACTGAGGGTGGGGATGAGGTACGTCTGATTGCAACTTACACCAGCGGGTCAGAGAAGGTAAGGGAGATTTTGGCCAAACACTGGCAGATTTTAAGGATGGATCCTGATCTCTGTCCATATCTCCCAACCACCCCTAGGGTGACTTATTGTAAAGCTAGGTCCCTTAGAGACAGATTGGTGCACAACCACTACACTGCTCCTGTACGTGGCTAAGAAGCAACCTGAAAGGATGTTTCAAGTGCGGTAACTGTGGCGAATGTGGCTCTATAGTCACAGCAAAAAACTTCACCAGCAATGTAAGTGGAAGAAATTATGACATCAGATCCTTCATAAATTGTAAGACCAAAGGTGTGGTGTATAGAGCCCAGTGCCCATGCAACTTGGAGTATGTAGGAAAGACAAAGAGGGAACTGAGACGGAGGGTATGGGAGCACAAGAGGGACATAAAAAAGGAATATGACACCCCCCTGGCTCGTCATGTCAACGCGGTACATGGAGGAGATGAAGACTGCGTCCGATTTATAGGCATTGACTACATACCCCACCAAGTACGAGGCAGAGACTGGGACTCCATGATTCTAAGAAAGGAAAGTTTCTGGATTTTCACCTTGAATACGGTGGCGCCGTTTGGTCTCAATGAGACTTTGTCCTTCTCCCCCTTCCTATGAGTTATCAGGGAAGGGTAATCTAGGAGGGAGAGTCATCGCTGAGTGGGGGCGCCGTTCTTCTGGGTGCTGACCTCCGCTGGTAGGTAGGGAAAGTGGGAAGAATAGGGACAGAACTACAGTGGTATGAGGCTGTACTATACCTTATAACTGTTCTCCTTTCACTTTTCCTCCTTTCCTCTTTTGCTAGTGCTGAGCATACCTGATCTGTCCCCGCTGGTCTGATGAGCAATGCAGACTGTCCCTTTGCATCTAAATGATGCTGACTTCCTCTATGCTATGACTAGCTTAGGAGAGAATAAGGCCAATGTAAATATGAATAAGTATGATCAGATCAGATGTGATGTTTAACCCCTTCACCCACTTGGGTAATGATACACCCATCACATGTAATGTGTGTATCCTCCCCTAACAGTGACATCATCCTATGTATGGTGTACATTGTGGGGGACTCCGCCTCCTGCGGGGAGGTCTTGAATCTCTGTGGTCCTCCCTACTTAGTACCAGGCAGGAAGTGGTCTGTGGAACACAAGCTTGAGTTCCACAGGATACATGAACAGGAAGTGACACGTCACTTCCGGTTACGTGACTAACTACTAGGCAGGAAGTGATAGGTGGAACACAAGCTTGTGTTCCACAGGTTACAGGAAAAGGAAGTGACACGTTGTGATGTCACTTCCGGTCACGTGACACGCCATGTGACCGCCCGGGCATGATAAAACCAGCATTTCCAGGCGGCGGCGTGATCCGGCTGCACAACCTTGAGGGGGCCAGACTGGGTAAGTGAAGACCCTAATTGGGTCCCTGATTAGGTACTAGACCATGCAGCATCAGAGCTGCACATAGTTACTGTGGATAATGATGGTACTGAAACTGATATTCACTGTCTATTACAGACACCATCGCCATCATCTGCACAGGGATGTGTATCTTTGAACACTAATCCCTTTATGTGTACCATGACTCCCCTGAAGAAGAGGGATATGAAACGCGTCGGGAGGGAACGTATCAGATGACATGGTGGCTATATGACATTCACTGAGCCCTGAGCAGCCTGGAAAACACTAGCAGAAGGTTATCCGGAGCTATATGGAATCGTATACATGCGTACTGGTGGACGCAGCTGGGTGAGATTGCTCCCTATGGGAGTATACAAGCTGTTTTTTCACTAATGCATGTGGCTGGGTTTACCTAATGGGATTGTTTGTTCTGATGACTACATCCTAGGGGAAACTCAAAACTGAAAAAGCAGGCACCAGCCAGCGTCCCTAGGGTATTTGGACGGGACCTAGCTTGGGTACCTGGGAACCCTGGTAATAAGAGGGGTTCAGTTTAGTACTACACTGACTTGCACAGTCACGTGTGCGCAATTTTTTGTTTTGTTTGGTCTAGACAACTATGTCTTTTTAATATAGAGCTAGTAAAAGTTAAGTTTTAACTTCTCAGTTTTTATATGCTATTGGATTAACCTTATTAGTTGCATAATATAATTGGATGTGTGCAGGGGTTGGCTTGCAAGGTTTAGCCTGGGGGTCAAGCACATAGCAGTGGCCCATGAGTATCGGCCCATCTTTAAAGGGGTTGTCGGATCTTAAGCTACAAGTCTACAGTCACGATACGTGAATCCCACATCGTGCGCACTGTGCGCTGTGAAAATTCTCTGGTACCAGCAGCAGGAGCGCGCAGTTATGTGATCTCAAGTATGTGATGCGTATACTCTCAGCCACTTTACAAGTAGACTGTTTCTGGCCTTGCTCAATACAGGTGCATTAAGTGAGACCAAGCAAGTCTGGTCGGACTGTGACCGCATGTATGCAAATCACATACTTGCAGTCACACGCTCACTGAATCACCACAGCACTGTGAACAATGCGAGGATC
The DNA here is from genome assembly GCA_033576535.1 of Allobates femoralis. Lineage (NCBI taxonomy): Eukaryota > Metazoa > Chordata > Amphibia > Anura > Aromobatidae > Allobates > Allobates femoralis. The sequence continues at coordinate 134,823,851 of JARQOC010000008.1, read as the reverse complement.
ACAGTCTGCAGTCACATATTATCTGTATATAACATCTGATATCTGTACATAGTATATTACTTCCAGTACACAGGAGTCTACATGACTGGTTTATGATATACTGTAACTACAGACATGTGATGGTATCTGTTACCCGAACACTACCAATTTCTCCACTGGTCAGTTTTACCTATTGTTAGTGCTGGAGAGCTCTGATTTCCTTCTGAAGCACTCACCTCTGCCGGGGATTGGCAGTATCTGCGATCTGTTGGAGTAAGAACAACACTTCACCCAAGCAATTACCAATCACATTTGTACCAAGAATTATGTACAGATCCTTTACACTAGGGTTTGTTTCAACCACTATGAGTCCTTGGTCTTGTAATTCCACCCTCCCCACCTTTATTGGTACCTTTCTAACCCTCACTAATTTAAGTGGCAAACCATTAGAAGCATTTATTATTACAAGGCTGGGGTCTGGTGGTTCCAGTTCTGCATCAGACCAAAATCTTTTGTAAAGGATATGCGGTATGGTGGTCACCTGCAACCCGTGTCTAGCAAGGCAGGTGTAGGTATACCATCTAAGGTGATGGACAAGTACAGTCGTCCACCAATATACCCGTCATACCAGTCTTGGGCCTGATGAGTTCATTCCTGGGGGTTGGCCCACGGTCCCAGGGGTTGCTGGTTTAAAGGACACGACTTTGCATAGTGGCCTTGCTTGCCACAATGGCGGCAGACGGGTTCCCCTGAAGAGCCATAGAGATCGTTGGTCCTCCCATGGAGCAACATGTTTTTCTTTCCTTCCATCCACGGGACGTCCTCTGGGCTGTCAGCTAGCAGGATCTTGTCAGATGGCTTGGCCTCTGTTTTAAGCTGTAAGGCTTTCATGACGGAGGCCATGTCTTTGCTCAGCTGGCGCACCTCCGAGCACAGGTTGTCAAACCTGCTTGGTGTTACAGTTTGCACATTTACCCCTGCAGCAGATGAAGAAGGTGGCTCTGGTGTCGGGAAAAGGTTATTCTGCCATACCTTATGAGAGCAAGACCAGGAAGATTATCTGGAAATCTGGAAATGGTAACTGTCGTACTAGAGGCAGATTCATATGAAACAGACTGGAATGCCCAACGTCAAGAACAATACAAAAAAGGTACAAGCTTGTGTAGCAACCAGATTAGGACAAAACAGAGAAAAACAAGAAAGAGGTTACAATAAGAATGCTCAAGCAGAACCTTTAACACCTGGAGAAGTAGTATTAAAAAGAAAAAGGAGAACTCATTAACTGGATGATCAGTGGGAACAAGAACCCTATACTGTGTTACAGTGCAATTTTGACAACAGTAAAACTTGCATCATCAGCAAAGATTGAGGAAAAACCACTGCAACAATTTCAAGAGATCATCTCAAAATATGCCCAGAGCAATTGAAACCTCAAGGAAAAGAAATGTCTTTTGAATTCCCAGAAGAAGAAAAGGAAGAAAAAGTAATTCATACAGTACTAGGAGACTTTCCAGAAGACTGGCCTCAATGTGAAGGAGCAGTAATAGTACCTGTAATACATTTCTTTCAACCACCAGAACCAAGAGGAAGCAAAGAACCAGTCCAGAATCAAGAAGAAGCACCCGTTGTAGCAGAACCAGAGGATCCTGCAATCGGTGCACTTGCCAGTCTCATAGAAAGACTGAGACAATACTACAACATTCCAGAAACACGTAGATCTACTTGTAGACTAGTGGAAAGTACAGATACTATACTAGAATTAGACAATATTGACATGCCAGTGCTAAACAGGTCCGCCCATAGTAATTTTGGTCAATCACCAACCATCAACCACAGGTATAGAGAGTAAGGTGAAGAAAAATTGTGAAGTGTAAATATGTGTCTGAAATGTACATTAAATGTAAATATTAGTGTACAGAAGGGTGGAGGAACTGGACCCAGCCCTATGCACATTAAGTTAGGAAAAGAAAGTGCCTGGGGTGGAGAGGAGATACCAGGTCTCCTAAGCTGAGACGCCCATAGGGTAAATGTTTACCATATGTCTTTAATTTATTGAACTTTTTGAAAGGACTTAAACCCGTTTGAAACCCCGGAGCTTGCAGAGACTTCACTGTATAGACTCTTAACATTTTCCCTGGATTTTCCCCCATTTCATTTAAAAATGGACCAAAGTCACAGGACTGGTTGTGACAAACAAACTTTTTACAGCTTGCGGTGGATGTACTATTGCCGTATAGACTGCACCTTGTTTTTCACCATTTTTCAGTGGTTTTTGTACATTTTTCATTTTAAGACTCTGTTATAGCACCTATGGCAGAAATTTTCTAAGTTTCTGCCGGATGCGCCAGGCTAGGGCCAGACGCAAGTCTGACCCTAGCCTAACTCTACTTGGCAACACAACTGATGTAGTAACCTCATCCAACCTACACTAGCGACACTGGTAACCTATGATTAATTATAACCTTAATCAACACCACCTTAGATGGACAGCTTCACCATGGCTTATAACCTTTTATCATCTCCAAAAGGGTATATTCTACCACATGACCGTCTCCTACTCATACCATAGGGACATACGGTAACTGTTTTTACTATGATGCACAACTAATGAGGGTAGGTCAATATTCAGCTATCTTAACCAACAACTCACATACCATTGTAACATCTTTTGCTCTTTTCCTATCCTTCCTTTGCCTGTTAAGACTCTACATAATATTCACTGGTTATCCTATGGCAATGCTAAACTGTTTCATGTGGCTTTTTGATATGTCTTCCTACTGCATTGTATATGTATATATATATTTATAGTTTATGCACATATATTGTAAATAACCTGTAAATAGGACAACATCTTATTGTATATATTTCTATCTCTTCCAGCGACTATGTGATCAAGGCCAATACTTGGCCGAAACGTCATTGTCTGTCGCTTCACCGGCCACTATAAATAAAGACTCACTTAAAGCATATTTTCAACTTGTAGGTGTGCAGTGATTACATGAACTATTATCTACTACTACTAAATCTATCCATGTTCCAAATACCATTAACAAAGAGGATGTCTATGAAGAACTACCCTGAAATTTCACACATGTGTATGGAGGGTTACTATAAGTGTGGAAGTGGGTGATTTACAATCTCCAACATTATTGTTGTACTATTCTGAGACTATCCCTTTCCATATCAAATGTGGTCCCAAGTTGTTGTCTGTGGGATATTTGATTCTTTAAGGGCTTATACTGTGACCTAGTGTAAAATGACTATTGTAAGTCATACAGTGTAAACTGCCTAAACTAAATATGATATCTACACAGATAAAGGACACTATTGGGATCATTTTTTCACTCCTCATAAAAAACAGGAGGCCGCAAATATTGTACCCATGTGTGCACTGACCTCTGAGTACCAAGGATAGACCCGTACTCTGCAACATTTATTTTTTGTGAAACCTTTGGTTAAGTGGGAACAGTGGATGGATGTGTGTAATTTTTTGCTGACTGGACCCTGGGTAGTGAAATAGGGACACCGGGGCCAGCCGCCAAGGGATGGGAGACACCATATACTTTTTAAGGTGTACAAAACTCCATTGGTAGACAGGTTGATAGTAGGGTGAGCACAGGGTTATTGTTCATCCCCCTCCCCCGTTCATATGTGTTGTATGTACATATAGAAAAAGGACACATAATCCTGATTTTTCATTATAGTGTTAAGGCTAAGTGACCCGAAAAGTCGCCCACTGAAAGCCCATGACCGCTGGAGTTTAGCTAGCATGCAGAACAGACCGAAAAGGCCCGAAAGAGACACAAAATGGGGAGTTGCAGATAAACCATCCGGCTGCTGAAACCACACCGGAGCTGCTGCTGAACTGTTGTAAGCTGTATCATCTGACGAGAAGGGAAAGTAAAGCCTGGTTAAAGCTTGATACTGTTTAAGACAGTGTTTCATGCACCTGAGAGGAGACAGACTGATTTGAGAATCGTCAGCGAGAGATTGCCTGTGCATCCTGCATCCACACCACCACACTCACTACACGGCTACCCTGAGGACCAGCCCTGCCCATGGAGGGCTCAACATCTTTGCTGCTACCTCTATCATCCCCAGAGGTCCCAACTGCAGCTACCCATAGCTGCACACCACAGGTGGTGTCACGTAAAATCCCTAAAACCGTTTTCCCCCCCTTTTATTGACTGCCCGGGACCACGGAGTCGGGTCACGACACCATGACATCTCGTAGCCCCCAGACGACGACGAGAGGGCCCGTTTCCGAATACCCCACGACCCCGGTGGGTGGATCATGTGCAAGAAAAGTGTGGGGATCAAGGTATAAAAGACAACATCAAGTCTCCGATCTGTCACGTCCTACTGACGGACCCCACACGTGGACCCACTGGACCGCGTAAAGCGGATGCTGATACCTGGTTGATAGAGAGGCGGACCAGTACAGTAGAGTTAACGGGTCTATTGAACAGAACAGAACAGAATAGAACCCACGCCCCAGGGGAGGGCCACATGGCCACAGCACCGGAACACAGCGAGGGAGACCCCGGAGCGCTTGACCCCTATACAGGGATACCGCCGGGACCAGCCTCGAAGGGGCAAATGAAGCAGACACGTATGTTAAACCGACCCAAGGCGACGTGGAAACAATACAGCAACCGGGTATAAGAGAGAACACAGAGAACTGGAAACACAGAGAATCCGGAGCAGGACCTGAATCAGCAATTCAGCTTGGAAGGGATCCAGGAGGGAGACCCAGAACACGGGAGTCAGCAAGGAGCCGGTAAGTCGGAGATCTGTAGGAGGAAACACACAGAAATCAGATAACCAGCAAAACAAGGAACAACCTGACCAGACCAGGATTAGCCACTTCAATAGGTAGAAGTTGCCCTGGCAAAGACTGACAGGAAACAGGAAGCTTATATATCAGCAGGGCGGTCCTGATTGGCACGACACAGAGGCTAGGCGATTGGCTGAGGGGAGGAGCATGCTCTTTGCAGTCTCTCCAGAAGAAACAGGTTTGGAGATGTTGTTTCATGTGCTCAAGCAGTAGCCACGGAAGTGAGGAGCTGAGTGGCGCTACTCCAGCAGAGGGGGCTGGAACGTGGGTGCCAGGCGGGAGTTCTTCTCTGGCTGCTGAGGGTGCAGGGAGAGGTCGCTGGAACGCTGCAGCAGACCCCGGGTGGTTACACTTTCCTCCATTCTCTGCGATTTAATCAAAGAGATTGCAGAGTATAATACCGACTCCAGCTTCTGCTATGAAGAATCCAGCAGCTCTGCATCATCTCCTTCGAAATACGAAAGTCCATGCTCAAATGACAGAAAGTGCAGTGGTTCAGTGTTCAGCAAATAAGACCAATGACCTGCCTACTCTGACATCAGCACCAGACGAGAGCAATGAAGGTGAGTAGGTTGTAAACCCGAATTACCAGTGAACCCATTGATAAGATGCCACATCCCCTAAAGAAGTGCATCGGATTCAGAAAGAAACCACTCCAGGAACATAAGGAATTTATAAAGATATTTGGGGTATGCTTCAGATGTTGTGCCTCTACCGAACACTTTGCTAAGGACTGTGACATTACAATCAAGTGTTTAGAGTGCGACAGTGAGGACCACGTGGGATGGATGGAGCGCTTGTACAGTGAAGGAATAATTATTTGACCCATTGCTGATTTTGTAAGTTTGCCCACTGACAAAGACATGAACAGTCTATAATTTTAAGGGTAGGTTAATTGTACAATGAGGGATAGAAAATCAAAAAGAAAATCTAGAAAGTCACATTGTCTAAATTATATGAACGTATTTGCATTTTGCAGAGAAAAATAAGTATTTGATCCCCTATCAACCATTAGGAGTTCTGGCTCCTACAGGCCAGTTAGACGCTCCTAATCAACTCGTTACCTGCATTAAAGACAGCGTCTTAAATTGTCATCTGTATAAAAGACTCCTGTCCACACACTCAGTCAGTCAGATTCTAACCTCTACTACATGGGTAAGACCAAAGAGCTTTCTAAGGATGTCAGGGAAATGATCCTAGACCTGCACAAAGCTGGAATTGGCTACAAGACCAAAAGATGCTGGGTGAGAAGGAGACAACTGTTGGTGCAATAGTAAGAAAATGGAAGAACTACAAAATGAGTGTCAATCGACATTGATCTTGGGCTCCATGCAAAATCTCACCTTGTGGGGTATCCAGGATCATGAGGAAGGTGAGAGATCAGCCTAAAACTACAGGGTGAACTTATTAATGATCTCAAGGCATCTGGGACCACTGTCGCCAAGAAAACCATTGGTAACACATTACACTGTAATGGATTAAAATCCTGAGGTGCCCGCAAAGCCCCACTCCAGAAGGCACATGTGCAGGCCCGTCTGAAGTTTGCAATGAACACCTCGGTGATTCTGAGAGTGATTGGGAGAAGGTGCTGTAGTCAGATGAGACACAAATTGAGCTTTTTGGCATTAACTCAACTCGCCGTGTTTGGAGGGAGAGAAATGCTGCCTATGACCCAAATTACACTGTCCCCACAGTCAAGCATGGTGATGGAAACATTATGTTTAGGGGGTGTTTTTCTGCTAAGGGCACAGAATTTGTTCACCACATCAATGCACCATGTGCCATAAAACCCTGAGTGACAACCTCCTTCCCTCCGCCAGGACAATAAAAATGGGTTGTCACTGGGCCTTCCAGTATAACAATGACCCAAAATCGTACAGCCATGGCAACAAAGGAGTGGCTGAAAAGAAGGCACATTAAGGTCATGGAGTGGCCTAGCCAGTCTCCAGACCTTAATCCCATAAAAAACTTATGGAGGGAGCTGAAGCTCCAAGTTGCCAAGTTAGAGCCTCCAAATCGTAATGATTTGTAGATGAACTGCAAAGAAGAATGGACCAAAATTCCTCCTCATCATCAACTGTTGTGAGCTTCAATAGAAAATGTGGGTACGGGTTTATCAGAGACAAAACAATGGTCCAGGACATATGTGTGAATTACTGAGATGTTCAACACATACTGGGGACCAGGTGGCAAAGGATCCTCTGGCCACTGCCACTTTGCAATGGGCACACCCAGGTTGGAACGCGGTGCAGGTGGACAACCTAGCTGCAGGAGAACTGGACCTTTCCCCCATCCATGACCAAGATTCTGATTCTGTTAGCTCCGTAAGTGGGCAGTCCGCTGATACTGGTTATGCACCCAGCCATGAACTGTGTCACCCTGTTGTGTGGCCCTGCACACCCGTACCAGCAGGCGTAGACTTATTATAGGAGGAAGAGGTCTAATAATCCCGACCAGCCCTACTCGAGTTACTTCTGTCCCAGGAGGAAGAGGCACTGTGCATGTGAGTGTGATGCAAACCCTATCCAGGGAACCACAAACTGTGAATCAGCCCCACTGCACCATCAACAACAGAGACAGCAGGTTGCAACTCCAAAAACTGGTACCACTGAACTGTTTTATTGCACTTTGATGCGTGCCAGGACTTGCTTGAGCTACTCAGGAACTGTTAACACTTGAGCTTTATTGAGAGACCTGTCCTCAAACTACTGCCAAAAATGGAGACGCTGTGGCTAAGGCCACACAACTGTGTTTACACCTTTCAAAACACCCAATGCAGAAATAACCAATAAAATGGTCTGTGTGATCTGCACTGCACCCAGGAACAAATATGTCAAAAGTGGTTTTGGGTTGTGATCTACACAAAAATTTGCTAATGTAGTTTGCAATGTTAATGTTCAAGAAAATGTGCTTTCCCGTTGGAATGAAAGTTTTTTACCTGTTATTATTAAAAGTGTTATTTATTTTTGTTACATGATTGCAAGGACAAAAATGTTCTTATCTAATGCTTTGTATCTTATGTTGCAGTTTGGGACATACTCAATTTAACTATGGGGTAATGTGGCGCCCCTGCGATCTGGTCATCACAGTGGTAGTTAACTCCATCAACACTAATACCCCGTCTGAGGAGAATTCAGGTATTTTATGATGGACTCCCCCATACATGCACACACATTTCCTAAACTCTGATCAGTGGGCTGGGCACCAAAGACATGTTTAGGGCTGTGACAGACACTGGTTGGAGGGCCTAGCTGTAGTGAGGTGTAGGAGGGAGGCGTGGCACTTAGGAGTACGTTCTTAGAAGCTGGAGACAGAGGCAGACAGTAGATGATAGTTTTGGCCTGCTGGCAGCCTCTTGGCTGAGCAGGACACAGCTGTTTCTAAGAGCCAGAATCTCGGGCTGTCAGGACTTTAAACCTGGCAGCAATCTGGAGACTGCTGGGTTGCAGGCTTAGTAGTCAAACTGTGGGCAAAGTGACCCACAGTGACCTCATTGGGCTAGAAGAACCAGTGTGGGTTTGGGGTCTCAAGAGTCTGTGGTCGCCTGCCTTACTGCTAGTCGCCACGAGGAAGGAAGAGGCACATAGGGAAACAGACAATACCTAGAACCTCAACCAAAGGGAAAGACAGCAAGGAAGACCATATACGCATCCATAGTAGCAGTGCTTAGTTCTACTCAGACTGACCAGTTCGCCTGACCCGATGTACCAGTATCCTGGATCTGTGGAATGACTGCAATACCAAGTAAAAGGTAAAGAACAGAGACCGTCTCCTTGATTCCTTTCTGCAACTACTCTGCAACTCTGCACTGCTAACTCCACTCACCTCTACAACCCCCATCATCTCCACTACTATTCAACACTTACTACTATTCCCAGGGCCCGCTCCTGCAGAGGGGAGTGCTCCATCTAGCTGCACCACCATTTATCCCCTGGGACTACTACCTGCAGCACTGGTCACATCTGACCAAATACCTCAGCTGGCGTCATGACAAATGTACTCCCCTGTAAATATTCCCCCTTTACATGTCCAGTCAGGGCCACGGCTTCTGGGTTCACCACTGTGAATTGTAGACTGTTTGCCCCGGATTGTCCGAATACACCTGCCCTAGAGCGCGTGACACAGCCAGCCCAGTAGCAGCCACCAAATAATATATAGAGCCCAGCGCAGCCTGCAAATAATATATATATATATATATATATATATATATATATATATATATATATATATATATATATATATATGGACTAGCACAACCTCTATATAATCATGAATCATGAAATGTGTTAAAGGGGCCCACTGAGGCTTTTCGCCCAGGGCCCACAAAAACCTGGAACCAGCTCTGCCTGCATAACAAAGCTTGCCCACTTAGAAGAAAAGTCTTGGATTACCACAAAAGAGCAAAACGGCACAATTTTTCTTCAAATACAACTCCCCCATATTTTAAGAATTTTTGATACAGTAAAACTGCAGGGAAGTATTTATACAATTTTCAAATGTGTTGGAAGAAGAACATTTGGCACAAGAGTATAAGTAGCTTTGACAATGGCCAAATTCTGAAGGTTAACAGTCTGTATCTCAAAAATCTAGATCTTGTGGGGTGTTTGAATTGTGCAGGCGTCAATGCCTTGAAATAGTGGTCAAACATAAGATAACTAGTAGAGACGAGCAGATTGTTCCATGGACGATGGATTTTGAGTAGAATTTCAAGAAATTTGAAGTTTCACGTGAGTTTGAACATTTTGAGATTTAGTTCCCCCCCCAAAAAATTATGCCTGACACCATGGACTTTTGGGGTCCCCTTAGTCTCCAGGGCCCGGGTGCGATTTGCAACTCCTGCATGTGTTGTAGTTACGCCCCTGGCTGTGAGGCCCTCCCCATGATGCACTGCGGCTATGACATCTAGCGAATTATCAAACCTTGTAAAGAGATGGTCAGTACCTGGGATATCAAAGAGCAGCAGAGCACAGTTTGTACAGAAGAGTTGTTTTCCATCCCTAGAGTCACAGGTAAGTCCCTCTCTCCTGTAGATTATAAGATCTTGTGGTCTGTGGGGTCCTCCTTCTCTCTCCCCTGTAGGCTGTAAGCTCTTATGATCAGAGTGATCCTCTTTCTCTCTCTCTACTGTAAATTGTAAACTCTTATGGTCAGCAGGGTCCTCTATTTCTCCTGTAGAGTATAAGCTCTTGTGGACAGTGGGCTCCTCTCTTTCCCCTGTAGAATGTAAGCTCTTATGATCAGCGGAGTCCTCTCTCCATCTCTCATGTAGAGTGTAAGCTCCTATGATCAGCGGGGTCCTCTCTCCATCTCTCCTGCAGAGAGTAAGCTCTTATGATCAGTGGGATCCTCTCTCCATCTCTACTGCAGAGAGTAAGCTCTTATGATCCGTGGGATCCTCTCTCCATCTTTCCTGCAGAGTGTAAGCTTTTATGATCAGTGGGGTCCACGCTGTCTCTCCTGTGGAGTGTAAACTCTTATGGCTAGTGGAATCCAGTCTTTCTCTCTCTTTCCTGTAGAGTGTAAGCTCTTATGATCAGTGGGGTCCGCTCTCCCTCTTGTAGAGTGTACGCTCTCATAGTCAGTGATGTCCTCGCTCTCTCCTGTAAAGTGTAAGCTCTAATGGTCATTGGGGTCCTCTCTCTCTCGCAGAGTGTAAGCACTTTGTACCTTTAGCTTTTATGGTCAGCAGGATCCTCTCTCTCACCTGTGGAGTGTGAGCTCTTATGATCAATGAGGTCCTCTCTCTCCTGTAGAGTGTAAGCTTTTATGGTCAGCAGGATCCTCTCTCTCTCCTGTGGAGTGTGAGCTCTTATGATCAATGAGGTCCTCTCTCTCCTGTAGAGTGTAAGCTTTTATGGTCAGCAGGATCCTCTCTCTCTCCTGTGGAATGTGAGCTCTTATGATCAATGAGGTCCTCTCTCTCCTGTAGAGTGTAAGCTTTTATGGTCAGCAGGATCTTCTCTCTCTCCTGTGGAGTGTGAGTTCTTATGATCAATGAGGTCCTCTCTCTCCTGTAGAGTATGAGCTCTTATGGTCAGGAGGATCCTCTCTGTCTCCTGTAGAGTGTGAGCTTTTATGATCAATGGGGTCCTCTCTCTCCTGTAGAGTGTAAGCTCTCATGGTCAGCAGCAGGGGCATATCTAGGGGGGCGCCACTCAGTGGGGGGCGCTAGTGCCATCACCATGTGACCAGCTGCGGTGGCACTGCACCCCCGCCGCCAGAACTAATCTCCTCCTCGCCGCATATTGTGCACGGGCGGCCGCGGAGCTGTGCAGGCACAACCAACCCCTGCTGCTGGTCCGCCCCCTGGCAGCAGTTACCACCCCCCCGGTCACGTCGTGCTGCGGCTGACGTCACCCGGCTCGCCGCACAGTGGGACGGAGGAGCCAAGGTCAGATGCTGCTGTGGCCTGCCTCCTCCTGACTCAGACTGAGTCGTCCGGGTCCGGTCCGTCCTAGGTACACCTACAACTCTACTCCTAATACAGTAGTAAAGTAACCTAAACGGTGTGGGGGGGGGGGGGTGCCTGTCCTTATGTTATGAGGTGTGTATATATATATATATATATATATATATATATATATATATATATATATATATATATATATATATATATATATATATATGTCTACATCAGGTGCAGGCACACACTATGAGGTATAATATTACACCTCATAGTGTGTGCCTGCCTGATGTATACATATATACACCTCATAGTGTGTGTGCCTGCCTGATGTATACATATATACACCTCATAGTGTGCCTGCCTGATGTATACATATATATACCTGAGGTATATATATGTATACATCAGGCAGGCACACTATGAGGTATATATATGTATACATCAGGCAGGCACACACACTATGAGGGGTGTATATAAATATGTATACATCAGGCAGGCACACACTATGATAAGTATATATGTAGTGTGTGCCTGCCTGAAGTATACATATATACACCTCATAGTGTGCCTGCCTGATGTATACATATATATAGAGCTACGCATCAAATAAAAATTTGCGGTGGCGGGTGTGATCGGAAGGGGGGGCGCCACAATAAATCTTTGCCCCGGCTGCCATAAAACCTAGTTACACCTCTGGTCAGCAGGATCCTCTCTATCTCCTGTAGAGTTTGAGCTCTTATGGTCAGTGATATTCCTCTCTCTCCTGTAGAGTGTGAGCTCTTAAGGTCAGCAGGATCCTCTCTCTCTCCTGTGGAGTGTGAGCTCTTATGATCAATGAGGTCCTCTCTCTCCTGTAGAGTGTAAGCTGTCATGGTCAGCAGGATCCTCTCTATCTCCTGTAGAGTTTGAGCTCTTATGGTCAGTGATATTCCTCTCTCTCCTGTAGAGTGTGAGCTCTTATGGCAGTCCTGAAAGTCTGAAACCATGTGCTGGTGCTTGCAGAGGGGCGTGCCCAGGGCTGCCACTAAGGATTTCGGGGCGCCTGACTACCAAAATTTTGGGGGCTCCATGAGTCTCCGCCCAGCCTCCACCTGGCTCCGCCTCCACCCATGCTGCACCTCCACCTATACTCCGCTTCCACCCAAACATACATTATATTTATAGTAAAAATTGAAACAGCACCATAAATTATGTAAACTTATGTACAAAGCTTTCCCAACCAGCAATCCAGATGGTTAATTACAACAGAGTAAAAAAAGGAAAAAACAGCACAAAAAAAAATAGAAAAAAAGTGGACTTTATAACCCAATGCGTGCCCAGGCCATATAGTAGAATGCATCCCCCATATAGTGCAGTGATGGCGAACCTTTCAGAGGCCGAGTGCCCAAACTGCAGCGACGTAGAATGAGAAATTCTGTCCCACCGGCGAAATTAAAAAGTGATAATCCCTTCCGAAGTGAAGGACGAGAGGGCTAAGATTCACTAGAGGAGAGGAAAATGTCAGAGCCAGGTGGAGTGGAGCTCGTGCAAGGGGCCCAGCCCGCAGCACCGGGTGCAGCCCGGGTAGTAGCCAGAGCCTCAGCCACCGCAATACCAGTCATAGCCACGGTAATGCCATTCCTGATGCCATATAAAACCAGGAGTGACGTGGTTGCCATAGCACTCAGGGGAATCACATACCCTGGCAGACTTCAGGGAGATACTGGACAGTTTATTTAAAGTGTACCCTCTAACGGAAGACCATCGAGTTAGTATACTGATTGGACAGTTGACTGGTGCAGCCCAGGTAAAGTCCTGGCCGGACACCGATAAAGACACATCTTATGGCCAGACTGAAAGTCACCTTTGACACACGTACTGCTGCAGAAATAAAAGTGAGATTCTTCGGGTATAAACAGAGGGTGCAAGACAGTATGAGACTTTGCTTTGAACCTGCAGGAAGCGCTGAGGGCAATGAAACAGATAGACCTTAATGGTGTACCAGAAGAGAACAAGTTGTTAATTGAACAGTTTACTGAGGTGCTCCTGTGCCCTGCTTACAAAAGTCAGATGAGTATGATGGCCATACAGAACCCCGATCTAGACTTTGCACAATTTAGGACAGTACCTTTAGGATACTGCAAGAAACAACAGCCAGTAGCCCAGAACCTGCGCAACGCCTGGAAATAACATACCTCCAAGAGCGAGCGCAAACCCCAGAGGCTACGGTAGGGGCCAGTGCACAGACTCTTGAAACTATCACTCCTGAAGCCCTACACCTACAGGTCCAGGCACTAATGGTGGGTTTACACGCCACGATATCGTTTCGATATCGCAACTCAATGGCGCGGGAGCGCGCAATTAGTGCACGTTTCACCCGCATCGCATTGACTGTTTAGACGCTGCGATATCGTAATACAACGTCGTGCGATGTCTCCGCCTCCCAATCCAGGATCGCATAGTTAACATGGGAGTGAATGGGTGACGTATCAAATCGCATCGTAATTGGGTGTTTACACAGCACGATCTGGCTTCAATCGCTATGCAATATCGGGCATTGATAGCACGCTCATTCGATCCCCGATATCGCATTGACATCGTTCCTGCATCGCATTGGACGTTCACACCATACAACGCAGGCACGATATCGGTCCAACGATTGAACCACGTGACTTTTGATTGAAATTGTACTGCGATATCGCGACGTGTAAACCCGCCATGAGAAAGGGCATGGCTGAGATGGCCAAAGCTATGCAAGCGATGCAAGGTTCTAAACCAGTGAAGATCGAGTTAGCTTCCAGTCAAGATGACGTCCCGTGGATACGACATTGAAGGAACCCACCAACCAGAGGATGACCCAGTGATTGCTTTGACCCTGAAGAGAAGCCCATCTGCTGCCGCTGCGACAAGCCAGGCCATATCGCCAGATTCTGTACTTTAAACGAGAGTACCCTGGGGCAGCGGGCCACCCCTCAGGAATAAGACAACCTGGCACACGGAACTGGCATGACAGGTACATGGGAGGCCCAGTCCTGCCTGTCATGCAAGATCGCACTGACTTCACACCTTCACACCAAAAGCATGGAGTTTACCGGGTAGTGCAGGAACACAAACAAGTCTTTAGTAAACATCCTTTAGACCAGAGGTCCCCAACTCCAGGCCTCAAGGCCCACCAACAGTGCAGGTTTTCAGGATTTCCTTAGTATTGCACAGGTGTTAATGTGATCATCTGCACAGGTAATGATTCCAAGCCCTGTGCAATACTAAGGAGATCCTGAAAACATGCACTGTTGGTGGGCCTTGAGGCCTGGAGTTGGGGACCTCTGCTTTAGACTTTGGACAGGTAAAGGGGGTACAATATCACATCCACACTTGAGACCATCTGCCCATTAAAGTGAGGTACTGGCCTGTACCACCAGCTCACTATCAATGTGCCAAAGAGATGTTACAGGAGATGAAGGAGGCTGGGGTGATAAGAGATAGTTGTAGCCCCTGGGCAGCTCCTCTAGTCCTAGCAAGAAGGAAGGCTGGTACTATGCGAATGTATGTTGATTATGTGGCGCCCCTGCGTCCAGGAGGCCACAAAGGGAACTGCAGCCAGGCAGGTAGGACACTTGTTGCACAACATCACCCTCACAGCCCACATAACTCACGTGTAAGAGAAGGTAGCATCCAGCCCTGAGATTAGATACTCTATGAGATTGAGGGTGGTGGATTTGGAGGAGTGGGTTGGGCCCACACGTAGTCAGGTGACTTGACAGTATATAGGAAGGGGGAGGAGGAAGGAAGTTAGTAGGCCGAGGTAGGCTGAGAGGCAAAGACTGAAGATCACACGTCCCGTGAGTGTAAGGCCTAGGAGCGCAGAATCTGTACCGAGCCAGTGTGAGCCGGATGAGAGAGAAAGCTCGTCCAAAGCTGATACCACCAGGAGTGTGAGAGGACTGAGACGGTGATACCCGGGCCCTAGGAACGCAGCTGAAGCTACTGCCTGCAGGCGGAGTAGCCCTCCTATGATACCGAGAGGAACAGAGAGAAAGGAGCCTGGTAGAGCCTCAGGCTTGAGGACTGCTGGAGGCTGGGCTGAAGTAGAGTGTCGGCTCTAGAGGGGACCGTAGTTTACCCGGCATCCCCAAACAACACGACGGGGAGTCTTAGTTCGAGATTGAGATCCCTACCCCAAAGGACAGGCAGCTCAGTGACAAACTAAGGACCCACAGGGGCCCGAGTCACCGCCATACTGTCCAGCATTTCACACACACCCGGGAAGACTGAGACCGTAATAGCCCGGAAAGGACACTAAAGACTGTGTGAGGGGTCACAGAGAGAGGCCTGGCTGCAGAGCAAAGGGAACCCGGAGAGGGAGAGTGTGCCCGTGTATTAAGAACTGTAACTGAGCTGTAAAGTGACTTGAAGAACTTAGAGTAAACACGGAAAACCCTGGAACTGCTTCCCTTGTGTTTCTGCATGAAAGTGATTCTCTACATACAGGATACAGCCTGTCAGCACCAGCAAAGAGGAGAGATCCCTGCAGCGTCTGCAAAGTAAGTGTGCTACACACTCCACAATAGACTTAACCCTTACTGCCCCGGGGAACACAGTTCTACCCACTGTAACTATTACACCTAAGCTGCTATTCCATCATCCCCGGAGGTTCTGCAGCAGCAGCGGCCCCATCACTGGCCGCATATGGTGGGTGGCGTCACGACTGACAACCCCTGTAAATATTCCCTTTTATTGCCGAGCCCGGGACACAGACCGGACCAGGACCACCCGTGACTTCCCCAGTAGCAGACCTGTCCGGCACCGAGTACCCCCATCCCAGTGGGCCCGACAACCACAGGCAGATTAACCCACATTACACATAAGGATGCTTACCCATTACCCAGAATTGAGGAGTCACTGGCTGCATTGAGACCTGCTAACTACTTTTCCACCTTAGATCTCACCAGTGGGTACTGGCAGGTTCCTGTAGCGGAGGCCGACCGAGAGAAGACAGCGTTTGCCATGCCAATGGGCCTCTATATGTTCAACTGCATGCCATGATTCAAATTCCCACCTATTGCCGTATCACTACTATAACGTGGGTCATGGGATGCTAGCAACGCGTAATTTCTGGTGACATATCGCTGGGTGCACTCAGAGCTCCGGCCGCCTTCAGTATACCATCTGCGCATGCACTGAAGGTGGCCGGAGCACAGCAATGTCACCAAGCAACGATCACAAGAGTTTTACGGATAGGCGTGTATCCTCCCTCCCGAATATATATAATATTACACACACGTATATATTTACATTTATGTAGTTGTCATACTGTGACTGACAGAACTTGTTCAGTCAACGTGAGTGAAAAATATAATATAATAAATATATATATATCAGCGCTATGGTATATGGTGGTACAGTACATGTATAGCAGTGCTATGATATATGGCGGTGCATTACACAGTACATGTATAGCAGCACTATACTATAGGGCGGTACATTACAGTACATGTATAGCAGCGCTATGGTATATGGTGGTACATCACAGTACATGTATAGCGGCACTGTAGTATATGGCCGTACATTACAGTACACGTATAGAAGCACTATAGTATATGGCGGTGCATTACAGTACATGTATAGCAGCGCTATGGTATATGGCGGTGCATTACAGTACATGTATAGCAGCGCTATGGTATATGGTGATACTCCGCTCCCCGCTCCTCCTGGCCCCCAGTCCTCCACAGTAAAAGTAAAAATAAAAAAAATCCACAGTGAGGGGGCAGGATTCAAATTGTTCCCTGCAGTCGGATGCCAAATAGGCATCCAATCCCGACATTTTGCAAGATCAGTTTGGCTGACTCCTCCCTGTCATCTGCTCCTCTCTGCCTCCAGTCACCTGTTAACCCGCTGCTCCCCCAATTCTCCTGCTTCTCCCTTGGTTTCCCCCTCCTCCCCCGGTACTCCTGCTTCTCCCCTCCGGAATAAAAAATAATAAACAATCTATTCTCACCTGTCCACGAGTCCCCTGACGTCTCCAGCTGTATCCTCCGATCCTAGGACCTGGCGTGATGTGACATGACCGGTTACCGCGGTAATGGGTCATGTGACTGTGACATCACGGCAGGTCCTAGAGGCAGGATGTGCTGGAGATGCTGGGGGACTCGTGGACAGGTGAGAATAGATTGTTTATTATTTTTAACCCCTGCCTTGCAGTAGCGGAGGGGGCAGGAAGAACGGGGGGGGGGGCAGCAGGAGTAGCATGGTGGGGCCGCAGGGAGCGGCAGAAGTAGCGGGTGGGGGCAGGAAGAGCGGGGGGGCCGCAGGGAGCGGCAGGAGTAGCGGAAGGGGGCAGGAAGAGCAGGGGGACCGCAGGGAGCGGCAGGAGTAGCGGAAGGGGGCAGGAAGAGCAGGGGGGCTGCAGGAAGCGCGGGCAGGAGGAACGGGGGGCTGTGAGGAGAGACAGTGTACGCCGCTGTAGCCGGGCTGCAAATTGGCGCGGAATTCAAACTTTGAATTCTCGCGCCTATTTGCATAGTCTGCACTCATTGGCGGTCTGTGTCTGGCATTGATTTCAGCGACAGACACCAAAAACCCTTAGACAACTATATAGTAGATAGGAGGTATTGGTCTTGTATGCATATTTTTTGCTAACCGTTTCATATATTGTATAATTGATACTATAAATAATCTCTATTACTACTATTTGGTTAGATATACAGGCTATTAAACTTCCCAACCTCATCATTTACATTGTACCCCTATCCATCACATATGTTGCGTTTAGGGTGGCTTCAGACTTGCGGACTCCTCCGCAGAGTCTCGCAACATGTCGCATTCATGGTGCGGACAAGAATGTATGATTTGTACGCAAGCATCCGCATGCGAACAAATGACACACTGAAGTCTATCAGTGCGCACTGCCATCCACCGCTGAGCGCATACACCTGCGTCCCCATGTTAAAACATAGGGACGCGCGGTGCTTGCGCTCCCCTGCCGCAATACGCAGCGGCGGGGAACGCAAGTCTGAAGGCAGCCTTAAGGCCACGTTACACACACAGGTATCTGTTCAGATATTGGTCACAGATCTCTGGTTGCAGTGAAATCATGGACACATGGTTCAATTTGTGGCTGTGTACAAAATGGAACAATGTGTCCATGATTTCACTGCAACCAGAGATCTGTGACCAATATCTGAAGAGATACCTGTGTGTGTAACGTGGCCTTTACTCTAGCATGTACAGCTCAGCACGTTTCACATGTGTATCCTTTGTAATATGGATTTGATTTTTCTTCGTATTTAATAATTTATTCTATTAGTACTTTTTGGTGGCGATTCAAGTCTTTTTTTGTTGCTTACATATTTAACATAGAATTCCCACCACGCATAAAGATCTAATATTGAATATTTAAGCTGTGTATTTTTTTTTAGAAAATGACACCTACAGTTAGCTGCACGGCTTAGTATAGACAGAAATAAGAAAATAACTGCTTGTACACCATAGACATTTATTCTGAGGACAAATATAGGAATTTATGTCAATCTTCGCTATACAAAATAGTTTAATAACCTAACTTGTACAAGAAAGAATATCACAGATAAAAAAAAAAAAAATAGAACTGGCTTATCCAAAAAAGCAAGCACAATCTACTATAAAGTGGCCATTTCAAGTAATAGTATGAGAGTTTATGTTGATTTCAATGTGCATTTATTTTTCCTATTTAGTTTGCAGATCCCGACTTCTTTCACACTTTTTTTGGCTTATGCAAAACCTTTAATTTTTTTTTTTTGGGGAATGATACTTAAAACTAAGCTTCAATGTTCTCCCAACCCCCACCAAAAGAAACCCACATTGGGGCAGATTTATCAAGTTTGTGCTAGAAAATTGTTGTAAAAATGTTCAAGGAGTTGCAGGTTTTTTTTCAGAACATTATATATATAGTTGTGCAAAGTTTAGCAAGTTTTGTTGTTGAAACATCAGCTCCAACTTTTTGGAAAGTGATCAAAGTTTAGTGGAGGAAAGGGAATGGCCACAAAACGTCGGGTAACTTATAGCGGAAATGTGCCCTAGTCCAGGACTCGAGAATATTTCTACTTGGCCGGCCGATGAAAGATGCACAACATCTATTGAGAGGCACCCACATACATCTTAATGAATTTGGTATGTCTCAATCCATCATGTGTGGTCTAGACAAAGGCTCAATGACTTGACCCCACTGTGTACAATATCCCCCCCACCATCATGTGAATTGTTAATATGCTCATCGTCCTGATTACTTGTGCTGCTTTATGGATTACACCAATTACAAAGTGCGCTGTGCCCGTACGGCTGCTGAATGCTGAGCCGACCCCCAAATAAAACATTACAAGGAAGAGAAAGGGGAAAAACTAACATGTTGTGTAGCACACAGCCTGTCTCCAGTGTCTGAGCCCTCCAGTCTGGGACAATACATCAGCTTTGGGCAGCGACCAGGACCACAGCAGCAATTCTTCATCCATTACGCACTGCCCTGATGGAACGTCTGAGAATAATGTCCAGGGATTATGTGCAAGATACATATTTTACACCTTTGACCCCTCTCTCTAGGTGCGGTGGTCCTACTGATTTCACGTAGAGTACACAAGCTCAGTCCATTTGCAAACTTGGAAATATGGGTCACTGTCCATAAGGAGGGGCAACTGTGACTGTACTATAAAGGGACCCATAGCAATAGAGGAATCCAACTCTCCAATATCAAAACTCCTCCCAGAAAAGACAAATCCTTTTTGGATAGAATGTGATATCCTCTATAACTAGACAACAGAATACAATATAAACAGGCTTGTGATTTCAAAATTGTCTACAATTAAGGTACCCTTCCTCTCATTCACAATTTCAGTGGATTTTATAAAGATAAAAAGGGGATTTCTAGTAAAATAATTTTGCTAAATCAGAAAAGAAGCTAACTTTTTCTTTTTTTGCATAGTGTCAGCAGCATACACCCATGGTTTCTGGTGTTCCCCAATGAAGCGATAGAGAGACATATGAACCTGGTGGTTCAGGCTGCATTATAACTTGGCACTGGTAACATGATTAACTAAAAAAATGAAAACATTAAGTGAGAGAAACATGAGAAAACATATCTGACAGTCCCCAAGTTTGACTTTGATGGCAACATCTAGGGGTAAACCAGTATTTCTCATATCCGGGTAACGAATCAGAAATGGATTAACAGAAGCCTGTGAGTCTGAGCAAGAAAACAAGTCAGGGCTGTAGATTTCCAACACCAAGAAAACATGTAGGTTTTACAGTGGGATGAAATTTCAAAGCTGAAAGTGGATACGTTACCCATGATTTAAAAGGAGTTGTTCAGGTATGGGCACATACTGCAGTCACTGTATGTGACTGCCAATTTTCGAACCCTCACATCCCATGCCTGTGAGGAGTCTCCAGTGCCAGCAGACAGATCGAGCGGTCACATTCTGACTGGCTGTGCACAGCCTCACTCAATTCATCTGTATTGGGCAAAGCTGCACACATCTAATCAGAATGTGGCTGGGGATGTTCAGATCACCACCCAAGCCCGCCACCGACACCAGGAATCCTGGCAGTGTGTGGTATACAGATTCTACACTCAGACTTTCATACCAAACCTGGAAGACTCAGTTAAGCGAGACTGTGCATTGAGGCTATGTTGATAAAGGGTTTTTGAGTGGATCTGCCTTAAAAAATGTTTTCTATTCATTTCTAGCAATCATTGTTTTTCTGGAAGAGTTTTTAAGTGCAATTTACTTTGTTGACCCTAATCAAATCTTCTCCAAGCTTTTGAAAGCCCACAGTAACCTAACCTTACGAATTTGAGACGTCAGAATTCTAATTATTGAGGTCCGAGGACTCATACTCTCACCGATCCCTAAAATAAAGAAGCTGCACCCCTCAATCAGTGCACAAACCTCAATAATTAACACTTTAGACACATCTTTATGATAGACTAAGAGTTTTCTGAAAGTGCGGTGACAGAAAAGTCATTTATTTGATTCACTGAGCTGAATACTCATGGGCAGTGATTGTAAGCTCACCGGTACATAAAACAAAAATGCTGAGGCATCAAGCTTATTCCCTTCCTGGAATATGGAGAATTTTCGTTACTAGCCAGAACATTGACACCACATTCTCAATCTATAATTGCAGATAATACAGTTTAAAAAATAAATAAAAACCAAAACTACACATTAATACCTGGGACGTGCAGGCAATATGTACAAGGATACTGTACATACTATTCTGTACACAAAATACACATTCTCCTGCTCCGTTTTCCAGTCCTGTAACAGTCCATCAGGAAGGAGGAGAATTTATTATATACATAATAAAAATGTAATACAAAGTGGAGAAAATTAAGGTTCTTGATTTCTTGATGGTTGTCACATAGTCTATCAATAATTGTGTTTGAGGACCCCGTGGTCCTGTGCCGCTCACTTTGGGGACATGTCATCCAGTGATATGAATGAAGAGCAGGAGTTGGAGCCGGCGGCCGGAGAGTCGGTAACACAGCCGTCCTTAGCTGCAGAGTCAGACGAAGAACCGATACTGCTGCTGCTGTCAAGGTCCGAGGAAAGGCTGCAAATTAAAAGGAACATTACCTTTAAAAATGAAACCTAATCCCTAAAATATATAGGCACATTTATCAAAGCTAGGTTCCCTTTAACCTGTCAGGCAATTCTTGCTGCCCAAACCGCCAGAAACCAGGATGGTAGGATGGTCCAGCTAGGGCTTCCCAGTGCCACTACAGGTGCCAGGTGATTGACAAGTCACTCGAGAGGTACATGCAAGGAAGAAACCTGTTAATCACCCTTAGAGACACTGGGAGAAGTCCGGCCAGGGGCAGCGCTGGGCTAGTTTTGTGTCTCGCCCTGTGTACCCAGATAGATCTCTCAGTATATTTATTCTGAAATGCTGGAGCGTTTCAGAGAACATAAGTGGTTGCAATTATAAAGCAAGACTGCGATTTGGCCAGGTTCCCCTTAATGCAGGCAGATGTGCCAAATTTATTACGATTATGACTAATGTGGCTTGTTGCTACATAGGATAAGTGTTACGAGACTGTTTGTTGGCTTACTGTAAATCCTTCCTGATATGGTGAAAGTCAAGAACAGGTTTACAGGCCAAGTCCAATCTGTACCTGGCAGACAGAGGCAGATCCTGGCTCTGTCTTGCAGCCATTAAGAGCAACAGATGGAGCAGGTAACTTTACCTGGTAAATGCCAGGGTAAAGCTCTTACAGTGGCATTTAAAGCGTGCCGGGATGAGGAAACCTCATTCTATGCCCCCATTGCCCCCCCCTTCCCCCCAAAGCGATTGCAATGTATTGTGTATTGCTAGGTCAACTGCAGGTCTATTTAAACCCAGCCCCTTTTTGTTAAACAAAAAAAAAAAAAAATTAAAGCGAAAAATTCCACAGGAAGTAACAGGAGTGGACATTGCGAGGAATCCGCTGACTTGTGTATTGGGGTGCATGGAGGACATTGCTGTTGATGACTGGGGAAAATTTACTATAGCTAGAATCCTGTATGCTTTCAGGAAACTTATAGCAGCCCACTGGTTGGATGACAAATCTCCAGTCAGACAAGAATTAATCAATAAAGTTAACTTTATTGTTTTGATGGAACAGAACATATGTTAATAGTGGACGACATACGCAGTTTGAGAATGTGTGGGGTGGTTGGAGGGACTACCCTGGTCTAGCTTCAGCTACCCTTCTGAGAGAAACAACATACCCGCCTATGGGCCCACAGCCTACTGATTTAGTGCCTTAGAAACTATTGTGGCCAGTTGTGTTTTATGATCCACTGTGCGAAGACTTGTTTGCTTCTTATAAGGGCTCGGACACACTGGCGTGAAACTCGGACGACTGCAATGCGAGTAAAAATCACATTGCAGTCGGACCAATGTTAGTCAATGTCCAAGAACTCATTTCCGAGTGTCGAATGTTTTTGTCTCGTCTGATTCATGGATGAGTCAGTCGCAACATGCTGCAATAGTATGCGAGTGTCAGACGAGACTCGCCAATGCAAGTCTATGGAAGAAATAACAGAAGGACAGCGCCCAAGCTGGAAATCATAACAGCGTGTCTTTTATTCCATCCACCACAGCAGCACAACGTTTCGGTGACAACCTTTTTCAAGTGCATACATCCCACAAAACCAGAGTGACATTTATAGTGTATAACTCCACCCCCAGTAACATGGCTCCAATCAATGAGCAGTATATAATAAACAATGTTAAAAATCACCCATTCACTATACAGAGATCTACTATCTATACAGCATCAAATTGTAAACATGTATTGTAGTAAAGCCGCACATTAAATATACCCATCGCCAATGTCCTTGTTGTAGTAAAGCCCGGGGATAAACAGAGCGATAGTTGCGATGTATAGCCAATCGGAGTGAAGCATTGTCCATCGTCATAGAAACATCCGAGGTCGGCGTTTCTGCTCCAATCCGCGGTACTCATATCCGGTATTACATCGCGCATGCGTCGGCGTCCTCTCAGGATTGGACAATATCGCTGTCCTTCAAAGCAATGCCACAGTGACGTATTTCCGGAAGTCAGTATCCATAGCGATGTAGACGCTTCCTCACCTCCCGGCGCGTATAAGTCAGTATCCATAGCGATGTAAACGCTTCTTCACCTCCCGGCGCGTATAAGTATGAAACGCTCTATACACAGTCACAAGCAGCAATTCTTCAAAAGGACCCTACCACAGCACAGCCCACATTATAGTGACACATGTAGAGAGAACCTCATGGGGTATTTAGAGTTAGCTGCACATAAAGAAAAAGAAACATACAGCACAAACCCAAATAATAAATACTATGTGGACATTATCTACTTCCCCATTAGCTATAACCGCACATGTTTAAACAGGATACATACTTTATTATAATAGACCCAAAATAGAACCATTTTTCCAAAGATCACATGAATGCAGGGACAAGGTACAAAATCACCGCCCCCCATCCATGGGATCGATGCTTCCACATAAAAATAATCAAGGAAAAGATGTATCTGTCCCGAATGGGATGGTCATATATATGTTAATCGGCTTGCACCTAATGAACAAAGGATTCCCATTTACGTCATATATCACAATAACATATACGTTATACAATACCCTTATACATATGTGCCAATCTATAGATCCTCTCAAGTGCCATACAACATGTTCCAAGGGCGAAAGGGTTACTCCATAACACATGTTTACTCCTCCGTACAGTATGAATCTAAGGTGATATTAAGATAATAAAAACAATTATTATACATATGAAAAAGGACAAAAATCAACCCGACCCCAGTAGACACCCCCGCTGATCATAATCCACGTTCATACCTTTTGGGACAAGGTGTCAAGTTCAAAAATCCATTTCAACTCCCTTTTTTTCAATAGGGCCAGCCGGTCACCACCCCGTCTTAATGGGGGCACATCATCTTACTCTGAACCTAAGCTGGTTCACCGTATGGCCCATAGCTTGAAAATGTCTAGGGACGGGTAATTCAGTCATGCCCGTTCGGATCGTACTCTTATGCTTCCCTATGCGGGCTTTTACCTCCATAGTCGTCTCCCCTACATAGAGGAGACCACACGGGCAACAGATAGTATATACAACAAAATTGCTGTTACACGTAAATCTTTTCTTAATATCGTACCTCTTTCCCGAACGTGGGTGACTGAAGAACCTGCCCTTTAACAAATTGCCACAACACGCACAGCCCAGGCAGGGAAAATTCCCCAGACTGGGAGGTGCAAATGTCTTTTGGATATCTCTTTTTGAACTACCAATGTCCGAATGGACCAGATCATCTTTCAGGCTATGCCCCCTCCTAAAAGAGAATAAGGGAAACAGTCTGAATTCCTCAACGTCTTCATGACCTTTTGTAAGTAAAGGCCAATGTTTTTTCACAACATTCATGATTTTTTTACTTGCGCCACAATATGTGGATACAAGTGGAATTCTCTTTGGGGGACTCACTTTTGGTTTCAAAGCCAAAAGGTCATCCTGTTTGATCACCAAAGCTTTAGTCTTATATCGTATAAGATCTTTTCTTGGGTACCCTCGCTTCAGAAACCTATTCACCAACTCATCAAGTCGACCATCAATTTTCACATCGTCCGATACAATCCTACGTACCCTTAACATCTGACTCCATGGGAGTGATTCCACCATTTTTCTGGGGTGCTCACTAGTGAAATGCAACGTACTATTTCTGTCAGTGCTCTTGATAAAGAGATCAGTCTTCAATCTCCCATCATCTTTATAAACCAAGGTATCCAGAAATTGCATTTCAACCTGTGAGCAAACCATAGTGAAGCCCAATCCAGGGTGGATGTCATTGAGTGAGTCTAGGAAACACCCCAGCTCATCCCTGTCACCCTCCCAAACAAAGAAGATGTTTACAATTTAATGTGCGGCTTTACTACAATACATGTTTACAATTTGATGCTGTATAGATAGTAGATCTCTGTATAGTGAATGGGTGATTTTTAACATTGTTTATTATATACTGCTCATTGATTGGAGCCATGTTACTGGGGGTGGAGTTATACACTATAAATGTCACTCTGGTTTTGTGGGATGTATGCACTTGAAAAAGGTTGTCACCGAAACGTTGTGCTGCTGTGGTGGATGGAATAAAAGACACGCTGTTATGATTTCCAGCTTGGGCGCTGTCCTTCTGTTATTTCTTGGATGTTGATATGGCCGGGTGGATCTCCCTGGCTTAGGCCGTGCGTCCTGTGAGGTGCTCAGTGAGTACCGTTTCCAGGTGGTGCTGTGGACATTCTTTAATTTTGAATGCAAGTCTATGGGTCAGACAAAAAAAAGACGTACCACACTCAGACCGCACACGGACCATCAGAGTCTGATGCAATTTTTAATTAATACATTATCATTCTGTAGCTTAGACAACTGTAAAAAATCCTCCTGTAAATGCTAATACAGTAAATAGGTGCTGAGTAAAAACAGATTGCACTCAGACAACACATGGAAACCACACTGACCAAAAGTCGGATGACACTCGCCCGACTCTCGGATCCGTCAATCGGACTGTTTTTGCACTCACCAGTGTGTTTCCAGCCTAATAAGACAAATAGGATTGGGCGGGGGTGAGAAGGGGTTATACGATGTAAGATTGGTTATATTGCTTGGTGTATGTAAGTTTCTGTTCACTTTTTATACCACCTTTTAATTGGGATGTAATTTTCTCTGTTTATTGAACTTTCTAATAAAAAACACTTTTTTAAAAAAAAAAAAAGAAAAAAAATTCGCCCCATTAAAAAAATACTCATGATGTATTACCATGTTCATAAAAGGTCATGGTATCAAAATATACAGTTTATTAACCTAATTGGTAAATTGTATAAAAGAAAAAAATAAAAAAAATGTCCACAAATTGCTGTTTTTTGGGTCAGCATAAAATATATCCCTCAAAAAAAGTAGCCAACCTCTTTAAAGAGGACCTGTCACCCCCCCGGTGCTATGCTAACTGAATGCAGCACTAAATCCAGCGTGTTTGCTGCATTCAGGGAAGAGATCCCCCCCATGCTTCTAACCCCCCTGTATGTTGTTAAAAAGACTTTATAAAGTGTACAGATAACGAGTCCGGAGGGACATACTCAGTAATGAATCATTGCTGTTGCTGGTGTCCTCCCCGTCTCCAGCCTTCTCTGTACCACCTCCAGCCCTCAGCAATGACACATACAGGAGTCTGAACAAGAGAGTGCTGGAGGTGGCACAGAGAGGGCTGGAGACGGGGAGGACACCAGCAACAGCAATGACACATACAGGAGGCTGAACAAGAGAGGACTGGAGGTGGCACAGAGAGGGATGGAGGCGGGGAGGACACCAGGGAGCAGAGAGGACCCATTACTGAGTAAGTCCCTCCAGACTCTATAAATTAGTATTATAAAGTGTACAGATAAGAAGTCTTTTTAACAACTTACAGGGAAGCTAGAGACCTGGGGAACCCCTTCCCTGAATGCAGCAGACACATTGCATTCAGTTAGCATAGCACCAGGGGGGACAGGTCCTCTTTAAGATAATGAACAGACTGCAAAACTAAGACAAAGCATAAAACTTGGGGTTATTCTGTTTTGAAAAAGGCGGCTCTGGCATGATGTTATTACAATTTACAAATATGAGGGAAAGTACAGACACCTTTGTACACCTAGGAGTGCAACAGTGACAGGAGGGCACATCCTCCAGGGTGGGCCATTTATATGGATGCACCTAAATAAAATGGGAATGGTTGGTGATATGTGTCACAAACAGGAAGTTTAGTATATTGGAGGGGAAAACTTTTCCAGATGGGTGGTGACCATGGCGGCCATTTTGAAGTAATCCATTTTTGATCCAACTTGTATTTTTTTCAATGGAAAGAGGGTCATGGGACACATCAAAATTATTGAGAATAAGTACAAAGATAGTGGGGCCATTCTTCATCAATGGAAACCTTCATACCACTGGATATCCGAAATTGCTACATGATTCAGATATCCAGTGGCATTGAGGTTTCCATTGATGAAGAATGGCCCCCCTATCTTTGTACCCCATATACCACACCATACCATCTAGGTTTGTGTTCCAGCAGTCTTGGAGGATCTATCCACTGTGGGTTAGTGTCAGACCAATAGCGGTGGTTTTATTTAACTCCACCATTCACAAAAACGTTTGCCTCATCTGAAGGCAATTGTCTATGCTGTGACGATACGATATGTGGGCAGCATGGTGGCTCAAGTAGTTAGCACTGTAGCCTTTGCAGCACTGGGGTCTCGAGGTCCTGGGTTCAATTCCCACCAAGGACACTAAGGACAACATCTGCAAGGAGTTTGTATGTTCTCCCCGTGTTTGCGTGTTTTTCCTCCGGGCACTCCGGTTTCCTCCCACATTGTAAAGACATACTGATAGGATATTTAGATTGTGAGCTCCAAGAGAGACAGCATTACTCATGTATGTAAAGTGCTATGGAATTAATAGCGCCATATAAATGAATAAATTATTATTATTATTATTATGTGCAGCATCTGAAACAACGGATACTGGAAGCCTGTGCTAGTATTTCTACGCAGTGTTGCTATCAGTGTGTCAGGAGTG
The DNA here is from genome assembly GCA_033576535.1 of Allobates femoralis. NCBI lineage: Eukaryota > Metazoa > Chordata > Amphibia > Anura > Aromobatidae > Allobates > Allobates femoralis. Next base: position 134,795,533 of record JARQOC010000008.1, on the reverse strand, counting down.
GGAGAAGAGGGTTGCATTGACAATCCAACACAATGGGCAGCACTGTGAACACATTTTATAAGTGGTCATAAACGTGTAAATAACTCATGAAAGAATAAAGTTAAGTTAAAACCAAGCACAACATTGTTTTTCTTATGAAATTCTCACTGTTTGATGTGTCACATGAGCCTCCTCCCATTGAAAAAATAAAGTTGGATCCAAAATGGCCAACTTTAAAATGGCCGCCATGATGACCATCCATCTGGAAACGTTTTCCCCCTCCCATATACTAATGTGCCAAAAACAGGAAGTTGATATCACCAATCATTTCCATTTTATTTAGGTGCATCCATATACATGGCCCACCCTGTACATCTAGAAGGTTTAAAGGGAACCTGTCAGCTATTTTAAACCCCCCAATCTATCACAGTCTGTCTCTGCAGTTTCATAATACATTTGTAAGAATCCTTGTCTGAGTTAAAAGCGTAGTTGAAAAAAAATCATTTTATAACTTAACATTTTCTCCTGTTAATGAGGTATGGTCTAGATCAGGGGTCCCCAAATCCAGGCCTCGAGGGCCGCCAACAGTGCATGTTTTCAGGATCTCCTTAGTATTGCACAGGGGTTGGAATCATTACCTGTGCATTTGATCACATTAATACCTGTGCAATACTAAGGAAATCCTGCACTGTTGGCAGCCCTCGAGGCTTGGAGACGGGGACCTATGGTCTAGACTATGTGGGTGTTCTTTCAGACTTCGATGCCGCCTTCCATGCCTGGTTACCATACCACATGCCGGTGGGTGCGATAGAAAGGGGCAGCGCTTGTACATTAGACTGTGTAAATACTAAAATCTATGGGCTGCTTCCAGGTACGACGCGCCTGGTGCATCTATATCCAAACCTGTCCTTTTGGGTGTAGTTGGCCGGCTTCGTCATACGCAGTGCGCATGCTCTGTAGCCAGCAAGCATGCTGCCATGCTATACACCCAAAAGAGCACAATGCGCAGGGCAGGAGAGAGACGGGGAGAAAGGGCTTGTACATTAGGTCATCACATCCACTGGGACGTGATAACCATGGAATGAAGGTGACCATGGACACAAAACCAATATCCCCAAAGAGTAGTCACTGCCTCATTTATATTTATATGCAAAATATAAAATGCTTTTTATTAACTATAACACTACACTTGTAGCTCAAACAGGCATACTCGAAATATACTATGAAGCTGCAGGGACAGACAGTGATAGCTTGGGGGGGCATAAAGTATCAGACAGGTTCCCTTTAAAAGACCCAAATACACATTTGATCACCTGAAACCGGCCAGGAGTCTAAAATGAGGGCCTCCTGGCACATGATGATGTCTGGGGGTAGATAAGGATGTCCAAGTTTGGACTGCCAAATCTATTCTCCTCCGCTAGATAAGCAGCGGCTCCCTTGTAGATAACATAGGAGCGCTGGTTCCTGTGAATGGAGGAGATGGGAGAGATGGCAGCATGACTATCTTTAGCTGAAAATACTACTATTTGTTTTGCTGTAGATTTACCCTTACCAACTGTAATCAGAGAGGTGCGTCATGTCTGGAGATAGCATATTTGTAGTTCCTTGAAATAGTCTCTTTGGTTGGGTCTCCATGTCCATTTCGACTTAAAAAACAAACAAAAAATATATAATTATTAAACCCTTTATATTGTTCATAAAGTGAAAGAATAAAAAGCTCCCACTGCTCTAGTTACCTTTTTATTCATCACAGGTAACCCATAGTAAGTATGCACATCTACATGCATAATCTCCAGTTGGGCACTGCAACAGAATCCCATAAGGCACCGCGGCAGTGCCACTTGCGCAGGTGCAGTTTGTGGCCACCAAGTGACATACACATCACCACTATTCCCACGCAGGCGCTCCCGCTCACCCCGCCAGCTCCCAGCAGCCTGCCCGGTCTCCCCTCCCCCACCCGGGCTCCCCCTTTGTCCAGTCTCCGCTGCCCCCCCCCCTCTTGCAGGACCCCTTCACCCTCATCCCCCCCCACCCGACTCACCCCGCCAGCTCCCAGCAGCCTGCCCGGTCTCCCCTCCCCCACCCGGGCTCCCCCTTTGTCCAGTCTCTCGCTGCCCCCCCCCCCCTCTTGCAGGACCACTTCACCCCCCCAGCTCTCATTGCCTATAGGAATAGGGCCTTTGGTGATGTCACAGTCACATGATTGATCACATGACTGACATCACTAGAGGTTTCTGACAGATCCACACTGGCAGCTGATGTAGGTCCTGCGGTGATCAGATATGGACGCGTTGCTACGGGGGCTCAGCCAGCGGACAGATGAGGATTTTTTTTTATTTTTAAAACCATTGAATAGGGAAGGGGACAGGAGAGGAGAAAAGAGGAGAGGAGAAGAGGGAGACAGAGAGCACAAATTGTCATTTCCCCGCACTCCCGATGCGATGGCATCGGGCCTATTTCTACTTATCTATATACTGATGTGTAGGAGTAATATACTACTACACAGTCTGCACTTCACAACTGGCAGCCCTGATTACTCCTGATATACTTTCTCTAGCATGACTAGGATACACTGATGTACTATAGAGCACAAGAGTAACGTCCATCATGCACATGTGTCTGTAAGGTAGATGAAGTTCTAAAATTAAAAAAAGAAAAATATGGATTTTAAAGTACCTTTTCTCTTTATAGGACCTAGTGCACTTGGACGTATACAGTTAATAGGACTCTGACTTCTCCTGCTAAAGGCAAAAGTTAAGAAAAAGTGAAATTGCAATTAACATCTGAAAAAAAAAAAAAAAAAAAAAAAAAAAAAAGACACAAGATAACGTCTTTCCTCCATATTTATTATAATAGCCACATAGGAGAATGAAAGCAGATGTCTGTGCCCTGCAGCAGGGAAAACAAACCAAAATCAATGGGAGTGCAATAGAGCGCTATTTGTTACAAAGCATGGGCTCAGTTTTGCTGTCGCTGCTGACTTTAGCTAGCAGGGAGATTCAGTTCACCATATAACAAACAAACAAAAAAATGCATGCAATTAAAAATTCCTCACATATGCACAATACCTCAGGCAATTGTAAGGTCGGGTTCACAGGTGCATTTCCCACTGTCCATAACAGACTGCAATACTCGGGAGGCCCGCAGCAGTGCGACTAAAGGCCCAGTTACATACACAGATAATTGTGCAGAGATTGGTCACAGATCTCTGGTTGCAGTAAAATCATGGACACATTGTTACATTTGTACACGGCCACAAAATGGAACAATGTGTCCATGATTTCACTGCAACCAGAGATCTGCGAACAATCTCTACACAATTATCTGTGTGTGTAACTGGGCCTTAAGGATGCTTTCAGATTAGTGTTTTTTTCATAATTGTGGCAGATTTCGCAGCATCAGCCATGTAACGGACGACTTGCGGCACGAATCCAGCAAGCCCCATTCATTCACTATGGAGCTTGCGGTCAGGTGCAACAAGGGTGGTTTTGCCGGACCCAGCACTTGCGGCCGCGTGAAAAAAAAACACTGAAAGCAGCAGGCTTTTTTGCGGGGTAACAAGTGCCAGATTTGCCAGATCTAGTCAAAACAACACCTGCAGCACCTGACCGCAAGCCCCATAGAGACAAAAATCGCACAAAACCGGATCCTCTCTAATCCGGCGCCCATAGCATGGGAGTCTATGGGTGTCGGATCGCACCGGATACGACAAAGTTGGACCGGTTCCCGGGCACCAGGTGCTGAAAGAGCGGTTGCCGTTAAAAGCAGCCGCAGCTGAATTTTACCACCTGGAGAGCTCCCCTCCAGACGCTATGCTGAAATTTCTGCACTAGACAGCGGCAGGTGCCGATTCTGGCACAATACAGGATCGGAGGGAATATTTGCTCTCCGGTTCTGTTTGTCCGGTGCATCCTGCAAAACACAGGACAGAACCAGACAGGAAAAAAAATCATGGTGTGAAGCTAGTCTTAATTATTCATCTGATTTACTAAACCTGGACCTCCAGAAGCACAGATATTTAACACCATCTATGCTGCTATACCAGGGATCGTTAACCTATGGCTCGCGAGCCAGATGTGGCTGTTCTGATGGCCGCATCTGGCTCACAGTCAAAGCTAAGTCCCGCCGCCGCCGTATGCACTTTCGGGTGCAGCGCTCTGTCCCTGCTGCGATCCAATCCGAAGCCAGCAGCTGGGACCCAATCAGAGGCCAGCAGGGGCAGGCTACTCAATGCAGTGAAGTCACATGTGGGAATCTGATTGGCAAGCCTCTGATTGGGTTCCAGCTGCTGGCCTCGGATGGGACGGCAGCCGCCCGCACAGTAGCAAGGACAGAGCGGCACCCGGAACACTGTACAGCGCGGAGGATCGGTGTGCGTGTGTGTGAGAGAGAGAGAGGAGAGTTTTTTTTTCCTTCTTGCAGGCACCGCGGCACAATGGTGGGGGAAGCAAAGGGCTGCATAGGGATGATGGGAGTACATACTGCAAGGGGACGATGGGGGCATTGCAAGGGTACTTTATTCATCATTGGTTAGCAACAGCATAACTACGTTATTTAAAAGAATTCAGAGACTTATTGTACTTAGTGTTTGTCTTACATAAAATGCATTTACTTGTATTTAGTTTTAAAGTTAAAAACACATTAAAAATAAAAGTTTTACAATTTAAACATATTGAACAGCTCTCACAGAATTAAATTTTAAAATACATCGCGATCATGGCTCCCTCAGCCAAAAAGGTTCCTGACCTCTGTGTTATACTGTTATACTGTCCACCACTCTGTGGGGCCACAGCAGCTGTACATCAGGTGCAATCCTTGGTTGTAGGCACACAAACCCAAACAGGTGAGCATGTTACTTTACCAACATCACCATTACCACCCAGATAAGACCCTATTGGGCTCGACTTTATACCAGCTTTTTATTAAAACATAGACTTGCAACAATAGACTTACCTAGTAAAGCGCCTTGTAGGACTAGGGATAGGGCTCGGGGGCAAACCATTGCTGCTCAGACACATTTGTAAAGATGGAGAGAAACACTGCTGTGGATGACAAAGAAGGTAGCAATTAAGTCTGTAACATAACAAAAAGGTAAAATAGTCATACAGTGCCATAGAATAAGTTTAGTTTTTGATAGATTCAATACAATAAAAGGCAAACATATGTAGGAGTAATATACTTCTACTCAGCCGGTACTGAAAGGCTGGAAGCCCTGATGACTCCTTGTAATTATATTGCATGGATAGAATCGAGCTGTTCTATGGAAATGAAGAACACAGACATATCCAGCCATGCACAAGCCTAGATCCACAATTATCTGATATCAATGATCATCTAATAGAGGAGGGACATTATCAATGCTGTTACAAGACAGCCAAATTTCCACTGGATCTGACTGTCTTCTCACAGCTTTGATGACGTGGCTTGTCTGTTAGACTATGTGAAAGCCCAATCTCCAATACCCCACACATTACCTTTCCAATGCCTCTGGTAGGAGATGGAGCTGGGGATACCGGGGCAAAGTCAACACGCTTTGGAGATGAAGGTTTGTCCAACTTGTCATAATCATTGTCACTCTGTAAGACAATGGAAGCTGTTCACAGTATAGAATCTTAAATTCCGAAATTAAATTGCAAGATTAAAGCGGGGGGGAGGGACACAACAAAGACACCCCATCAAACTGTATCTTTCTTATGAGGGTGGTTTCTTTCTCTTATTTTTCATACAAAACTTGCAACTTATGATACATCCTGTTGTAGGTAAAATCCTACTACTTTGGCATCATCATATGATGACTGAAATAAGAAGATAACTTAGAACTCCCTAAGGACAGAGCAATTCATTTTTGTACCTTCATTGTTCCCTTCTTCTAAGAGACTTTTTTTTAATTTTCCTGTCTACAAGACCGTATGAAGGTTTTTTTGTGGGACTAGTTGTACTTTTGAAGACAATTCATTTGATCAAACGGTTTAATGGAAAATATGGGAACAAAAAAATCCAAGTGATGTGAAATTGAGAAAAAAAAACTAAACAATATACCACAATAATGTTTTTAGGGGGTTTTGTGTTTTAAGGTGTTTATTCCGCATCAAAAATGAACAGGACATACGATTGTCCAGATCTATTTGATTACAACGATGCCAAACTTTCATTCTTTCCATTCATTACATATGTTGATTGTGTTCACTTAAATAAAAAACAAAAATCAGAAATGTATTAAATAAATAAGTTGTCTGAGTTGTTCTGTTTCAAAACCTATACCAATATAGTCTTTAGGTCTATGGAGCTTTGTACAGGCTCATTCTGTGTGGTGGCCTGATGTTTTTAATTGTGCCATTTTTTGGTTAAGATACAAAGTTTTGATCACTTTTTACTGCATTTGCAGCTAACAAAAATCCAGCAAATCCCACTTTTGATTTTGTGTTTCTCGACAAATCGGGGTAATTAATCATATAACTAGATGTATCTAACTTTTCTGACAGAGTTATACCAAACATGTGCATTTGTGTTTTCATTTCCTTACTGCCATATGGGGGGGGATTTACCGTACATTTTTATATATACTCTCTTTAAAACACACCTTTCTTTATTTTAGCAGTTAGTCCCACTTTGGGACTTGAACATACAATTGTCAAATTGCTTCTACCGTATACAGCAATACCACAGTACGTTCACCCAAACCCCAGCTGTCACTTTGCAGGGGAGCCACTGACTACCCAAACAGACATCTGGGCTGGATCACAGCAATCAAGTGGTCAGCAATTGACAGCTGCATTTTAAAGATTAACAGCAGCGCTTAATCACAGCTGTTTGAGGCATATACCAACTGTATAATATAGCTAGTACATGCCCTCTATGGAGCAGGCTCTGCTACGGAGCCCGCTCCAAATGTTCCTGACACTCCATGATGGACATATGTGTTAAGGGAGCATTAAAGGGAACCCGATAGCTCGTTTTACCCACCTATCCTACCACTACCTGTCCCTGCACCTTGGCAGCTCATCTCTAACCATCCCTCTCTGACCTAAAAGTGCCCTATAAATCTTCTGAAAAATGATTTATAAACTTACATGTGGTCTACATCCGTAGACTAGAAAGGCGGGCTCTGGGGCTCCATTCTGCCCCTCGCTGGCTCTTATCACGCCCCGTTGGACGTCATCAGTCCTTCTGCTCATCCTCCTATTTTTTTAAATTCCCGCCTCCTCTCGTAGTATGACACCGAGCCGATCATTAGTATTTATTTTGAGGTTTGTACTCACTGGTTTTGTTGACGTTAGTTTGAGTTCTGTCTAAATGAAGTTTATTATCTTTTTTAGACATGTTGGATTTATTTTTGTTTAGCGATCTCCCCATATTTCTTACTACACATGATTTGTACTAATGAATTATGAAAAGACAAAAACATTAAACATGACGGTTATTCTTAAATAATAGATAAATGATTCCGAGACTTATTTTGGTGAACACCTTTTAAGACTAAGCTATAATGTATACTTTATTTTTGGAGGGTGTCAAATTTTAGTCTCTCAGTAAAAAAATGAGAACATACAAAAGAAGCAGAAAATATACAAAGAGAAATCAGTGCCTACCAGAGAAAAGCTTTCCTCCCAGGATAAGCTCATCTGCATTGCTGTCTGCACTTCACTGATAAATAAAGTAAATAATTACAACCACTGCGAATCAGACTACTTTGATCAATTTAAGACTAATAAGTAGCACAAAAATGAGCATGAAGTTACATTATCAAACGTCTACTCCAACTTACCGCTCACGAGCCGTTTCTCGATTCATCAAGTCTACACCTTCCTCCTTTATAAAGAAATGATTCAAGTCAGCCATGTATAGACCACGGGGTTTGCACTAAATGACTCTGCACACACTTCTCAAATTAGCGAGGGGGGAGAAAAGGGATCGGGTTTGAGCACTGTCATTTCTGTAAGCCCTCTAGACAAACAATGCGGATGTAAGAGGAATAGATTTTCTTTTTTAATTTCTTTAACTCTATTAACCCCTTCCAGGCCTTTGACATTGTACAACGTCATGAAAGTCAGAGCCTTCCCGATGTCGTACAACGTCATGGCGGTTACCGCAGTAACCGCCATCGGGCACCGGTGTTTTGCGATTCTGATCACACAAAAAAAACGGGGCTTGACATCAGGGGGGATGGATTTCCCACCCTGCTCCCGGTATCACTGTGACTGGCTGTTTAAACAATCACAGTGATCCTTTCTCTACCTATAGAAGGGGCGTTCATAGCCCCTTCTATAGGTCGGAGCGCTGGAGGAGGTGGGTACCGCCCTCTCCTCGCTGATGAGGAGTGATCTGATCACTCCACATCAGCATGGCAGCGGTGCAGGCACTTGTGCCCGCCACCAACTTCAGACCACTGTGCCCAGGCTGTCAGCTTCTGTGCAGCTGATCCCCCCCTGGGGATTGGGCTGCAGTGAGGCAATCTGACAGCCCAGGCGCAGTAATCTGCTATGTGATCACTGTGCACAGACTGTCAGATCACTTCACTGCAACCCGATCCCCCTGCATGGAGATTAGGCTGCAGAAAAGCGATCTGACAGCGTGGGCATAGTGATCACATAGTGAATATGTGATCTCCGAGACGGGTTTGCACAGTGATGCTGCACTGTATGGCAATGATCTGCCACACAGTGCATCATCACTATGACACCGGAGACTGCAACAAGAGGACACTTGATCCCTTGCTGCAGTCTCTGGATGTAGCAGAGGCAATCGAGCGTCGTGGGACCATCGTTTTGGACTACGTTGGATCTTTATAATTAAGATGGAGTCCAAATTTTGTTTGCTTTTTTACTAATAAAAACATTTTTCCGTGTGGTGTATTTTTTCTACTATTTACTAGAGATTCCTAATGGCCGGGATTAACATTGGCCCGAAATTAGGAATCTCGGGCTTAGTGCTAGCTGCTGATAAATAAGATGGCATTAACCCATTTAATTACCCATTTTGCCACCGGCACCAGGAAACTGGAAGAGTCTGGATACAGCGCCAGAAAATGGCGCTTCAATGAATGCTCTATTTTTTGGGGCGGCTGTGGGCTGCAATTTGCAGCATGGGGGCCCAGAACACTTAGGCCTCTCCATGCTGAGGACTCCAGCCCCCAGCTGCCTAGTTGTACCTGGCTGGACCGAAAATAGGGCGATGCCCAACATTTTTTTAAATTATTTCTATAAATAAACCGACAAAGCTTTGCCTATTCTTGGTTGCCAGCCAGGTACAACTTGGCAGCTGGAAACCAAACGTTGTGGGCCCTCCACACTGCGAATTGCATCCCACAGCCACCACAGAAAATAGTGCATTCATTAGAGGTGCCATTTTCTGGTGCTGTACCCCAACTCTTTCATTTGCCCTTATGCTGGTGGCACACGGGTTCTCCATACGCGACATGGTGTAAGCTAACAATTTGAATGGAAAATTAGCTCCAATTGTTAGCCGTCACCATGTTGCGTATGGAGAGCCCCTGTGTGCCTAAACATTAGAGCTCCCCCATAAGTGAGCCCATTTTGGAAACTAGACCCCCCCCAAGGAACTTATCTAGATGCATAATGAGCACTTTGAACCTCCACGTACTTCACAAACTGATCCTTAAAAATGAAAAAGTACTTTTTTTTCCCAAACATTTTCTTTTAGCTTTAATTTTTTCATTTTCACATGGACAACAGAATAAAATGGATCCTAAAATTGTTGGCCAATTTCTCCTGAGTACACGGATACCTCATATGGGGTCATAAACCACTGTTTGGGTGCACGGCAGGGCTCAGAAGGGAAGGAGCGCAATTTGAATTTTTGAATGGAAAATTTGCTCCAAATGTCAAATGGCGCTCCTTCCCTTTTGAGCCCTGCCGTGCGCCAAAACAATGGTTTATGACCACATGAGGTACCAGTGTACTCAGGAGAACTTGCCCAACAAATTTTAGGATCTATTTTATCCTGTTGCTCATGTGAAAATGAAAGAATTGAGGCTAAAAGAACATTTCTGTTGGACAAATTGAAATGTCCATTTTTTCCTTCCACGTTGCTTTAGTTTCTGTGAAGCACCTGAACGGTTAATAATCTTCTTGAATGTAGTTTTGAGTAGCTTGAGGGGTGCAGTTTTTGGAATCGTGTCACGTGTGGATGTTTTCTGTCATGTACACCCCCTCAAAGGGACTTTAAATGTGATGTAGTCACTAAAAAAAATGTTTTTGTAAATTTTGTTGGAAAAATGAGAAATTGCTGATGAACTTTGAACCCTTATAACTTCGACCAAATTTTTTTCTTTTTTCCAAAATTGTGCTGATGTGAAGTAGACATGTGGGAAATGTTATTTATTAACTATTTTGTGTCACATAACTCTCTGGTTTAACAGAATAAAAATTAAAAATTTGAAAATTGCAACATTTTCACCAAATTTTCAATGTTTTCACAAATTAACGCAAAACAGAATTATTCTTACCGTTAATTCCTTTTCTTGGGCCCTTCCACGACAGCATAGGAGGTTGCCTCTCCACGCCCTAATTGGGACAGGAAGCACAAGAGAGGTTAAAAGGCCCCTCCCACCTCCCACAAGCCAGTGTCTTACAAAGAACCATAGCAGGAGGAATAGGAACACATTCCAGGAAAAACAAGGAATATAGGGAGGGTAATAAGTGCTGTCGTGGAAGGGCCCAAGAAAAGGAATTAACGGTAAGAATAATTCTGTTTTCTCCAGGCCCCTTCCACGACAGCATAGGAGGAATACCAACGAATTGATACCTAGGGGGGGAATCACAGCCTGCAGGACATCCTGCAAAAAGCCAAATCCCCGGGGGATCCCAGATCCAGACGATAAGGAGTCGGGAAGGTACGCAGGGAGGACCATGCAGCCGCCTCGCAGAGCTGCTACGGCAAAGCCCCTGCTCAACGCGCCCCGAAGACTGCGGAAGCACAGGCGGAAGGGCAGGAAAACCCGGAAGGTGACAGAACCTGCCAGGCGAGGCCAGAACAGGAAGGGCCCGGGTGGGCCAGGGGGCCACGGGAATCAAAGCCCCGGACGAGCTCACCTGACGGGCAAAGGGCACAAGAAAAAAGGTAGGGAACTATGCGCCAGGGTATCACCACCCCAAGACAACCAAGCCCGGTCCTGCGATCAGGAAGGAATGAACATCAAGACCCCCATGGGGAAGAAGTAAGGGACCAGCTGAGGGACAATGCCGTCAGCACGGACAGAGAACTATGGGTGCTGGAAGGACAAGCCAGAAGCATCCCGACCCGTCGAGCAGACAGGAATGCCACAAGAAAAGGAGTCTTGTGAGACAACAAGCGGACAGCACTGGAAGAGAGCGGCCCCGAGGGAGAACGGGACAGGCCAAACAGGACCACAACGAGAGCCCAGGCAGGAGCAAGGACCCCTCGCGGACAAAGTCCGGAAGCAGCCACCAAAAAAAAAAAAACGGCGAACCCAGGGAAGAGATGCCCAACTGCCCCCAAGAGCGGGCCGCCGAAACCAGCCCACAATGTGGCAGGCGCCAGGACCAACCCACCTGGAGAAAAAACCAGAAAGCGCGAGACATCTGGAAGGACGAGACCCATACCAAGAGAAGAATCGCAGCCCCACCGCAGTGTGCAGAAGGGACCGGCCAACGGACCCTGGCAAGGCAGTCACGAATCGTCCAGACAGGCCCGGAGGCCTCAGTACAGGGGCCCAGAAGCCAATCAGCGAAGCTGAGCCACCGAAGATCTGGAGGACAAACGAACCCAGAAACAGTAAGGAGGGGTCAGGGCCCAACACGACCGGACCCTCGAGATTGAAAGATATACTCAGGGCGAAACCAGCCTCTCCTCGGCCACCGAGGAGCCACAAGGATGGTTAGAACATCGCCGTTCCCGAACTTCCGCAGAGGACCTGCCTGAAGGGAAATAGGCGGGAAGTGAACAGGACGAAGGCCAGTGACCCAAGCATGCCACCAGAGAGTAGAACTCACCTGGTCCAAGTTTCACACTCCTGGGCGGAAAAACCGGCGGCGGAGGAAATCCGCCAGAAGGCGCAATGACCTCATCAGGGGAACAGGCGAAGGAAAAAACAGGAACAGCTCAGCCCAGAGGAAGAACTGGGAGGACCCCGAAACAGGGCGCAGGACCCGGCCCCCCGATGACGGAGGGGAGTCACTGAGGCGACAACAACTGAAGACCCCAGAACGAGAGATGCCATGCAGACCTCGAGCAGCAAGGAGGGATTCCGCGACCCCCTCAGCCCCCGAGAAAAGGAGGACCGGGACAAATGGCACGACCCCATAATCCCTGAACCCGGCCGGCGGCCAAAGTCAGAGGGATGACCCGGAGACTGAACCAAGGAAACCCCTGGCAACAGGCCGAGAGGGTCAACCACCAGAGGAGGCGAAACCCGGAAGACCGGGACAAAGGAATCCGTCCCATTGAGACAGGATGTGGGCGGGAAGGCTCGAGAGCGGGCCCGAGCCACAAGACAGATGGAATGCCGGACGACGAGGATCCCAGAGCCGGAAGTGGCGACCGAAGGGAGAGAGACAACGGACGACCGTCGTGGCTCCAGGCAGGCAGGCGAGAGCGGAGGGAGCAACTAGAAGGTAGACATTCCGACATAGCAACAACAAACTGCCCCGACCCCACAGGAAGGCCACCACCGCCTTAGAAAGTCAATGCCGCCAAAGGTTCCCCAAGAAAGTGCCCCAGGCTCTCCTACTGAGATTCCTATTGGGAAACCCATAGAGACTCCCATTCCTCTCATGAGGACTCCTATCCAGCCAGAGACCAAGGCTACTGCTGCCTAGCTTCAACAGAAAGGCAAGGGCATGCACAATGGGTGTACAATGTCAACTGACATCGTCAACAGCTCCGAGAAAATTCAGGGAGTCAAGGAGAGCCCGAAGGGAAGGACAGTGAACTGGAAGTTCGAAGAGGAAGAACGTCCGGCGCCAAGGATGAAGGGAACGGGGAAGCAAGCGCCCATCAAATCGGTTGTAGCCATCTGGAGGTGTCGCCCATCAACGGAATCGCTGAGAGAAAAGACACCATCCAGAACGCGCGTACCTGACATGCAGGTTGAGCGTGTCAGGCAGAGAAGGACCCGGGAGGCCCCAGATGGCACCCTGACCAAGAAGAGGCAGGAGTAGACCTAACACCACTCCAAGGGTAGGAAATGAGGCGTATGCAAGCCGGAAACCCTCACCCTTGCATAAAGAATACCGTGCGCGCCCCGCGAAGGCAGGCCGGGAACCTGGAGACCCGAACTTGAAGAGGAACCGAAAGGACCCCTACCATCCACTGCCAACAAAATCTGCCGCCAAGAGGGGAGAAGGCCGCGAGTCTGCTTCCCCTCCCTCACCAGAACTCATGGAGATTCCCACGGGGTCTCACATGAGGTTCTCCCATCCAGCCCTTGACCGAGGCTCCTGCTACTTAGCATTAACAGAGTGTCAAGGGCATGCACAATGGGTTTACTATGGCTGCTGACACGAGTCACCCGTAGGCAGGCTGTTGCTGCTGCAAACGGAGAAGGGACAAGGACATGGTCCCCTCTACCCACCTGGGAACTCCATCCGGAATACCCAGTCCCGTGGGGCTGGGAGTACTGAGGCACCGAAGAACAAAAGGTCTGTGACCAGGGGGGCTCGTGCACCGCAAGAGCCCCGTGGACAGGCGCCTTCCCCAGGATCTCCACCAAAGCCAGCCTGAACACCAAATCAACTGTTAAGGGGATCGAGCCCAGCAGCAGTTCGGAAGTGGGAACCCCACTCCACACCGACCGCCACACAGCCGGCCTGCAGAAACCGAGAACCCCCCATAGGGAGCTGCCAGGCCAAGGGAAAGGAAGCAAGGAGAGCTTCCCAAGGATGCCTAGGGAAACATGGCAAACCCACAGATCCAGCCAGTTAAGGAGGGATCTAGCACACAAGAAGCGAAAGTCGCCCGAAAGCAGGCGGAGGAGGCCTCCCACGCATACTTCAGAAGGCACTCAATCGATCGGACCAGCAGGCCAGCAAAGAGAGGACGCTAACAGAACCGATCAGGCTTTCATTCAGTTGGAGTACCAACTGCGCCACAGAGAGCTCCTATGTACAAAAGGAGAGTGGCTGCACCCCCTCACATCCACCACGTGGGACAAACCAGGGGAACTCAGGAGAAATCTGCGACTGAGATCACTCTGGAAATGGTACACCGGCAATCCCAGTCCTCCAAAAAAAGGAGGAATGAACCGGAAAAACAGGCAGCTTAGCATATGTAAGCCCAGCAAACCGCTCGACCAGACGGAGGAGAGGACTCGCTCTTCTCGCCCCCTAGTGCTCCGAACAGCCCCAAACAAGACCTCCATGGTAACGAGGAATTGTCCAAGCCCAGCCTGTCAGGAAGCAGAGGCTGCCACAGAGGGCATATTAGCGGCTGACCAGAGAATCCACAGCCAGAAGGGCAGCCAGGAGCTTCCCTTAGGGGGAAGAAGGCCTGGCTTAGGAGCCTCTGGGGGAGGGAGGACAGGGAAGCCCGCGCTCTGGACTACCCAGGCAAGGGAGACCCATGTCGTCCGCGCAGCTCTGACACCGCGACATCCCACAAAAATGGGAAGTTCCTCCCAGCTGGCATGCAAAAGCATTCCCAGGGACAGTGTCGTCTCTCCAGAACAACCCAGAGGACAAAGAACCGACCGCCGGACCATCAGGACCCCCCCCCCAGCTCTGAGGCAGGGGGGAACACTGGGTTGTGCCTGACAAGAGCACCACCGCACCAGACTTACCGTGGTTCAGCCGGTTTCAGGGCAGCCTACAACCAGGAAGGCCTGCCCCTCCCAGTGTCCAAGAAGGGTTCCCCACCTCCCGCGCCGGGTCCTGGGCAGGCCGCCCCAGGGGAGACGTGCCCGCACGCTGCCCCGCCGAGTCCCGACGCCGGGACCCGCAAGCGCCGCTCTCCCGTCGGGAGAGCACCTGACCGGAAGTCCCGCCCACCGGCGTCACTTCCGGCCGCGCGGGACAACGCGCACATGCGCGGGAAGCAGCCGGCAGGCTCCCCCAGCAGAGGAGGCCGCCGACCAGGGAGACCATAGCCCGCATCACCCCCACCGGGGATCCGGAGGGCCAGGCAGTGGTCCCATAGCATAACACCATGGGAGCAGTAGAGGAAGAGCCAAGCCGACCAAGACTGCCCAGCATCAAAAGGAAAAAAAGGTATGCTGAAGCTCGCTGGCCGCCACAGCACAGAGAAAAAACCTCTCCATGCCCCATGAGGACAGGAAAGACACTGGCTTGTGGGAGGTGGGAGGGGCCTTTTAACCTCTCTTGTGCTTCCTGTCCCAATTAGGGCGTGGAGAGGCAACCTCCTATGCTGTCGTGGAAGGGGCCTGGAGAAAAATTATTGACCTAAATTTCTCACTAACATGAAGCCCAATATGTCATGAAAAAAAAAAAAAAACTCAGAATTGCTAGGATCCGTTGAAGCGTTCCAGAGTTATTATCCCATAAAGGGACACTGGTCAGAATTGCAAAAAATGGCAAGGTCTTTAGGGTCAAAATAGGCTGGGTCATGAAGGGGCTAAAAAGGTAAATTTACCCTTTTCAACTGATGAAGTCTGCTGATTGGAATGCGCACAGGAGAAGAGGATGGCACCTGAGTGGAGGGAATTAGAAATAATATTACTGAAGTATCACACAACCCTTGAAGTATCACTCAGCATTTTTATTTCACTATTGTTTAGCGATATCCAGGCAGTCAGAGCTGCAGTCATGAGGGATCAGAGCCGCAACGGAAAAGGTAGAAGGCGGCCACCAGCAAGTATTTTAGTACACAAAGCATACAATAATAAATTTCACCATCAGTTAGGTATTAAGTAAAACACAATTTACAGTGGTTATCTGACTGCCCAAAATGCAGGTGCCACAGAGGTGTTAAAGAGAAGATTTTTGTGTACTCACCGTAAAATCTTTCTCCGAGCCTTCATTGGGGACACAGGATACCATGGGTGTATGCTTTTCTGTCACTAGGAGGCGACACCAAGTTAATTAAAAAATTAGCTTCTCCTAGCAGTATACACCCCCATATGTAGGAGTGAACATAGTCAGTTTGTACAAAAGCAGTAGGAGAAGCAATATGAAAATTGTGTGATGCTGGTGTAAAGGATAATACGAAGTCAGGGTGGGTGCTGTGTCCCCCAATGAAGGCTCAGAGAAAGAGATTTTATGGTGAGTACACAAAAATCTTCTCTTCTCTATCGCTTAATTGGGGGACATAGGATACCATGGGACGGCCTAAAGCAGTCCCTAGGGTGGGAATAAGCAAAGACCAGAAAGCAATGGAGAGGGCGACCTTCTTTGGAGCAAGGTGGCCATTGAAGGTTGTGGTGTAAGAAGCATCCAAGTTGAGCTATCCTATTGATTTTCTCAGACCTTAGGAGAAGGACCTTCTTTGTAATAAAAGGGGAGAGACTATCATTCTCTAGTCAGGACAAGAGGAGGCGTCTGGCCGAAATGTCTTTTCTTTTGTTTGTTTTAAATAGCAAAAAAGGGAAATTAGGGGCACACTCATGATGTAGTCTTCTATTAGACGTAGGGAGTAGCAGTTGGCTCCGTGAGTTTGAAGTCGCTTTCTAGCGGAAGGAAAATTGAAGGAAGGGGGTGCCCGTGAATGATCGGAGGAGTTTCGGAGTGGGAGACTGAAGCAACCGAAGGAATCTCTTGGACCCTGCATAGCTGAGCAGGCAATGTACTAAAGTAGGTCTAGGTCGGAGCCTGCAGTCAGACGAGCAGATTTTTTTTTTTTTTTTGGGGGGGTTTGGCTGGGTAGGTATGTTGCAATAGGTCTTTGGGACAGCTGCACCAAAAGGTGCAATGACCTGATCTCTGCTGGTGAGCGCAAGACCGGGTGTTTGTTCTGGTCTGACAGGGTTCAGTATCAGGTTTCTTTAGACTAGGCAGATTTGGTGAGTAATTGAATGCTGCTAATAAATGTAGCAAGGTAGCGAAGCAACATTAGTGTTCTAGTGGGGAGTTTTAAGTCAGATGGCATTGTCTGAAAGGGTGAAAGACTGGAGAAGTCTAGGAGCATTGGATGATCCAGGTGAGGACCGGTGTCGAACAGCGACGGATAATGGTTTTTGAGAAGAGAATGGTAACCAGTACCTGCATTAGGGTTGTGCTAATGTCTGCTAGGATTAGTACGTGTCCTGCTGAGGAAAGCACACCCGCCGAAACGAGAGGTGGAAGGGCGTTCGACGTTTCAGCAGTCTATGGGACGGCTAGGTAACCTTTGAGAAAAGAGGAGCAATGAGTTTTCAGGCCTGAAAGTGGACATATGGTTGGCTAGCGTAGCTGGCGGTTGTTTGCGTGAGCTTCTTCTTACGGTTAGAAGTCTAGGGTCTTGGCCCGAAGCGCACTTTGTTGATGTTACTAGGCTAAACGCTCGGTTTCTAAGCCAAGTGTATCAGTGATGGTAGTGACTTCCTAGGGGTAGTTGGCTGAGCATATCAGTGATAGAAGTGATGTGCCGTTGGTGTAAGGTGTAGGCAGTAATGTGGCCGATGTGGGGTACTTGAGTGTTAGCGCCTATTTGCGGTGAGGAACAGACGCACTTGCTGTGGTAAATTGTTTCGATACGTGGTTGCAGTGTGTGACGTTGCGGGCTAAATTTAGCAGTTGGCAGTAAAGGGCCGGGCGCCCAGTAAGGGACTGAGGCCCTGTTAACGTTTTTGGTTAGGCAAGGAAAATTTATCTAGGGTGGTGTTTGACTCAAGTTCCAGGTAGGCAAAAAAAATAGAATTTTATTTTATACTGTGCCCTCCTCTAAACTCGACTTTGCAACCCTCAGCTGAATAACAGACAGGAGGTTTATTACCGACAAGTTTATTAGCATATTGTTCTACCTTCGCTGGGACGGGAATTTTGGCTTCGAGAGGAAGGCCTTTCAAGAGGGAGGTCAGACTGGTAGATGGTGAAGGGGTTGCCAGTTTTGAGGATTAGACATTTGCTGGATAAGCAGACTGTAGTCTATGGTGTAAGGAGCTGGTGCTGCCAGAGAGCTGCTAAACGCGGACCACTGGTAGAGGGAAACATGGAGATGCCGGGGATTCAACTTTCTGTAGGTGTTAGGTCCAGATGAGGCTGGTTACTTGTTAATCCTTTGTGAAGGAGAATTAAGAGGCGACAGACAGACATGAACACTGAACTGGACATGTTGTAGGCACTTTTGATAAAAGATGTAAGCGTGTGCATAATAAGGTCACTGTATGGGAATCAGAGTTGGTGTACTGAGATGAGGCGTGTGGGCCATCAGTTATCTTGTGGTTCCATGACTGATATTTGGTGTGGTAGGATATATACACTATATCCGAGTACCAGCGCTGTTATGTTCAAATATTTTTATTGGTTTACAAATAAAAGAACGATATAACATACAGTATGATTAGCATAAATGATACAGAAATCAATGAAGTACAATAAAAGGAGATTAGTAATCTAGGTGGTACAATATGAAGAAAGATATACAATCTATATATTCATAGACCGAGAATGAATCAGAAATATATAACACTACTCAAGGCTTTAATCGCTCGGTCAATGATTTATATAAATAATCAATTATATTCCATTAATTTGATTATTTAATGTATAGCGAGTTGCTAAACAGTAACTTAACTATTTACATACATGGAAGTACAAAGAGTATGTATATAAGAATGCCCGCTATGAATTAACGTGGATATGATTTACTTAAAATAGTAATGCTAAATAAGTTGGATTGGGGTACGAAGATTAATCTGGTCTTGTACAATGTTGAGTTCTTTATGGTTGATTTGTAGGAGACATAATTTTATTCCACTCCTTCCATTTTTTTGAGTATTTTTTTAAAAGGTTGTTTCTAAGGGCATATGTGTATTCGTATGTGTTGTGACATGCTATTTTCTCTATTATGTTTTCCACCGTAGGGGGAATAGGGTCCCTCCAGAGTGCAGCAATGTTACCTTTTAGCTGTGAGTAGAATTTGGTAATGATAGGTCTATGTTTATGAGGGATGGATTCAAGGCCAACAAGGAGAAGTACTAGTTCAGAAGATAGGTGTAATTTCAAGCCAGTGATGCTATTAGAGCCTCAACTCTGTCCCAGAGTATTTGAGAACTCTGCAGCTCCATAAAAATGTGAGTCAAGCTACCAATAACATTACAATTAACCCAGCAGAGGGGGGAGTTGGAGTTTTGAATTTGATGAAGTTTAAGAGGGGTATAATACCAGCGTGTGTAAATCTTATAGTGGGTCTCTGCAAGGGATGAGCAGGGGATGTAAGAGTAGATAGATTCGAAAATTTGATGCCAGACATCCGTTGTAATTTCTACATTTAGTTCTTTTTCCCATGCCTTTACATTCGATGAGTATGAAAAATGAGTGTCTTGGTTAAAGCTTTGATATATATGCCCAGTTTTCCAGAAAAGAAGGGTTCGAGGATATCTGAACATCTGAGCTACGGTAGGTTCTGGGGTAGAAAAAGTTTAGTTAATGGGAGTTGATGAGATTTTGAATCTTCTTCCATGTCATCTCTTCTAGGATGTCGAGTTTAAATTTTTCCATAAGAAGTTGGAAGGGAATGAGTATTTTACTTTCATCTATTATGTCTGCAATGTACTTGACACCTAGTTTCTTCCATGAGTTTAGTTTAATTCTTGACGATATAAGTTCCAAGATATCTATATTTATCCACGTTGGAGACACTGTAGGATGAGACTTGTGAGATAGTTTCAGTAGAGTTCTCCATGAAAGGATTGCAGATCTGACAGCAATTTCCTCAGGGAGTTTACCAGCGCTGTTTTATATGTTATAGTGGTTGGGATTCTGAACGGTAGGCAGTTTGGCAGATGCACGTTATCAGGCTAATGGGCGAAGCCTTCTGATCACTGCTTTCGTTTGTTGTGCAGTGCTGAAAGACAGTTTGACCTGGCTACCGAATCTTAGGCGGGTTCTACCAAGGTCGGCCTGTATAGGGCTGCGTCTCGGCCGTGGTATGTGAATCACTGTCCCACTGGCAGTTAATATTGGGTCAGAAGTCCTAAGCTGTTGAAGTGGAGGGCTATGGAACACATGGCAGTGGTGTTTTCTGTACACTGCCTGGTTGGAAAACTATAGACTAATGCAGCAGCCAGTTAGGTAGAGTTGTGCGGCTTAGAATTGTGCGCTGGGATGACCACTGAACAGGAGTTGTAGATTCTGTTAGCCGCTGAGACAAGACAGATTTGTAACTTAATCTAGCAGGCAGTTTGTGACGCCTGTTTATATGCTGCTAACTTTGCATATGTTGCTAGCCAATTGTATGTCTAGTGTTTTGTGAGCAGGTTATGTGGTGTTGGCGGTTTTTAGGACAACGTGTTTCTGCGCACGTGAGCTATGGTGGAATAATCAAGGTTGGTAGAGAGTTTGGCTTACTAAATAACGTAAAGTGGTCGTCCCACTTTCCCACGTGGTATATGGGACCTGACGGTTCTGGCTTGCTGAGTGGCGAGCGGACTGAACGGTAAGTGGTGCAGGTGTGTGTGGTAAGTGGCAGTTCTGACCGATGGAAGGCGAGCAAAATCCAGAGTCCCCTTAAGTTCTAAAACACGGGGAATGGGAGATCAGGCTTACTGTGCTGTGAGCGGAGTTTGAAAACTGTCCCCATTGGGGCCCGTGCCCAGAGTGAAACCTATACAAGCACGGGGAAACATACAAACTTCTTGCCGATGTTGTCCTTGATGGAAATTGAGCCCAGGACCTCAGCGCTGCAAACTTGCAGTGCTAATCACTGAGGCACCGTTCTCCCCCTAGTGATGGGGTAAGTTTGGTTTACCGGACTAAGAGATTCTGTGTGTCGGTGTAATATGATCGTAGCCTGTTGGGTATGTCTGCTTGCTGACAGAGTAGCAGATTCCTTGATTCTGTTGCCAGTGTGGGCTTCTGTAACCTGTTGTGAAGACCATGCATGTCATGGGGTGTCAACTACGATAAGGGACCCCACGTGCAGTTGACATGTATTAAAAAAAAGCCAGCGTATGCTCTTGGAAAAACGGTGCAGATTTAAGCATGCTGGTGGGGTGGCATGTAATTTCGTTAAGGCAGTAGACCGGAGGTTACTGAAAAATGGTGCAATATGTTTTGTAGTGGGACACCTCTGGCGGGTTAAGTTTATGGCCCTCAGGTCTATGCCAGACTGCAGTGCCGCTGTTTGCTGTACTGAAGGTGGTGGACATTTAATTGTGGAGAGCTATATTACGTGAGCTTTAGCACATGTGCCGCTTTTGCATGTGCTGTGCAGGGGGTAAAAGTCTTCCTGCAGCATTTAATTACATTACTCCAGCATACTATAGGCTCTACTCGCAAGGTTAAAGCTGTCCATGTTTGGCTAGTGATGTCTGGATATGCTAGCTGATGGCAGCTGGGGATGAGCTGGAGTCATCAACTTCAGCGTACGTGCTGCCATGCAGGTTGAGGGCTCAGCCCCCTCTCCCCGTGGGATGAATGTAGTTCCCCTTGGAGGAAGGAAGGGGGGGGGGGGGGGGAGACGGGGAGGGCTAGGTAGGCTGAGCCTTTTACCTGTGCTGGGCCATGTGCAGTTCCTTTGTTCTGAAGCTTTGCGCCGTTTTAGGAGGCATGCCACTGGAGCGTAGGCCATGCTGTGATTGGGCGCCGCCGCCTCATCATTCAGAGGGCTTTGCTGTGGGTGTGGCTTCTTATGCGTGACGCGGCCTGATTGGGAGTTCCTGCTATGGGGTGGCCTTTCAGTGTCTAGGCTCCTTGCTGCAGCCTCGCGCACTGAACTTAACAGCGGTGCGCGTCCCGGCATGGAACCGCTGCCGTCTGCATATAATAGAGTTGCTCTTGTTCAGACGAGCTAGGCGTCTGCAGCAATAATCCAGCTCTCTTTTAGAGGGGGAGAGCGTTGGTGCCTGCAGCCTCAATCCCCCTCATTGTTGAGAGGGGAGAGCGTGGTGCCTGCAGCCTCAATCCCCCGTCATTGTGAGAGGGGAGAGCATAGATGCCTGCAGCCTCAATCCAGACTCTCTTGTAGAGAGGGGAGAGCAAGGGTGCCTGCAGCCTCAATCCAGACTCTCTTGTAGAGAGGGGAGAGCAAGGGTGCCTGCAGCCTCAATCCAGACTCTCTTGTAGAGAGGGGAGAGCAAGGGTGCCTGCAGCCTCAATCCAGACTCTCTTGTAGAGAGGGGAGAGCAAGGGTGCCTGCAGCCTCAATCCAGACTCTCTTGTAGAGAGGGGAGAGCAAGGGTGCCTGCAGCCTCAATCCAGACTCTCTTGTAGAGAGGGGAGAGCAAGGGTGCCTGCAGCCTCAATCCAGACTCTCTTGTAGAGAGGGGAGAGCAAGGGTGCCTGCAGCCTCAATCCAGACTCTCTTGTAGAGAGGGGAGAGCAAGGGTGCCTGCAGCCTCAATCGACTCTCTTGTAGAGAGGGGAGAGCAAGGGTGCCTGCAGCCTCAATCCAGACTCTCTTGTAGAGAGGGGAGAGCAAGGGTGCCTGCAGCCTCAATCCAGACTCTCTTGTAGAGAGGGGAGAGCAAGGGTGCCTGCAGCCTCAATCCAGACTCTCTTGTAGAGAGGGGAGAGCAAGGGTGCCTGCAGCCTCAATCCAGACTCTCTTGTAGAGAGGGGAGAGCAAGGGTGCCAGCAGCCTCAATCCAGACTCTCTTGTAGAGAGGGGAGAGCAAGGGTGCCTGCAGCCTCAATCCAGACTCTCTTGTAGAGAGGGGAGAGCAAGGGTGCCTGCAGCCTCAATCCAGACTCTCTTGTAGAGAGGGGAGAGCAAGGGTGCCTGCAGCTCAATCCAACTCTCTTGCAGAGAGGGGAGAGCAAGGGTGCCTGCAGCTTCAATCCAGACTCTCTTGTAGAGAGGGGAGAGCAAGGGTGCCTGCAGCCTCAATCCAGACTCTCTTTGTTGAGATGGAATGGAGAGTATATTCTTATAAAAAATACTTCTAATCTGTGTAATAGAATTTAAAAAAAATAAAAGTAAAAAAGGAAGATTGTAAAAAATCAGTTAGGCATGTGGCCCGAGTCTCATGACATGTCTGCCTCCTGCGACACTAAGCAAAAAACTGGCTATGTTCACTCCTACATGGGGGTGTATACTGCTAGGAGGAACTGATTTTTTAATTAACCTACTGTCGCCTCCTAGTGACAGAAAAGCATACACCCATGGTATCCTGTGTCCCCCAATGAAGAGATAGAGAAAATCAAACATTGTCACCTGCTTTAACCCTTCTGGATCCTGTACGTTGATGCAACCATAAGCAATGATCTTTAGCAAAGGTCAGGGATTTGCTGAAATGGTCAAGTGACTTGAAGTGTTGAATGAGAGTATGCCTGATCGTTGATATTATTGATTTTTTTTTTTTTTTTTTAACACATCATGACTGGAAGGTGAACATTATTTTCCTCATTACCCTTAGACCATTTATAAGGGAATGTGCCATAAATTATTTATTTTCATATTGATTTACCGTAGTAATCTAATAATTTTTAATACAAAATTAAATGAATTGTCCCCCTCCCTTTTGCAATTATTGGGGACTGCCATTTGTATGTGTGTAACGACACTTACACACCTCAAATACAGCAGCCCCTGTACATAGGAGCATGTAGTTGGTGTCCAGTCTGTTACCTGGTAAAAATTAACACCATTTTTATGAAGCCTGCAGCATATGCTTTTTAACTACTTTCCCCATGACATTGCCCAGTGCTCAGAGTGAGCTGAGTGGTGACAGGACATGCCAAGAGAGGAGGTCCTGGATGAGGTATCGGCTGCGGGGATCGCAGCCTGACATCATCAGTACAATACAAAGCTGCAGATTTCAGCACACCGCCGCCGCCACCACTGTATTCAGAGCACTCTCCAAATACACTGATATAGCTCTGCTTTATCACTGTAAACTGACAGCAGAACTGGTACTTAATGCCCATCATGGTGTCTACATGGGGTCCATTATACTATATGGAGCACCGTGGGACCATTATTCTGTATGGAACACTATGTGGGGCCCATTGTGGTGTAAGGAGCACTGTGCGGGGCCATTACTGTATCGGGCACTATGTCGATTGCATTATATTGTATGGTGCACTACGTGGTGCTCACTGTACTATATGGGAAATCCTAGCTACCCCTGTAAGAGTTCTGGTATTTACGCCGCATGTATTAAAAAGGCAGCTTCTCATAGAGGGGACTAGTCACAAGATTCATGCTGCTCGAATCACTGGCATTATAAATCAGAGCCAGGCTGCTTGATTACTACAAAGTAGGTTTTATCCTGAACCCCTGCAGCATTTCATAGAACTTTTAAATGGTTTAGAAAGCCATCTGGAAACTACATGGAGAGACCCAATTGGTCCATGATGGTTTCGATGGTCTAATCTCTACTCAAATCCAGTTGATTTCCAGGTCTCCTTCATTTGTGTATATAGAGAAACCTGTCAATCAACTTAATCAGAGAGGGGGGAAAACCACTAGTCAGTATTCTCCCTTTATAGTCTGTGACAGCTGCTCAAAATCTGTTCAATAAGAAATGCAATGGCGTTTCAGAGAAAGGCTTCCCTATCTGCAGTCACACAAGGCTCTGATCTTAGCTGCCTGTGCTCAGCATGAATATGGTGACAGATTCCCTTTAATGAACTTGGACATCTCTCAGCTGCTATGCACAATAATATAAGTGTCCCCAATCAGTAACTGGAGTCAATTTATGTCATAATTTATGCCACATTCATCATATAAGGTGAGAAGAATTTGCTGGTTACACTTGTCCAACAAGCGTTGAAGGAACAGCGATAGATGTTTTTGCAAAAACTCTTCAGTGCTTAATGGATTCAAACATGTTACAGGTGTACTAAGAAGAAATCCATCCCTCGTCCCCCTGAAGTGGCCGTCACACGCTTCCATATCGCTAGCGATATTGTAAGCGATCACGTGCACGCGCGATCGCTTACAATATCGCTCACATCGCTGGTGAGATGTCACACAGACAGACTCACCAGCGATGTGGACCAGCGAGATCGCTGGTTACTATGGTACACATCGGGTTACTAGGCGCCGCGCGTCGCTTAGTAACCAGACGTGTACCATAGTTACCATCTCTTAGCATAGGCTCTGCCGCTGGAAGATTGTTCATCGTGGTGTTATACACCACGATGAGACAGATCGTGAAATCGTTCATCGCTAGATCGGAGCTCCGGAGCTCAGATCTGCGATGTCACGATCAAGCGATTTTACATAGCAAAATCGCTTGATTACATGCAACGATGGCAAAACGATATCGCTTAAGCGATAAAAACGCAGATCGCTTAAACGATATCTAGCCATTTATCGTAGCGTGTGACGGCCGCTTAAAAGCTATGTGTTTCGGCGGATGCCTATATCACTGTTCCTTCAACACTCGCTGGAAACACTTTTTTTTCTTTCTTTTGCTTGGATATAGCTGTGCTTAGCCTGGACGGGGCTACATCCGTGCTGAAGCGTCTGAAACAGCCGTCAAAGTGGCAAGATGAAATTTTTTCTTTACTCACACTTTTGCAACCTCCACCTGGCTATGCTGCACCAATTTTACAAAATGCCAAAAAACAAATGACGGCAGCACTTGTGGCACACTTGCGACAAGCCCCATGCACTGTCTATGGGACTTGCAGCAAGTGCGGTTTTGACGGTTGCGGCAGATGCGTCAGTGAAAAAAAAAACTGCTTACCGCGCTTTTTTTCGCGGTGGCAAGTGCCGCAACCGGAAAAACCGCACTTGCTGCAAGTCCCATAGACAATGCATGGGGCTTGCCGGATCGGTGCCGTAAGTGCGGCCGTTAGGCGGTAGATGCGGTAAATCTGCCGCATTTAAAAAAAAACGCCTATGTGAAAGCAGCCTTACATCTTAAGCTAGTTGTTTAATGAATTGCAAAGAAAGTTTACATAAGAAATGCATAGATGGTGGAGCTACACGTCACCAAATCTAACCCCCCCCACTCCCAAAAAAAAGGGTTCCTAGACTACAAGTCAGATCATACACTCCGCATCCAGCCAAAAATCCAGGAATGAAAAAGCACAAAGTCAGCAATGGTTATGTTACACATCGGTTTCCGCTCTTACCACGGTCTGGCGGTTCACCACAGTAGTGCTGTTTCTGCGAGCTCGGGCTACGTAGGGTTGAAATACTTGGGAGTGATCACTGTGGAAGGCAATAGAAATAAAAAAAGTTAAAAACTATTTAAATAATCGTATACAAGATCAGCAACCGGCAGATAAGTACTATTGGTCCATGCTGACAAAGAAGAAGGATTTGTGCTGCCTCCTGGCATTAAAGATGGCAGTCAGTAGGTCAAAATAAGCCAGTTATTGCCTCTTTTATTCCTCCTGCAGCACAGAGGATTCAGTTTTCAAGTTTTTTTTTTGTTATCCACCACACTGTTCTGCAGATTTGGGCCTTTTCAATTTAGTGCAAAATAGTATGGTTTTTATCGTAGGGGGGCACTGCTCAAAGAATTCTCAAGGGATGAGTCTTTAAAGGGACCCTGTCATCTGGATCTTGCCCTCTCTCCTATCACTATCTGTCCCAGAACCTTCCTAGCTGTTCCCTAACCATCCCTCTCTGAGCTGAAGGGGCCCTATAACAAAAAAAATGAATTTGAACTTACATACGGTCCCCATGCAGGAGACTGGAAAGGTGGGCACTGGGCTCCACGAGTCCCTCCTTGAGGTGCCCAAGCACTCTCCACTGGGCGTCATCCTTCTTGCTGCTTTGCCGCCTCCATTTGGAATCTCCCACCCTCTCATCCATGTCATATACGGCCCAGTGCATTATGGGCCTGACCACGTTGATTGGCCCGGCTCTGCACATGCGCATATCGAAGCCGGATCGATCATGTGATCAGGCCCATAATGCACCGAGCCGGACACGACGTTCCAGCCTGGGTATCAGAGAGGAATGGTTAGGGAACAGCTAGGAAAGTGCAGGGACAGGTAGTGACAGCAGAGAGCAAGATCCAGGTGACAGGTTCCCTTTAAAAGTAATCTGTCATCAGGTTTTTCCCATATGAAGTGTTGCCACCACCAGTAAGCCCATATATACAGCATGCTACTGAATCTGCTATGCAAGGCAAAAAAAATAGCTTAAAATTATACTCACCTATGGGGCGGTCCAGTGGGCATTCTTAGTCTTGATTCGGTTGCTCCCCTTTTCTGGTTTCGTGTAGATGATGCATCCAATGTCATTGATACAGTTTCCAAATTCACGCTCCTGCACAGGTGCACCTCTCTCTACCCTGCTGAGGGCAGAGCAAAGTAATGTAATGCACAGGTATTGGGAAAGGCCAAAGAAGGCATATGCAGCACAATACTTCGCCCTGCCCTCAGCAGGGAAGAGAGAGATGCACCAGTGCAGGAGTGTGATGGGGGAAGATGTATCAATGACATTGGATGCGTCATCTACACTAAACCAGAAGAGGGAATGTGCTGGATCAAGACCAGCAATGCCTATTGGACCGGATGGCTCCATAGGCAAATATGATAAGGGTATGTGCACATTGGAAGTTTTGTGAGCTGTTTTTAGCGTTTTCCGCTGAGTTTTATGTAAATTTATGTTAATCCTAACCAGCGGTTGGCTTAACATGCTAGTCAATGATTTTCAGAAAATGCTGTTTACATTAGAACGTTTTTTTTTTTCTTCTTTCCACTTTCTTCACCGGTTTTCAAAGATAGAGCATGTGACTTCTTTTGAGCGTTTTTCCAGCGTATCTAGCTTACAAGTGCACAAAAAACAGTCTTAAAAACGCCAACAAAAACCGCCAGAAAACTGTATAAACGCTAAAAAAATGCTAAAAAAACGATGGACACTGCTGAGGTCAGGAATTTCATCTCCTGAAATTCTACACTGGTTTTCTGACGGTCTGCAATGATGCAGAACCGTACAATGTGCACATACCCTAAAAGTTCTTTTATATAGTATACAGATCAGCTTGGGGACTTGCATACAGTTTTCTACAATGCTGTATACAGGGGCTGCATTTCATATGGGAAAAATCTGGTGATAGATTCCCTTTAAGATGCTCAACATTCTTACCCTGTGTCTCTGTCCACCAACCCCTTTATTATGGGCCCTTGATTATAGTATATATAAAAAACACATACCACACACATATATATATATATACACACACACACAAAAGGCGTAAACAGCACAAGCCCCATGTGGTGTAGACAGATCCCCGGAGTGTGGAGGTGACTGAGGCCTAGTCCTGGGCCCAGAGTCTCCTACAGCCTGGATGGTGAAGGAGGCAGATTGTAACAAAGTATCTGGAAGGTTACAGCTGGAGCAAAGAAAATGACAATGTTTCTCCTCCCTGGATCCCACAGGGGAGGATAGGCCAGGACTGAGTAAAGATCTCATCTGATCTCAGATTGAATGAACAGATCCCTACTGATCTAAACCGATCACAAGCTGATCAGATCGATTATATACAGATGTCTGGGCTGAAGAAACATTACCCGAGAGAGACCCCTGATCAGGATTCGGGCACATCACCCCGAATCCTCAACCCTAACTACACCCCCACACTGCACCGCACACCTGGCCTCCCCAATATGCGCCCCTGCGGCCTCCACTCCTGTGCCCTCCGACCTCTCAGCCCCTGTGCGGCCTCCCCTGTACCCCCCGGCCTCCCTCTCACCTCAGCCCGTTGATGTGGGGGGCGCTGTTGGACCTCCTCAGGCCGCCGTCCCCCGGGATCTCGTCCAGCTCCATCTTCTCCTGAGCCATGATGGCAGCGCGGCTCCCGGTCTCCCTCAATGGCTCATTCCCGCCTCCTCAGGCCGCAGTGACTCCGGGGCCCCCCGTGCTCCGAGCTCAGGGCTCCATGGCTGCAGGAGACGAGGTGTCCGCCGCTTCCACCCCCGAGTGCGAGGCCGAGAGCCCGGGACACCTCAGGCCCAGCACAATCACCACAGCCCGGGCGGCCAGACAGCACTGCGGAGCATGCGCACAAAGGCCTCACCTCAGGCCCAGCACTGAGCACAATCACACGGCGGCGTCTAGTTTGGGGTTGAATTTTGGAGGGGGCGGAGTGATCTCATGAACTCATGACGTCACCGGAAAGGGGCGGGGCCTCATCATTATAATACAGCAGAATCCAGGTGATTTCAGCATGCAGCAGTGTGCGGATTGTGCGGCCGGGGAGAGCTCGGATCAACAGGATCTGCTGGACTGACCCGATCCTGAGGATCTCCTGTACTGAGCCGATCCGCAGAATCTCCTGTACTGACCCGATCATAGGGATCTCCTGTACTGACCCGATCATAGGGATCTCCTGTACTGACCCGATCATAGGGATCTCCTGTACTGACCCGATCATAGGGATCTCCTGTACTGACCCGATCCTGAGGATCTCCTGTACTGACCCGATCCTGAGGATCTCCTGTACTGCCCCGATCCTGAGGATCTCCTGTACTGACCCGATCCGCAGGATCTCCTGTACTGACCCGATCCGCAGGATCTCCTGTACTGAGCCGATCCGCAGGATCTCCTGTACTGAGCCGATCCGCAGGATCTCCTGTACTGCCCCGATCCTGAGGATCTCCTGTACTGAGCTGATCCTGAGGATCTCCTGTACTGACCCGATCCGTAGGATCTCCTGTACTGACCCGATCCGCAGGATCTCCTGTACTGAGCCGATCCGCAGGATCTCCTGTACTGAGCCGATCCGCAGGATCTCCTGTACTGAGGCGATCCGCAGGATCTCCTGCACTGAGCCGATCCGCAGGATCTCCTGCACTGAGCCGATCCGCAGGATCTCCTGCACTGAGCCGATCCGCAGGATCTCCTGCACTGAGCCGATCCGCAGGATCTCCTGCACTGAGCCGATCCGCAGGATCTCCTGCACTGAGCCGATCCGCAGGATCTCCTGCACTGAGCCGATCCGCAGGATCTCCTGCACTGAGCCGATCCGCAGGATCTCCTGCACTGAGCCGATCCGCAGGATCTCCTGCACTGACCTGATCCGCAGGATCTCCTGCACTGACCCGATCCGCAGGATCTCCTGCACTGAGCCGATCCTGAGGATCTCCTGTACTGACCTGATCCTGAGGATCTCCTGTACGGAGATGATCCTGATTCCTGAGGATCTCCTGGACTGAGCTGATTCCTGAGGATCTCCTGGACTGAGCCGATCCTGAGGATCTCCTGGACTGAGCCGATCCTGAGGATCTCCTGGACTGAGCCGATCCTGAGGATCTCCTGGACTGAGCCGATCCTGAGGATCTCCTGGACTGAGCCGATCCTGAGGATCTCCTGGACTGAGCCGATCCTGAGGATCTCCTGGACTGAGCCGATCCTGAGGATCTCCTGGACTGAGCCGATCCTGAGGATCTCCTGGACTGAGCCGATCCTGAGGATCTCCTGGACTGAGCCGATCCGGAGGATCTCCTGGACTGAGCCGTTCCGGAGGATCTCCTGGACTGAGCCGATCCGCAGGATCTCCTGCACTGAGCCGATCCGCAGGATCTCCTGCACTGAGCCGATCCGCAGGATCTCCTGGACTGCCCCGATCATAGGGATCTCCTGTACTGCCCCGATCATAGGGATCTCCTGTACTGACCTGATCCTGAGGATCTCCTGTACTGACCTGATCCTGAGGATCTCCTGTACTGACCTGATCCTGAGGATCTCCTGTACTGAGCCGATCCTGAGGATCTCCTGTACGGAGATGATCCTGATTCCTGAGGATCTCCTGTACGGAGATGATCCTGATTCCTGAGGATCTCCTGGACTGAGCCGATCCTGAGGATCTCCTGGACTGAGCCGATCCTGAGGATCTCCTGGACTGAGCCGATCCTGAGGATCTCCTGGACTGAGCCGATCCTGAGGATCTCCTGGACTGAGCCGATCCTGAGGATCTCCTGGACTGAGCCGATCCGCAGGATCTCCTGGACTGAGCCGATCCGCAGGATCTCCTGGACTGAGCCGATCCGCAGGATCTCCTGGACTGAGCCGATCCGCAGGATCTCCTGGACTGCCCCGATCATAGGGATCTCCTGTACTGAGCCGATCCTGAGGATCTCCTGTACTGACCTGATCCTGAGGATCTCCTGTACTGACCTGATCCTGAGGATCTCCTGTACGGAGATGATCCTGATTCCTGAGGATCTCCTGGACTGAGCCGATCCTGAGGATCTCCTGGACTGAGCCGATCCTGAGGATCTCCTGGACTGAGCCGATCCTGAGGATCTCCTGGACTGAGCCGATCCTGAGGATCTCCTGGACTGAGCCGATCCTGAGGATCTCCTGGACTGAGCCGATCCTGAGGATCTCCTGGACTGAGCCGATCCGGAGGATCTCCTGGACTGAGCCGTTCCGGAGGATCTCCTGGACTGAGCCGATCCGCAGGATCTCCTGCACTGAGCCGATCCGCAGGATCTCCTGCACTGAGCCGATCCGCAGGATCTCCTGCACTGAGCCGATCCGCAGGATCTCCTGGACTGCCCCGATCATAGGGATCTCCTGTACTGCCCCGATCATAGGGATCTCCTGTACTGACCTGATCCTGAGGATCTCCTGTACTGACCTGATCCTGAGGATCTCCTGTACTGACCTGATCCTGAGGATCTCCTGTACTGACCTGATCCTGAGGATCTCCTGTACTGAGCCGATCCTGAGGATCTCCTGTACGGAGATGATCCTGATTCCTGAGGATCTCCTGTACGGAGATGATCCTGATTCCTGAGGATCTCCTGGACTGAGCCGATCCTGAGGATCTCCTGGACTGAGCCGATCCTGAGGATCTCCTGGACTGAGCCGATCCTGAGGATCTCCTGGACTGAGCCGATCCTGAGGATCTCCTGGACTGAGCCGATCCTGAGGATCTCCTGGACTGAGCCGATCCTGAGGATCTCCTGGACTGAGCCGATCCGCAGGATCTCCTGGACTGAGCCGATCCGCAGGATCTCCTGGACTGAGCCGATCCGCAGGATCTCCTGGACTGCCCCGATCATGAGGATCTCCTGTACTGAGCCGATCCTGAGGATCTCCTGTACTGACCTGATCCTGAGGATCTCCTGTACTGACCTGATCCTGAGGATCTCCTGTACGGAGATGATCCTGATTCCTGAGGATCTCCTGGACTGAGCCGATCCTGAGGATCTCCTGGACTGAGCCGATCCTGAGGATCTCCTGGACTGAGCCGATCCCTGAGGATCTCCTGGACTGAGCCGATCCTGAGGATCTCAGGGGGGCCTCTGTATACTGATGGGGGGGCCGTGTGCCAGCAGGGGGGGCTTCTGTATATTTATACATAAATTTAAATGGATAAAAACCACTGTTGCCACATATTACATGTACAATTGTTCGACAAATTTCCTTTTTAAATAGGATTTTAGCAAAAATATCGATCTTGGTTTTACAAAAAATCCTTACGTGATGGAGAAAAATGGAGGTGATTTTCGTAATCAGCCAACAAATTACATAAAAATCAGTGAAAACTTCTCTTGGATTTTTCAAAAAATTCAATTTTGCAGAGTTGTTACTAACATGGTGCAGAGAAGTGTGTGATGTCACGTGCACTGGGCTGCATACAGGGGGATGCAGGAGGAGGGTGGTGACCCTTGTGTAGGGGCTGAACAGGGAAGCTGTCCTCTCCTCGGACACTATGCAGATCATTTTTAGCCTAGTTTCCACAGTCGGGCACGACTTGTATCAAGTCTTCATCGTGATTTTTTGTTTCCTTTTTTCTGTTCTAGGTATTATGGAGTTTCCTCCCTGCGGAGGACATTTCATCACTGCTCATCTCTCCACCAAATGGAGCGCTGGTGTCTCTACAATCCATGTGAGGTGAACAGGTGACACTGCGAGCGCCTCATAATGTCAGATAGATGAGTATAATCCCTCCAAACCTCCCCATTCTTTCCATCTCTATTACCGTATATACTCGTGTATAAGCCGGCCCGTGTATAAGCCGACCCCCCTACTTTTGCCCCCAAAAACTGGGAAAACTTATTGACTCGCGTATAAGCCGAGGGTGGACTCCAGCACAGGTATACAACCCCCAGCAGTGAGGTATACAGCAGCCTCCCCAGTGGTAGTATACAGCAGCAGCCCCAGTGGTAATATACAGCAGCAGCCCCAGTGGTAGTATACAGCAGCCCCAGAGGTATATGCAGCCCCAGAGGTATATTATGCAGCCCCAGAGGTATATGCAGCCCCAGAGGTATATGCAGCCCCATATGCAGCCCCAGAGGTATATGCAGCCCATATGCAGCCTCAGGAGGTATATGCAGCCCCATATGCAGCCCCAGAGGTATATACAGCCCCATATGCAGCCCCAGGAGGTATATGCAGCCCCAGGAGGTATATGCAGCCCCAGGAGGTATATGCAGCCCCAGAGGTATATGCAGCCCCATATGCAGCCCCAGAGGTATATGCAGCCCCAGAGGTATATGCAGCCCCATATGCAGCCCCAGGAGGTAATGCAGCCATATGCAGCCCCAGAGGTATATACAGCCCCATATGCAGCCCCAGGAGGTATATGCAGCCCCATAAGCAGCCCCAGAGGTATATGCAGTACCAGAGGTATATACAGCCCCAGAGGTATATACAGCCCCATATGCAGCCCCAGGGGTATATGCAGCCCCATATGTATATACAGCCCCAGAGGTATATGCAGCTCCAGAGGTATATGCAGCCCCATATGCAGCCCCAGGAGGTATATGCAGCCCCAGAGGTATATACAGCCCCATATGCAGCCCCAGAGGTATATGCAGCCCCAGAGGTATATACAGCCCCAGAGGTATATGCAGCTCCAGAGGTATATGCAGCCCCATATGCAGCCCCAGAGGTATATAGAGCCCCAATGCAGCCCAGAGGTATATGCAGCCTCAGAGGTATATGCAGCCCAAGAGGTATATACAGCCCCAGAGGTATATGCAGCCCATATGCAGTCCCAGAGGTATATGCAGCCCCAGAGGTATATGCAGCCCCAGAGGTATATGCAGCCCCAGAGATATATGCAGCCCCAGAGATATATGCAGCCCCAGAGGTATATGCAGCCCCAGAGGTATATGCAGCCCCATATGCAGCCCCAGGAGGTATATGCAGCCCCATATGCAGCCCCAGAGGTATATACAGCCCTTATGCAGCCAGGAGGTATATGCAGCCCCAGAGGTATATACAGCCCCAGGAGGTATATACAGCCCCAGAGGTATATGCAGCCCCAGAGGTATATACAGCCCCATATGCAGCCCCAGAGGTATATACAGCCCCAGAGATATATTCAGCTTCAGAGGTATATGCAGCCCCATATGCAGCCCCAGGAGGTATATGCAGCCCCATATGCAGCCCCAGAGGTATATACAGCCCAATATGCAGCCCCAGGAGGTATATGCAGCCCCATAAGCAGCCCCAGAGGTATATACAGCCCCATATGCAGCCCCAGAGGTATATACAGCCCCATATGCAGCCCAGAGGTATATACAGCCCCATATGCAGCCCCAGGAGGTATATGCAGCCCCAGAGGTATATACAGCCCCATATGCAGCCCCAGGAGGTATATGCAGCCCCAGAGGTATATGCAGCCCCATATGCAGCCCCAGGAGGTATATGCAGCCCCAGGAGGTATATGCAGCCCCAGGAGGTATATGCAGCCCCAGAGGTATATACAGCCCCATATGCAGCCCCAGGAGGTATATGCAGCCCCATATGCAGCCCCAGAGGTATATACAGCCCCAACTGCAGCCCCAGGAGGTATATGCAGCCCCAGAGGTATATACAGCCCCATATGCAGCCCCAGAGGTATATGCAGCCCCAGAGGTATATACAGCCCCATATGCAGCCCCAGGACGTATATGCAGCCCCATATGCACCCCAGGAGGTATATGCAGCCCCAGAGGTATATACAGCCCCATATGCAGCCCCAGGAGGTATATGCAGCCCCAGAGGTATATACAGCCCCATATGCAGCCCCAGGAGGTATATGCAGCCCCCCCATCTATATACAGGCCCCCCCCCCCCCGCCGCAATCCTGTAAAGGAAGAGATTAGTATACTTATCCCTCCGCTGTCCCGCTGCCGCTGTCCCGCTCCTCCATCTTCATCCAGCGTCTTCCGTCTTCTTTCAGCTTCCTCCTCTGTCGCGCCGGTAATGACGTCATTGCCTGCGACCATCGGAGGAAGCCGGAAGAAGACGGAAGACGCTGGATGAAGATGGAGGAGCGGCGGAGGGATAAGTATACTAATCTCTTTCTTTACAGGATTGCGGCGGGGAGGGGCCTGTATATAGATGGAGGCACTGTATACTGTATACATTGTATACAGTATACAGTGACTCGCGTATAAGCCGAGGGGGTAACTTTTCAGCCCCATTTTTGGGCTGAAAAACTCGGCTTATACGCGAGTATATATGGTAGCTTGCTACGGTTTGCCGTCTTGTGGTCTCCCACCCTTTAATTTTTGGGGGGCAAGCCTTCTCCGTCCCTTTTCACCTCTGTCTCCCACCCCTCTTCGCCTCTCTCTGTCTCCCACCCCTTTTCGCCTCTCTCTCTGTCTCCTGCCCTTTTTTGCCTCTCCCTTTGTTTTCTGCCCCCTCTCTCTTTGTCCCCCGCCCCCCCTTCTCTTTGTCCCCCGCCCACCCTTTCTCCTAGTCCATGCCCCCTCTCTCTTTGTCCCCTGCCTCCCCTCTCTCTTTGTCCCCACCCCCTCTCCCTTTATCCCTGCCCCCTCTCTCTTTGTCCCTGCTCCCCCTCTTTCTTTATCCCCTCTCTCTCTGTCCCTCACCCCCCTCACTCTTTGTCCCTCACCCCCCTCTCTCTTTGTCCCCCACCCCCCATTTCTCTTTGTCCCCCGCTCCCCCCTTTCTCTTTGTCCCCCGCCCCCCTCTCTCTGTCTCTCAAATTCAAATGAGCTTTATTGGCAGGACTAAATACATATTAGCATTGCCAAAGCAAATGGTAAAAAACAAGGGGCTAAGGGTAGGGAGTAGGAAGGCATATAGAGGTCCAGGATATGTCAAGATCCTTTTAGAGGGTAAGGGCATGTCCAGGGTGGGGTATATAAGTCCATGGCATATCAAGCTCTTAGTTGGGGTATAGGGACATGTCTAGGGTGGAGTACAGAAGTCCATGGCATATCAGTCTCTTAGTTGGGGAATAGGGACGTGTCCAGAGTGGGGTATAAAAGTCTATGACATATCAGTCTGCTCTTAGTCTGTGGCAGGCACTGATATATTGCGCTGCTATGGCCGCTGCACTTTCTTCTTTCCCCAGTAGTATTGGCAGTTTCTCTTCCTCCTCCATGGAGGTGAAGTCTGGGATGAGATCAGACAGTCTCTTGAAGTTCTTGAAGTGAGTGTCTCTCACTGCAGAGTATTTAGGGCACCTCAGCAAGAAGTGGGCCTCGTCCTCCACGGCCTCATGGGGGCGCTGCTGGCACAGTCTGCTCTCCTGGTGCTTGTAGACCTGTCGGTGCCGCCCGGATTCGATGAGTAGGCTGTGGGCTCTCAGTCTGTACTGGCTCAGGATCTGTCGCTCTTTGGGGTTTTCCAGTTTCTCTAGGTATGGCGCCAGTTTGTACTCTCTCTGTAGGTTCTGGTATATCGTCAGTTTCTGTGATTTGTTCATGTCGTTCTTCCAGATGCTGAGATATTCCTCTTTGCCTTTGTTCACCATCTTCTGGATTTCGCTTTTTGTCAGGCCATGTGGGTTGGTGGCTTGGTCAGGTTGTCTTTGGGTACTTTGTGTTGGGGGCTTCCTGGGGCTTTCTGGTATAGGAGGGCTTTGTGATGGTAGGAGTTGGGGCTACTGCTTTGTAGATGAGCCTTGAATGACAGCGCCTTCTTCTGGATTGTGAGGTGTAGTGGGAATCTGCTCAGCTCTGCTCGGCAGGCGCTGTTTGATGTGCTCCGATAGACATGGAGAAGATGCTTGCAGAACTCTAGTATTTCAGTCGGCCCAGCGTCCCACTTTGACCAGTTAGGGTATGGGACTGGGCCCCAGACCTAACTGCCATATAGATTATTGGGGCAATGATGGACTCAAAGCTTTGTAGCCAGACGGTCACTGGTGCCTTGAGGAGGTACAGACGTCCTCTGATGGCATAGAAGCAGGGTCGGACTGGGGTGCCTAGGGCCCAGCAGTGGAATTGACTCTAGGGGCCCACACTATAGTGACTGTGGTGAATCGTGACCTGAACCTGGCAGCTCCACAGCGCCTCCTGTTAAACCCAGGTCAGTCAGAGAACTGCCTGAGGATAAAGAAGGGCCGCAGCTGCCTTGCCTGTGCTGGTTTATTAAGGCACCTCTCAGTGAGTGTGGTATATGTCTTCTAGCCCGCAGCCAGAAGCACATATAATCTCCTCCACCCCGTCACTGCCAGAGGCCCTGAATAACCCCAAGCACAAATGCTGCCACCAGCTTCTCGTTTAATATAAGTCCGGTCCGTGGTCGGGATTATATTGGGTCAGAAACCAACCCAGGTAGCGTTATATGAGCACACGGACGTGGGAATCGTGATCAAGATAAAAAGAGCAACTCAAGATTAAATTTATATATTTAATCACCCTAATGGTACACTAGATATTAATATTTACAGTTATTATTCAGATGTTACAAATATTACAGTCAGATATGCCAATAAAAGGAGGAATGGAATACACAGAATTACACACACATGTGAGCAGTTACCTTAGTGCTGATGGCACCACAAGGGCGGCGTGGCACCAATCTGTTCCTTGGGTAATCTCTGGCCTTGGTGGAAAAATACCCATTCAGAAGAAATACAAGGTGGAGATGGGGCAGATGATTTTTATACATTATGGGTTGCCCCTGTCTCCACCCATCTCACACCTCTGGGCTGTCTCACAATTCCCACCCCTCTGAGGGGAGATATGGACACCCGAATTCTATAATGTTCCCTAGCCGTGTCCATGGGCATCGCAGACGGAAGATAATACTTTCATATTTTTAGTTATGATTTTATCTTCGTCTGGATGTGAAACATGCCTACTCTGAGAACACCCTACTAGCCAATATCCTGTTTAGATGGCTTACAGTTATCCTACATCCATGTGAATACCATGCTTGTCACCGCCTAGACGTCACAATCATGGATCTACGCTTGCCATGTTCATAGACCGCACGGCTCATGAAATATTAATGTTATAGTCACGGTGCCTTCCAGTCTGCCTTGGACGTGTCACCTTTTGGCAAAACCCCAGTCCTGAGGAAGCCCCATACATCTACCTGATTACCACATCAAAGTTAAGGATGAGTCCTGTTGTGTGGACAGTTGGCTTCCATCTAGGTGCTAATTACTCTACCATTTGCTGCTGTCCAGGATGAATGGTCTCTGGCTTTCTTTGTGAGTGAGATGTGCCTTCAAATTGTTTTCTGGGAGAAATGGAATATGGGGAATTATGGCAATATTCCTCACCAATATTCATCACAGTGACCATAAACATTTTCATTACTTATTTCTCGGCCTCTGTTTACTAAAATATGTGAGAAGTGTATTATGCCGTACACTTTAAGTGTGTCTTGTAAATCTACTATTTACTGTACTTGATTATGGGATCTGTTATTTACAATCAGCAATTTCTCACTCATTTCTTGTCCTAGGTAACCACCCAGTCCCTCAGATTAAACAATATTTAAAATGAAGCAAGATGTTATCCAGCGTCTTCAAATAAAATAGTATACTACAATTAACCCCTTCATGACCGAGCCCATTTTGACCCTAAAGACCCCGAGGCATTTTTGTCAATTCTGACCAGTGTCCCTTTATGAGGTAATAACTCTGGAACGCTTCAACGGATCCTAGCAATTCTGAGATTGTTTTTTCATGACATATTGGGCTTCATGTTAGTATTAAATTTAGGTCGATAATTTTTGCGTTAATTTGTGAAAAATTTGGCAAATAGTTTGAAAATTTAGCAATTTTTAAATTTTGAATTTTTCTTCTGCTAAACCAGAGAGTTATGTGACACAAAATAGTTAATAAATAACATTTCCCACATGTCTACCTTACATCAGCGCAATTTTGGAAAATAAAATAATTTCTTTTTGGTAGGAAGTTATAAGGGGTCAAAGTTCATCAGCAATTTCTCATTTTTCCAGCAAAATTTACAAAACCATTTTTTTAGTGACCACATCACATTTGAAGTTCCTTTGAGGGGGTGTACATGACAGAAAACATCCACAAGTGACACCATTCCAAAAACTGCACCGCTCAAGATGCTCAAAACTACATTCAAGAAGATTATTAACCCTTCAAGTGCTTCACAGGAACTAAAGCAACGTGGAAGGAAAATATGGACATTTTAATTTTTCTAACAAAAATGTTCTTTTAGCCTCAATTCTTTCATTTTCACATGGGCAACAGGATAAAATGGATCCTAAAATTTGTTGGGCAATTTCTCCTGAGTACACCAATACCTCATATGTGGTCATAAACCACTGTTTGGGCGCATGGCAGAGCTTTGAAGGGAAGGAGCGCAATTTGACTTTTGGAGCTAATTTTCCGTTCAAAAAGTGAAATGGCGCTCCTTCACTTCTGAGCCCTGTCGTGCGCCCAAACAGTTGTTTATGACCACATATGAGGTAGTGGTGTACTCAGGAGAAATTGCCCAACAAAGTTTAGGATGCATTTTATCCTGTTGCCCATGTGAAAATGAAAATATTGAGGCTAAAAGAAATTTTTTGTGAAAACAAAAGTACTTTTTCATTTTTACAGATCAATTTGTGAAACATCTGGGGATTCAAAGTGCTCACCACCCATCTAGATAAGTTCCTTGGGGGGTCTAGTTTCCAAAATAGGGTCACTTGTGGGGGAGCTCTAATATTTAGGCACACAGGGGCTCTCCAAATGCGACATGGTGTCTGCTAACAATTTGAGCTGATTTTCCAAATTATTAGCGGACACCATGTCGCATTTGGAGAGCCTCCGTGTGCCTAAATATAGAAGCTCCCCCACAAGTGACCCCATTTTGGAAACAAGATCCCCCAGGGAACTTATCTAAATGCATAGTGAGC
This sequence comes from Allobates femoralis, assembly GCA_033576535.1. Taxonomy (NCBI): domain Eukaryota; kingdom Metazoa; phylum Chordata; class Amphibia; order Anura; family Aromobatidae; genus Allobates; species Allobates femoralis. Next base: position 134,755,546 of record JARQOC010000008.1, on the reverse strand, counting down.
ACTTTGATCCCCCAGGTGCTTCACAAATTGATCCGTAAAAATGAAAAATAACTTTCTTTTCACAAAAATCTTCTTTTTCCCTTTTACGGACTAATGTTGATTGTTGTACATTTGTATAAATATATTTATATCTTTCTCCTTTTTGTTAGAATTATTTATATATTTGCTTTAATAAAACTGTTTGAGAGTAATGGGCTAAATTTTAATTTCTATATCTCGGTGTGACGTTATTTAACAGTGACTGCCAGTTGGATCTTTATCGAGCTGTGTTCACATGTTGTTGTAGACCGTTACCCCAACAAACTGCAAAGTCTGCATGTGGACCTGCAGATCCTTCAGATCTCACTGACAATTTCAATCTGATTAGGTCATATGAGGCAAAATATTTTTTACATTTTTTTTAAAGTGACAAAAGTTGCTTTCGCAGAAGTCTGACGGCCGGTGCTCCCACTGTTCTATAGGACAGGCACTGGTCGAGGTCACACTACATATCTTCCAGAGGGGTAACATTAGTCTTAGCAATGTTCAGGTGTATTTTTAGCCAAGAAGGAGTACACAATTTACATTAACTCACATCTATACTAGATTAATGGGTATACATAATATTAAAGAGATTTTCCACTAATAAATTCTCCCCTTTTCATTTGTCCTTACTCTTCCTAACTAACATTTTCCTAATATACTTTCACTACTTACCCTGCTCCTGTAAGTGGATCTCTATGTGGCTTCTGTTGTGTTTCTGGCTCTACTATTTCATATCTGGGGATCATAATCGGCCGTACCGAACAGGGCATGTCACTGGTAAGGGCGGGGCTGCCTTTCTGTGGGTGACAGTAGTCTGGGCATGCTTGCTCAAATCAGACTTCAAGCGAACCTGTCATCCCCTCCAGGCATCTAAAGATAACATAGCCACCTTCTGCAGCACTAAGGCTGCAGTCTGACAAGGTGTCTATAGCATTTATGCTCCCTTGATTCACTGAAATAAAGACTTTTATAAAATCTGTTTCAAACCAGATCTAAGACCGGGAGGCGGGTTTTCAAGTGTCTCTCTCCCTCCTCTGTGGTGTCAGTCATCCCTCTCTGCTCTCTGTGCACCGCCTCCAGGACCATCTCCCTGCATTACAGAGCTTTGTCAGCTCTGCTACAACATAGAGCTGCTGTTATAGGAGACCCCACAGTAGTAAATCTAGCAGGAGGATCGTGAGCAGAACAGTAGACAAAGCACTGCCTGCTACGTAGCAGCCCTTGAGCTGAGCAGTTTTCACTTTCAGTTTCTTGTACCCAGCAGCATTGCTCCGTCCTCAGCCCCTGATCTAAAGCACAAACTTAACTCTGCTGCACTGCTGACAGCTCAGCTCAAGGCTGCTATGTAGCAGGCAGTGCTTTGTCTGCTCAGGGTCCTCCTGCTAGATTTACTACTGTGGGGTCTCTTATAACAGCAGCTCTATGTTGTAGCAGAGCTGACAAAGCTCTGTAATGCAGGGAGATGGCCCTGGAGGCGGTGCACAGAGAGCAGAGAGGGATGAGCGGGAGCGCAACGACGTAGAAATTACCCAGAGCAGTGTGTAACGATCAACGATCTCACAGCAGGGGCCAGATCGTTGGTGCGTGTCACACATAACGACATCGTTAGCGGGATCGTTGTTGTGTCACAAAATCTGTGACGTTACAACGATCTCGTTATGTGTGACTTTACCCTGTGTAGAATAACAGGTTGGTTTTTCTTTTATTTCCCTCTTTGGTGTAATCTGCGATGAGTCTCTATACACTCTCTCATTATCTTTCCTTTCCTGACTCTGTTTTTGCTCTGCCTCTGTGTTATCTCCATGTCTGACCCCCTGCTGTCCTGTGTCTCCAGCTCTGGGCTTTGTTCATTTACTTGTTCTAAGTTTGGGTTTTCTATTTTTGTAGTTATATAGTAATCCTTATTTTTAAGGTGATTAATTTGTAAAAAGTCTATAGATTGTTTTGGGGTTTCAGAATGTTCCTACCTTTGGATGCTCAGGTCTCAGGATGAATGCTGCCTGTTGTTTGCAGTCTGTCCTCCAAGAGATTCTTGTTTTGTCCTTTAAATCCTCTATTTTTTCCTTTTTCATAAAAATCTAAAGTCCAGCTCAGTCCAGACCACTTTTCTGTTTCACGGAGTTGAATTCTTCCAGGTTTTGTCTTAGAGTTGGCCCAAGGTATAAAGTGATGAAAATTCATGAGCTCATGTTCTTACTCCTAGGAATGGTGGGCGGATGTATATATATATATGTACCCCTGTACTGTACACTGTACCACCCTTACCTCGCCTGAGGCGAAGAGCGGGGGCGGTTGTGGGTGCTATCAGTGCCAGCTGCAGTAATGATGAGGAGCAGGGGAAAGGGTCAGTGGGTGCTGTCAGTACCAGCGATGGTAGTGAGGAACGGGGTGTGCTGTCAGTGGCGGCGGGGGCAAGGAGTGGGGAGGCGTTATGTGCATATACCTGGAGTTGTGGAGGCAGGCAACAGCAAGCAGCGGCCAGGCAGCCGCTATGTGCAGGGTGCCGTTGCCCTGCAGCATTACCGCTCCCCTGCCTCCTTAGCAACAGGCTCAACTTGGCTAATGGTTGCTGCGGCCCTGACTGTACACTGTACCACCCTCACCTATATGTATACCCCTGTACTGTATACTGTACCACCCTCACCTGTATATATACCCCTGTACAATACACTGTACTGCCCTCATCTATATACATATAACCCTGTACTGTACACTGTTTCACACTCACCCACTATATACCCCTGTACTGTACACTGTACTGCTCTCACTTCACTACATCCCCCTCTGCTGTACAACTGTATCGTCACCATCTGATCATACGTTCCTCTACTGTACACTGTCCTCACCTCACCTCACTATATACCTCTGTGCTCTACACTGTATCACCCTCATGTCATCATATACTCCTCTACTGTACACTGTACTGTCCTCACCTCACTATATACCTCTGTGCTCTACACTGTATCACCCTCATGTCATCATATACTCCTCTACTGTACACTGTACCGTCCTCACCTCACTATATACCTCTGTGCTCTACACTGCATCACCCTCATGTCATCATATACTCCTCTACTGTACACTGTACCATCCTCACCTCACTATATACCTCTGTGCTCTACACTGTATCACCCTCATGTCATCATATGCTCCTCTACTGTACACTGTACCGTCCTCACCTCACTATATACCTCTGTGCTCTACACTGTATCACCCTCATGTCATCATATACTCCTCTACTGTACACTGTACCGTCCTCACCTCACTATATACCTCTGTGCTCTACACTGTATCACCCTCATGTCATCATATCTCCTCTACTGTACACTGTACCGTCCTCACCTCACTATATTACCTCGTGCTCTACACTGTATCACCCTCATGTCATCATATACTCCTCTACTATGTACACTGTACCGTCCTCACCTCACTATATACCTCTGTGCTCTAAGCTGTGAGCACTTCATGTCATATATATCCTGACTGTGAACAACTGTACCGGCCTCACCACTATTATACCTCGTGTGCCTCACTTACACGTCTCCCCTCCATGTCATCAGCTATACTCTCTACTGTTCCTGTACCGTCCCACCTCACTATATACCTCTGTGCTCTACACTGTATCACCCTCATGTATCATATACTCCTCTATTACACTGTACTCCTCACCTCATATATACCCTGTGCTTACACTGTATCACTCAGTCATATATACTCCTTACTGTACACTGTACCGTCCTCACTCACTATATACCCTGTGCTTACACTGTATCGCACCTCATGTCATCTATACTCCTTACTGTACACTGTACCGTCCTCACCTCACTATATACCTCTGTGCTCTACACTGTATCCCCTCATGTCATCATATATCCCTTACTGTACACTGTACCGTCCTCACCTCACTATATACCTCTGTGCTCTACACTGTATCGCACCTCATGTCATCATATACTCCTCTACTGTACACTGTACCGTCCTCACCTCACTATATACCTCTGTGCTCTACACTGTATCACCTCATGTCATCATATACTCCTCTACTGTACACTGTACCGTCCTCACCTCACTATATACCTCTGTGCTCTACACTGTATCACCCTCATGTCATCATATCTCCTCTACTGTACACTGTACCGTCCTCACCTCACTATATACCTCTGTGCTCTACACTGTATCACCCTCATGTCATCATATACTCCTCTACTGTACACTGTACCGTCCTCACCTCACTATATACCTCTGTGCTCTACACTGTATCACCCTCATGTCATCATATACTCCTCTACTGTACACTGTACCGTCCTCACCTCACTATATACCTCTGTGCTCTACACTGTATCCCCTCATGTCATCATATACTCCTCTACTGTACACTGTACCGTCCTCACCTCACTATATACCTCTGTGCTCTACACTGTATCACCCTCATGTCATCATATACTCCTCTACTGTACACTGTACCGTCCTCACCTCACTATATACCTCTGTGCTCTACACTGTATCACCCTCATGTCATCATATACTCCTCTACTGTACACTGTACCGTCCTCACCTCACTATATACCTCTGTGCTCTACACTGTATCACCCTCATGTCATCATATACTCCTCTACTGTACACTGTACCGTCCTCACCTCACTATATACCTCTGTGCTCTACACTGTTCACCCTCATGTCATCATTACTCCTCTACTGTACACTGTACCGTCCTCACCTCACTATATACCTCTGTGCTCTACACTGTATCACCCTCATGTCATCATATACTCCTCTACTGTACACTGTACCGTCCTCACCTCACTATATACCTCTGTGCTCTACACTGTATCACCCTCATGTCATCATATACTCCTCTACTGTACACTGTACCGTCCTCACCTCACTATATACCTCTGTGCTCTACACTGTATCCCCTCATGTCATCATATACTCCTCTACTGTACACTGTTACCGTCCTCACCTCACTATATACCTCTGTGCTCTACACTGTTCGCCCTCATGTCATCATATCTCCTCTACTGTACACTGTACCGTCCTCACCTCACTATATACCTCTGTGCTCTACACTGTGTCCCCTCATGTCATCATATACTCCTCTACTGTACACTGTACCGTCCTCACCTCACTATATACCTCTGTGCTCTACACTGTATCCCCTCATGTCATCATAACTCCTCTACTCATCATATACTCCTCTACTGTACACTGTACCGTCCTCACCTCACTATATACCTCTGTGCTCTACACTGTATCACCCTCATGTCATCATATACTCCTCTACTGTACACTGTACCGTCCTCACCTCACTATATACCTCTGTGCTCTACACTGTATCACCCTCATGTCATCATATACTCCTCTACTGTACACTGTACCGTCCTCACCTCACTATATACTCTGTGCTCTACACTGTTCACCCTCATGTATCATATACTCCTCTACTGTACACTGTACCGTCCTCACCTCACTATATACCTCTGTGCTCTACACTGTATCAGCCCTCATGTCATCATATACTCCTCTACTGTACACTGTACCGTCCTCACCTCACTATATACCTCTGTGCTCTACACTGTGTCGCCCTCATGTCATCATATACTCCTCTACTGTACACTGTACCGTCCTCACCTCACTATATACCTCTGTGCTCTACACTGTGTCACCTCATGTCATCATATACTCCTCTACTGTACACTGTACCGTCCTCACCTCACTATATACCTCTGTGCTCTACACTGTATCCCTCATGTCATCATATACTCCTCTACTGTACACTGTACCCTCCTCACCTCACTATATACCTCTGTGCTCTACACTGTATCACCCTCATGTCATCATATACTCCTCTACTGTACACTGTACCGTCCTTCACCTCACTATATACCTCTGTGCTCTACACTGTATCACCTCATGTCATCATATACTCCTCTACTGTACACTGTACCGTCCTCACCTCACTATATACCTCTGTGCTTACACTGTATCACCCTCATGTCATCATATACTCCTCTACTGTACACTGTACCGTCCTCACCTCACTATTATACCTCTGTGCTCTACACTGTATCACCCTCATGTCATCATATGCTCCTCTACTGTACACTGTACCGTCCTCACCTCACTATATACCTCTGTGCTCTACACTGTGTCGCCCTCATGTCATCATATACTCCTCTACTGTAACTGTACCGTCCTCACCTCACTATATACCTCTGTGCTCTACACTGTGTCCCCTCATGTCATCATATACTCCTCTACTGTACACTGTACCGTCCTCACCTCACTATATACCTCTGTGCTCTACACTGTATCACCCTCATGTCATCATATACTCCTCTACTGTACACTGTACCGTCCTCACCTCACTATATACCTCTGTGCTCTACACTGTATCACCCTCATGTCATCATATACTCCTCTACTGTACACTGTACCGTCCTCACCTCACTATATACCTCTGTGCTCTACACTGTATCACCCTCATGTCATCATATGCTCCTCTACTGTACACTGTACCGTCCTCACCTCACTATATACCTCTGTGCTCTACACTGTATCACCCTCATGTCATCATATACTCCTCTACTGTACACTGTACCGTCCTCACCTCACTATATACCTCTGTGCTCTACACTGTGTCACCCTCATGTCATCATATACTCCTCTACTGTACACTGTACCGTCCTCACCTCACTATATACCTCTGTGCTCTACACTGTATCACCCTCATGTTATCATATACTCCTCTACTGTACACTGTACCGTCCTCACCTCACTATATACCTCTGTGCTCTACACTGTATCACCCTCATGTCATCATATACTCCTCTACTGTACACTGTACTGTCCTCACCTCACTATATACCTCTGTGCTCTACACTGTGTCACCCTCATGTCATCATATACTCCTCTACTGTACACTGTACCGTCCTCACCTCACTATATACCTCTGTGCTCTACACTGTATCACCCTCATGTCATCATATACTCCTCTACTGTACACTGTACCGTCCTCACCTCACTATATACCTCTGTGCTCTACACTGTATCACCCTCATGTCATCATATACTCCTCTACTGTACACTGTACCGTCCTCACCTCACTATATACCTCTGTGCTCTACACTGTATCACCCTCATGTCATCATATACTCCTCTACTGTACACTGTACCGTCCTCACCTCACTATATACCTCTGTGCTCTACACTGTATCACCCTCATGTCATCATATACTCCTCTACTGTACACTGTACCGTCCTCACCTCACTATATACCTCTGTGCTCTACACTGTATCACCCTCATGTCATCATATGCTCCTCTACTGTACACTGTACCGTCCTCACCTCACTATATACCTCAGTGCTCTACACTGTATCACCCTCATGTCATCATATACTCCTCTACTGTACACTGTACCGTCCTCACCTCACTATATACCTCTGTGCTCTACACTGTATCACCCTCATGTCATCATATACTCCTCTACTGTACACTGTACCTGAACTTAAAACAATAACAAAACCAAGCAAAGTTAACATCAAAATGTGCAAATTAAATAAAGGCTGAGACACAAACATAAAATCAATATTTCAACCATCTTTACTCGAACAAAAAAGTGCATTGAGGATTCATTTTTTTATGTGGCCTCTGTAAGAAAAGGAAACCTCCATAAGGGGCGAGTTGTAATTTTAGGGAAAGTTTTAGGACATAAATTTGTGTCTATTAGAACACCACTCAGCATTTTTTTTTTCGTTACTGTAGTGGTTTTAAACTTAATTCCCATGCCCTCAATCTTATACTCCCCCTCCGGCAGCATCACCTTTTTTGCCGTCACTCTGATCCCCGGGCGCCATTTTGGTCCCATATCTTCTGACTGACCAGAAGTCAGAAACTTACGTCACAAGTACTTAATGCAAGTCTGTGAGAGCCAGAATGAGGCCAGATACAGTATTAAATACAATGCTTCTCCAGGTTCCAGTATATTGTAGACTGTAATCCTTCACAGGCAGGGTCCTCTCTCCTCCTGTACCTATCTGTACCTTGTATTGTTCATGACTATTGTACTTGTCTACGTATGACCCTTTTCACATGTAAATCGTCATGGAATAAATGGTGCTATAATAATAATAATAATATTGAGATGTATTGAGCTGTGACCTCCAGTGAGCTCCATGAAACACTGGATCTGCCAGCAAGTCACAAATCGCCAGAGACCGACCAGAGCGGCGGTGATAACAGACATGTAGTGACCCGGTCTAGATTATGTCTGTCCCTTTAAGTACCTCTGGACCGTGAGAAACCCTTTACACTGCAGCTCATGCCTTAGCTATCTCATTAGCATTTTAGTGAGTGTCAGATCTGTACTTTATCTAAATACAGGTATTTCTTACTTGTGTTGCAGCATCCTCTGCTGTTAAGGTGTATGATATCCCCTTTGCATTGTACAGATTTGATATGTGAATTGAGTGTTTAATAGGAGGAGCTACTCCAGTCTTGTCTACACAAGGCAGGGCTGGGAAATCCCCAGTCTGGGACAAGATGCCACAGGGAGCGGAGCACTCATGGAGACTCCCTTACCACAAGATCTCCTGGCAGGACCCAAAGCCTGTGATTCTTCTCTGGCTTCCATAGACAGTCTGCTCAAAGCTTTCTAACCTGGGTCCTCGCTGTCCAGACCTACATGTACTTCACCAGACATATTTCTCCATGTGCCATGATAAGCTGTGAAATTACCCCAGGACCCCCAGGTCTGTAGAATAGTCTTGCTATATATAATCTTCTGCAAAAGCTACAAAAATACTCTGAACCTCTCTATAACAAATACATCTAAAGAATCAGGTTCTTAAAGCTCCGGAAGCTCAATTGTATGTCAGAATCTAAGTCTGAACTGTATCCGTCGTGGACTACCCATGTGAACTGTGAAGAATTTACTCCATGTTATATTTACCTATAACTGCGAAAGTAAATGCAACTGTTATCCCTGAGACCTGTGGTCATTATTGTGGACGCTGCATGGGGGGTGGATAGCAGTGAACAGAACGCCCCCATTACGAGAGCTTTGCAGAAGATGGCGGTAGGTGATTATAATACACGGGGCACAGGACATAATTGAAAGCACCACTCCAGAGGTAAAATAAGATATAATAGAGTGGTGCTTTAAAACTGCAGAACAGCACAGTTTCCAACCATATCCTGAATTTGAAGAGTCGGATGTTTGGCTTACCAACTCCACAGCCCTGTTTTTCCAACAGTACAAAAAGATAATTTGATCCGCGCTGCTGTATAAAAGACACGTCCTTTGTATGGTAAACCGACGCGTTGCAAGGTCGTCCTGACCTCTTTCTCAGGGATACATCAGTAGAATGGCCAGAAAGTATCAAATTCAAATATATAAACAATTGAAGCCAATGAAAAGCAGACACATTTCAATGACGTAAAATAGGTTTCTAATGAGGTTTTATGTCATTGAAATGTGTCTGCTTTTCATTGGCTTCAATTGTTTATATATGTTCGAATTTGATACTTGCTGGCCATTCTACTGATGTATTCCTGAGGAAGAGGTTGGGACGACCTTGAAACGCGTAGGAATAAAGTTCATCGGTTTACCATACAGAGGACGTGTTTTTTTATACAGCAGCCCGGATCAAATGATCTTTTTGTCATGTTGGATTACGTGACCATCCTTTGAGGTGGGGGATCCTGCAGCATCTGTTTGATGCTTGACATACCGGTTGTGGGTCACACAACTGTATAAGGTGAGCAGTTCATACACTCATTTGCACTAAACAGATAAGACCCATTGCGCCTTTTCTACCCATTTTCTCTAGACAGCCCTGTTTTTGGCAGCCTGTTTGCACTGCACAATTATTGGCACACTCGTGTTCCCAGGAACCCTTGTTCTCAGAAAACAGTTGTGTAAATACATGCACACTGCACAGATTTTTGCTAGTTTAATTGGATATTAGCACTCTGTGTGTCCTGGACCCTTGTTCTCAATAATTGGCCAGTCTAAATGTATCATTAGGCTTCCTCTGGCTGCATTTCTTTATCTGAAGATTATCACTATTAGATTTGCAGACAGTTACAACCCTGTAAATGACTTGAATTGCAATATTAATGGGAACCTGTCACCCCCTTTGGGCATTTGAACTATGCCCACCAGCATTTACATGATGTAAATGGTATTCTAGTAACCCCTGTATGTGCGCAGACTGGCCCCTCATACCTGCCTTTTATTATGTCCAGAGCTGGCCTCCTACTGAGACCGGGAGGCTGCTATTAAGACTTGATGGATGATGTTCTCCCTGCCCCTCCAGCAGCTAAACCCGCCCTGCACTTTTCAAATTTCCCGCCCCTCCTCTGGCCGGTGTGGTGAGTGACAGCCGCACTCATGCCGGCGCAGTGGAGCAGGTGTCGGCGTTGCATTGAGGAGTGCCGATGTCTCGCGAAACTTCACAAATCTCGCAAGACGTCGGCAATATGCATGGACTGCTCAGGCGTGCCTGTCTGTGCCGACGTCTTGCGAGATTTGTGAAGTCTCAATAGCAGCCACCCAGTCTCAGTAAGAGGCCAGCTCTGGACATAATAAAAGTTCATATTTCAGGTATGAGGGGCCAGTCTGGGCACACACAGGAGTTACTAGAACCCAATATACATCATGTGTAACCTGGTGGGCACAGTATAAAATGCCCAAATGGGGTGACAGGTTCCCTTTAATCTATGACAGCTTTGTATGGCTTCCTATAACAATTCCACAATGGAATTCTTGAAAGTCAACATTACATGTGGTGTTTGCCTTCTTCGCACACTATGATTTATGTGTGAGCCGCAGAAGAAGCTTGGTAGTGATTAACAGCTCACCCCTCGCTGTAATGGCTGAAATCAAAGAAATCTCTGATTCAAGCCTTTTAGGCCCATACACAATGTGAGTTAAGAACCTAAAACAATGAGTATAGTAAATATATCAATAATGCAATCTTAAATAATGATATGATTGCACATGGTGTAGTGGCTGCAGTGGGGTATCTACGGCATTTTATTCATCGGAGCCTGCATCTGCACATTTAGGTTGTGTATTTAGAGATGCTGGCCTACTACAGCTTCTCTCATCAGTCCTAGGCCTTGAGATGAATAAAACATGATTTTACCTTTCCTGAGTTTATTTTCAAATCAGTTTCCTTTTGGTATATAGGGATCACTAATTCTAATTATTATTCCTAAAATGTCAATTTTACTAATACTCCCTAAAATTCTATGAGCCATTTACACTGGGTGATTTCAGGTCAGTAACGAGCACCGATCTGCCTTAGGCCGGCTTCACCCCGCGGTGTGATCAGGGTCCGGGGCTGTCCGATTCACATCGGACAGCTCCGGACCTGATTTGCAAGCAGAACCAGAGGGCAAATATGCCCTCCGGTCCGGTGTGCAGCCGGAGTCCTCAATTGCAGTCGCAGCTGCTGAAATTTCAAGATCGCGGCTAGCTGAAATCTGTGCAGGGGACAGCCAGTGGTACTGAAGTTTAGCAGCGCTCGTTCTAAAATGTAAGAAAAGCATGCAGAACATATTTGGCATCAAAGGGAAACACAGCATAGTCCTAATGACTCGTTCACCTGAATGTAGACGACTGAGCCACTGTGTCTGGCCTCCGTCCTGGCAGAAGTCATCATTTTCAGACATGTATAAAAAAAAGTGGTCTGGATGTCTAAAAAATGACATCCATTCAGGTAAATAGCTCCAGCACCCACAGTACATTCACAGTCCCTGACCCACATACAGGACATAAATTAGTAAATTAGTGTGTAATCCTGTCCTGAGCTCCAGGAGTCTCCATGATGGCAGCAGAAGAGAGAACATTTCCCAGCATGCTGTGCACTGAGAATCTGCACCAATTCCAGCTCAGGCTCCTCCTCTGCGGTGCCGGCAGGGGAGCAGTGATGTCACGCTGGCAGTCACAGCACACTCCATCTACAGACATGGTTTTGTGATCGGGTTCCTCCATCTGTACCATCTTTTTTAATGGAGTTGTTCATATTTTTTTTTAACTCCGTTCAACAATGAATAAAAATGCTCAAAAAAGACACCCAGGCACTGTTTGAGTCAACTTCTACTACAAAGTACAGAGTGTCTTCAAAATGGAAAATGCCTGAAGAATGGTCTGCTCACTTCTATCAACCGCTCGGTGTCTTAGAAAATATGGAGTGGCTAAAAACACTCAAAATACTAAACATATGAACACTAAGTCTCTTTTCTATAGCTATGTATATGGTCGTGTTTGAGTGTTTTCTGGATGCTTTTTCAGATGGTTGTCAGAGCAGAATTTGCCTCAAAAAGGAGGATTTTTGTGTACTCCCCGTAAAATCTCTTTCTCTGAGCCATCATTGGGGGGACACAGGATAAGTCGCCCCTATAAAGATCTTGTGTGTAGTCCAAAAATGGAGATAAAAAAGTTGAAAAACCCAACTATAGATGAGGACACATCTGCCTCCTATGACACTAAGCTAAAAACTGATCAGGCACACTCCAGCCTGGGGGTGTATGCTGTTGAGGAGGAGCTAACTTTTTAACTTTTTTCATTAGCCTAGTCTGTGCCTCCTAGTGGCAGCAAAGCATACACCCCATGGTATCCTGTGTCCTCCAATGAGATAATAGAGAAACACATTGTATATAAATGCCTTAAGAATTCCTGCCCTTCCAATGTATTTCAGTTTGTAACACATCTGGGATTTTTAACAATTCTCCTTTCATGAAATAATATTGTTGAATGGTTGATTAAAAGCTCGGAATAAACTTTGACAATTACTTTGGTAAGACAGGGTACTTGTAAATGTCGGTTTTGTGGCTCAGGTCAGGGGTCTACAACTTTCTTTGGCTTTATAGCTACGCCACCTGAAAACTTTACATTGGGTATATCGCCCTCCAGTGGTGAGGTTCTCTTACTGCGTGTTACAAGAACCATAGCTGTATGTTCCTTTTTTTTGTAAACACTAGTGAGGCTAAGTAGATTTTATCAGGTGGTTAGAAAGAAAAAAGGCCTTGGGTTGAGGGCATGATGGATAAGTGACTGTGATGTCCCTACTATGCAGAGTTGGTTAGCAGCTTCCTATATCCATGTCTTTGTAACCAATAAGTGCAAAACAACCAGGATCACAATACAGTGATTGACGTATGGGCGGTGTTCCTTTAAACCCTAGGGGTATTGTTCTTTGTAAAAGATAGGATACCAATATTTTCTATCACAATATTCACATATGCATTTTGTAATTTTTATTACCCATTATAGTCTATGTGCGTGTTCATTTTTTATTTTTGTGGACCATCCAAATCAGCTATTCAAGTCAATGGGAGTGTGAATAATAAAGCGGGGAGCACACAGATATCATACATGTTACACTCTAGTGCCTTTTGTTTTTTAATGTCTAATGGGGAGCAGAAGCTTTGGAAATCTCCATTTCTTTGGGGGGGGGGGGGACACAATAGCAAAAAAAATAGATGTCGCCTTGATGGTAAAAATGGACGCACAAATTAAAGGAAGGAAAAAAAAACAATCAAAATCCATCTGTATTTCTCATTCACAAAATCTTTTTGTAAGGCCGGCTTCACACCACGGTTTTTGACCATCAGATTCTGTCCAGCGTTTTGCAGGAGGCACCTGACAGCCCCAGACGAACAGAACCAGGGGGAGGCAAATATGCCCTCCGATCCTGTTTTGTGCTGAATTCGTTCCTGCGCGCCTGTGCCGCTGTCCAGTGCTGAAATTCCAGCACCGCGGGTGCAGGGGAATTAGCTGTGGTGCTGAAATTTCAGCCGTGGAGCTCTCCAGGTGCTGAAGTACAGCGGCGGCTATTTAGCTGCTCTGTCCAGGCGCTGAATGAGCACTGCTTGAATTTCAGAGCCACCACTCTTTCAGCACCCGGATCGTTTTTTTGCCAGGTCTGGCGCCCAAAGACACCCCCATGTTATGGGTGCCGGATCGCCCTGGATTCGGGAGGATCCGGTTTTGTTCGTTTTTTGCCCCGGACACAAAAAATGATGCAAGCTCTGATTTTGTGTCCGGTCCAAAAAAAAAAAAAAACAACCGGACCCTCCTGGACAGACACAAAACCGGATGGCAAATAACTGCCATCCGGCACCATAGGGACACATGGGGGCAAAACCTGATCAGGTTCTATCTGGTGCATCCTGCAAAAACACCAGACAGAACCTGACAGGTGAAAATTGTGGTGTGAAGCCGGCTTAAAGGGGCAGTGCTCTTACAAAAGGTTTTCATATAAGTTCCGTTAGCAGTAAAAAAAATAAATATTGTACTTCATTCACCCTCCCCAGAGTCTTCAACGCTGTTCCCGGTAACGGTTGCTGTCTATTGTGCTGACATCCGATTGACAGCACTGTAGGTGACGGCTCGTGCCATCTACATGGGCAGATCTGCTTGGCTTAAGTTTTTTGACAGGTTGTGTGTGTGAATGGACAGGTGCACATTAAAGATATATTCCTATTTCTAAAGCGGCCGTCACACGCTACCATTTTAAGCCCGATATCGTGTAAGCGATCTCCTTTTTGATCGCTTAAGCGATATCGTTTGGGCATCGTTGCATGTAATCAAGCGATTTTACAATGTAAAATCGCTTGATCGTGACATCGCAGATATGAGAGCAGGAGCTCATATCTAGCGATGAACGATTTAACAAACAGCTTCATCGTGGTGTATGACACCACAATGAACGATCTCCCAGCGGCAGAGCCTATGCTGGGAGATGGTATCTATGGTAAACGTCGGGTTACTAAGCGCCGCGCGGCGCCTAGTAACCCGATGTGTACCATAGTTACCAGCGATCTCGCTGGTCCACATCGCTGGTGAGTCTGTCTGTGTGACAGCTCACCAATGATGTGAGCGATATTGTTAGCGATCGCGCGTGCACGTGATCGCTAACAATATCGCTCACGATATGGATGAGTGTGACGGCCGCTTAAGATCCTATTCCAATATGTAGTTGGTGTAATAATAAAAGATTAACAAATTCCTCCAATTAGTCTAGTTCTCCTGATTAGCTGTCACTTACCTCATGTGCAGGGCATTACAGTTTATGTATCCATGGTTACAACCACTCATATAGAGACAGTCATTTGCTCATGGTTGTAACCATGGATACATAAGTTCCTGTAATGCCCTGCACATGAGGTAAGTGACAGTTAATAAGGAGAACTATACTACATTTCTAATTGGAGGGATTTGCTAACATTATTATTACACCTACTACATATTGGGATAGGGTATTGGAGATGGGAATACTCTTATTTCTCTGATACAACATTTCCCTACACCCATCACTATGATGGAAGGCACAGATTATGGGATGTTACATGGTGGATGGATTACATTCCTTCATTTCCATTATTTTTTATTATTCCTGAAAAATGAAACACAAACAAAATGTAGAAAATGACCGTCCATTGTACAATAAAAGTATCGTATAGGCATACATATAAAATGCAGTTTCTTCAGAATTCTTTCACAGACGTCATTTAACAAAGAATCTTGGTTGTCTGTAACAAATTCACCGCTAATATGTTTTCAGCCATTCAGTGACGGTAATGAACAGTTAAAATAGTTTACGATTCTGCCATATTTCCTTAAAACCATTATGTCTGTATGGAGGGAGAGCGCCGCCGGAGCAGCCGCTGAACGCCGTCCCCATGATGAAGTGGACAAACACTGCCGTTTTCTAGGTGAATTACAACCTTCATGTTCTCAGAACAACCATTGTGATAAGACCTGAAAAAAGAAAAGTGGAGACAATCCAGGGGTCAGCACTGTGCACGTTCTCGTCATGACATAGAGTACAGTGGGGTCAGTGATGAGTCTGGGTGAAGTAGATGAGATAATAAGCAGGAGGTGCTGGAGCCACCTGCAGTCCAAAGGGAGGTACTGCAGCCTACAACATCAAATATTTTAAAAGGGATGACACTTTGGAGAATAATTTTTTTAATTTAAGATATATTTTGGGCTAAAAATAATTTTGCCAATTTTAAAATTTAGCAGCTTTTAGTTTCCCTGCACATTGCTAGTTGCAAAATGAGTTAACTGCGTCTTTGGGCTCACTTTGACAGGTAGTTTGTAAGTCCTTTATCTGACTTTTTCTAAACTCCTTTGTGCTGAATTATGACCACAGACATCTATCAGTGATGTGAACTCTCATGTGGCCATAAATTGGCTGGGAAGCACTCAGATATAGGCAGGGGCTGGCTGGCAAATTTCAGCCTGGGGGGCAAGCACACAGCAGTGGTCCATTAGCAGTGAGCTTCAGGGAAAGACGGCTTCCCAGACCAACATGACAGATGTCCAGGCGGCCCCAAAACTGCTGATTGACCACTGGCCTGGGGAGGCATCTGCCCCCCTGCCCCTGGGCCAGCCAGCCTCTAGAGATAGGGTACGATTACACCAGTGCAGAAAAAATTGATGCCATCTTCATCCAGAAAGTAGGATGATTTTTTCTCACTTTTCATCACTGTACTGCCAGTATACAATTCATTTCTTTCTCCCAGTCGCACAATCACAGGACAATTTACAGTGTCCTATACTACAGAAAGGAAATATATCTGTACAAACAGGTGCCACTCGGATGGTCCGTGTGATGTCCGATTTTTTTTCTTGCACCCATACCCCTGAGGTGAGTGTGGTATGATTTACATATCCACTTGCAGCATGCTGCATTTTTTTCCTCAGGCTGAATACAGCCAAGAAAAAGAAATTGCAGATCTGGCCTACCTACCTCATTGCATATTGGTTCGAGTGCAATCCCTTTTTTTCTCACATTGCACTTGTCCGAGATATATGCCAGTGTCAGTGAGCCCACAGACTGATAAAAGAGTTAAGGTACCGTTACACACAGATATATTGCGTGCAACTCACTGGCTGCAGTGAAATCATGGACACATTGTTACATTTGTACACGGCAACAAAATAGAACAATGTGTCCATGATTTCACTGCAACCAGTGAGTTGCAAGCAATATATCTCTGTGTGTAACGGGACCTTATCAGACTTCCTAAATGAATCAGCTCACTCATGGATTCTCAGTCGATTCATTCTGAGTTCAGCAATGTGCACAGAAGGAAAATGCCTGTAAAAGCCAGATGATGCAAAAGTCTTTAATCCTCTTGATCCCCCCCAATGATTGAATTACTAAACTACATGTGTATGGCAGTGACACGTTATTAATATGGTTTCTTAAAGAGTCGTGAATAATGCCCACTTTACACACAGCAACTTATCTGTCCAACTTACTGGTTGCAGTGAAATCATGGACACATTGTTCCATTTGTACACAGCCACAAAATGGAGCAATGTGTCCATGATTTCACTGCAACCAGTAAGTTGTTCAGAAGTTGGACAGATAAGTTGGTGTGTGTAAAGTGGCCCTAAATATTTTGTATTGATTTTAATAAGCATAGAGCTGTCAAACCCAAATATCCCTTAAAGTTATGGGAGAAAAATTAACCAGAAATGTGTTTGGTGGCTCAGCTAATCCCACAAAAATGTAATGTACACACAAAATAACAGATTATTATAATAACAACAGTATTTTCTGGCTTTAGTAGGAGCTCATATAAGTGCAAATCACGTCTACTTAACCCCAGAAGGTTCCTGAGAAAAGTCCTTAAGGATCAACTGAACTTTTGTAAATCCTTTTATTAGGGGATTTCTCTTCTTCACTGCAAAATAATAATCATAAAAACCTGCTCTAACCCCAGTCTATTTGCCTGTCCTCAGTTACACTGCTATCAGAACATGTGGAGTACAGATGATGGCAGTGATGGGTCAGCACCAATCTCCTCCTGTGTGGTGTGCTTATTAGAGCAATCTCCTGCAGTAGAGTGATGGCCGCTTTACACGTCCCAACATCGTCCCGATATTGTACACAATGGCACGGGAGTGCGCACTTTTTTGGCTGAAATCCAGGATCGCATAGGAGCTGTCACACAGGGAGATATCGGCATGCAACACAACTGCGATGTGAACGCCCCCTTGTACGAGCGACCCAGGGAACAAACATTTAACATGGGAGTGAATAGGGGAAGTTGATCTCCAAGTCAGTGTTGGGCTGTCACACAGCACGATCCTGCCAGATCGTCCATCCAATATCGGGCAGTTGGAGAGCCTGCACATTTCTCCCCCGATATCGTTTTGGCATCGTTCTTGCATCAAACTGGTCATTTACACCACACAAAGCACGAACGATATCGGCGCCAACGCACGAACCACGTGACTTTTTATCGTTGTTGGACAACGATATCAGGACGTGTAAAGCGGCCATTAGGGTAGCTTTACACGTCGCAACATTGCATGCAATTTCACTTGCAACTTACTGGTTGCAGTGAAATCATGGACACCATTGTTCTTGATCTTGTTGCTGTGTACAAATGGAATAATGTGTCCATGATTTCACTGCAACCAGTAACTTGCAAGTGAAATTGCATGCAATGTTGCGACGTGTAAAGCTACCCTTAAGGTACCGTTACACGTGGCAATATTGCTAGGCAATTTCACTGGCAAGTTGCTGGTTGCAGTGAAATCATGGACACATTGTTACATTTGTACACAGCCACAAAATAGAACAATGTGTCCATGATTTCACTGCAACCAGCAAATTGCCAGTGAAATTGCAAGCAATATTGCTGCGTGTGACGGTACCTTTAGTGACACAGGTGCTGATCTGACCCATCACTGCCATCATCTGTACTCCACATGAGGAAGTTCTGATATCAATGCAGCTAAAAGGAACAAATAAACTAAGCAAAAGCCCAGATGTTGAAGCTTCTTACAAGCAATCTTTTTAACTAGATATAATCTGCAGAAAAATATTAGGAGATTGCTGATATGCACTGAGGGTGTGAACAAGGCAATCATGTACAGCCGGCTGGGAACCACCCTGTGTCTGACATTTCATAATGTGCATTATCCATTAACATGAAAGCTGGTGTACAATGTTACATAAGATAAGTAAAGACACATAATTGTACAGACGTCAGGAGCTGCACATACTGACTCCATCAATAAGCATTGATAGCCATAAAAATAAGTGTGAATGCAATCAGACACTGGGTTAATGAGAGATTTTACTTTAACCTCTTTCTCCTGGTAGATTGCTTTTGTTATTTATGAGACTCAAGTTAACAACTTCATAACAAACTAAGGCCCAGTTACACACACAGATAATTGTGCAGATTGTTCACAGATCTCTGGTTGCAGTGAAATCATGGACACATGGTTCCATTTTGTGGCTGTGTACAAATGGAGCAATCTGTCCATGATTTCACTGCAACCAGAGATCTGTGAACAATATCTGCCCAGATATCTGTGTGTGTGACCCCAGCCTTACGAAAATAATCCATTGAAGAGTTATTACAATTATATGTATAGAATGGCATCATCTGATGTTCAAAGTGTATAATTATGTGCACATCCATATACTGAACTGCAGAATCGCCATTCAAATCTGACTCACTGCAGTGCGTTCAGCTTCTAAATTGCTTGTCAAGGAAGACCTGTGCCTGTGCCCTGGCACAGGGAATGTACAGTACGGCTTGAAAAACTGCTTCTAGTGATTCATTTTTTTTACCAAGATGTACAATATATTTTTATTGTTTATGACTTTATTTATAGCTGCCAAAAGGGAATGGAGACTGACTGAGTACCTATGGATTATATTCATAGCTGTCAGAAGGAGAAGGAGACTGACTGAGAACCTATGGATTATATTCATAGCTGTCAGAAGGAGAAGGAGACTGACTGAGAACCTATGGACTATATTCACAGCAGTCAGAAGGAGAAGGAGACTGACTGAGAACCTATGGACTATATTCACAGCTGTCAGAAGGAGAAGGAGACTGACTGAGAACCTATGGACTATATTCACAGCTGTCAGAAGGAGAAGGAGACTGACTGAGAACCTATGCACTATATTCACAACTGTTAGAAGGAGAAAGAGACTGACTGGTAACTTATTAAGGACCATTTTTACAGCTGCCAGAAGGGGAAGGAGACTAACGGAAAACGTATTAAGGTTTTGCTCACACTTGTGTATAAATGTGACGAGTGAAATCCAATGAAAAAATAAATCGGACCCATGTTATTCAATGAGGCAATGCTGTTCTGTAATTTTTTTTCTCAACTGTATTTAGACTGAGGAAAACAAATTGCGGCATATTGCGTATGGTCATGTAAAACAGCTAAGACTTGCCAATACAAGTCATTGGGTGCAAGAAAACCGACTGGCATCACATGGACCATCCGTATGCCGCCCGACTTTTACGAATACATTACCATTCTGTGGCAAAAGACACTGCAAAATGGTCGTGTTAATGATTGTAGAGTATCGGTTTGAGAAAAAAAATGCATTGCAAATGGATACCAAGCAAGAATAAAATAAAAATGATGAAAAAAAAAATATTTCAACAATCGCACACTCGCATGACATATGGAATACCAAACGGAATTCACTTAATTTCAACTTTTCTGAATGAACATTAGACATTTTCTTACACAGCTGTGAACAAACCCTGAGGACTATTTTCCAGCTTTAAGAGTGGAAAGGAGACTGACTGGTAAAAATATGGACAAGGGTGAATGAAAAACATATAGAGTGCATGGAAGGGGAGTTAAGAGGTTTTAGGAGAAACTGTTCATGTTATGGTGGGTTTACACACACCAATCATTGTATCCAATATCTGAACAGATCTCTGGTTGCAGTGAAATCATGGACACATAGTTCCATTTTGTGGCTGTGTACAACATGGAGCAATGTATCCATGATTTCACTGCAACCAGAGATCTGTTCAGATATTGGATACAATGATTGGTGTGTGTAAACCCACCATTACACTCCTGATTGGTCCACCAATAATAGCAAACATTATTAGTTATGCTAATGGTCACAGAAGGCAAAGGTGCAGCTACCTGGGTAGACACTTAAGTATATATGCATAAGGCTGGTTTCACATCACGTTTTTTAAGGATGTGTGGCTGTCCGTTGTAAAACGGACAGCCACAGATCCGATTTGGCCCCCATGTTATCCTATGGGGGTCGGATCTGATTGGATTTGGCCTAATTGCCATCCGATTTTGTGGGATCCGATTTGTGTCCGATTTTTTGCTGTACCCAAAATCGGACACTGCTCTGATTGTGGGTACAGAAAAAAAATCGGATCCCACAAAATCAGATGGCAATTAGCCCAAATTCGATCCGATCTGTGGCTTTTAACATGGAGCCTATGAGCGTGGGTCCGAGGAAACAGCTGATCATTCCTTGGACCCGATTTTAGTGTACTGAGCATGCTCATAACACTAAAATTGCTCCTAACCTTCTAATTACACTTCTGCAATGTATAATATACATTGCAGAAGTGTAATTAAGTAAAAGAAAGAGTTAAAAATAAAAAATCACTATGCTCAACTATCCTCGATCCACCGTTGCCTCCCAGTAAGGTCCGGGTGCTTACAGGACCTGTGATGACGTCACAACCCGGCAGCGTCATCGGGTCACATGACCGCAGTTACTGCGGTAACTGTGGTTATGTGACCCGATCAGCTGATAGTGTTGTGACGTCACCGCAGGTCCTGTAAGCACCCGGACCTTGCTGGGAGGCAACGGTGGATCGAGGATAGGTGAGCATAGTGATTTTTTATTTTTAACTCTTTCTTTTACTTAATTACACTTTTTCAATGTATATTATACATTGCAGAAGTGTAATTAGAAGGGTTGGATATTACTATATTTCACTTCTGCAATGTATATTATACATTGCAGAAGTGAAAGTGCCCCGCTGTGTCCGGATCCGTGATAATCACACACAGAATAGGTCATCCCCTGTGGTGTCCTTTCCTGTCTATGGGATCCTACAAAAAATAGGATCCCACGGACAGGAAAAAAAACGTTATGTGAAAGCAGCCTAAGTTGTGCCTCCTAGGTGAACAATATGGGGCTTCATTTCACTTGTTCAGCATGTTATTCTTACCTAAAACATAGGCAGCCACTAATTTTTGATTCACACTTAAGTGGAGGTAGAGAGGCACCACAGATTCCATTTCACCCAAAGTGGGCATCATCAGTGCGGCAATGCAAACCATGCCAAGGAAGACCATCAGTAGACTCGGTCCTGAGGAAGAATTTCTGACATCTGGAAGAACGAGTAAGAAAAGAAAGAAATAATAACCAACTTCCTGCTGTTAAAAGGTTCATTTTCATCAGGATTTAGACAAATGATTGATAGGGTTCTACAGTAGGCGACTGTTCTTAGCAAATGTGCCCAATTATTAGGTTTTAGGGTAGGGACACACTTCAGTTCCTGATCAGTTTTCCTGATCAGTGTTCATTCAGCAAGTTTGTGTGCCAAAACCAGGAGTGACTCCAAAACCCACCACAGGTGTCAATCTTTCAATTATACTCTTTCTCTGCGAAGTTCACTCCTGGTTTTGGCACAGAAACTGATGAACACTGATCAGGAAAACTGATGAGGAAAACTGATCAGGAACTGAAGTGTGTCCCTACCCTTAAGGCGAGATCCTAAGTAGCAGTCACAGCATGGGCAAATTGCATATCCTGAAGGTAAGCAATAAAACTGGATACTTGCCAGAATATCAAGATTTTAATTGTTTTCTATTTTTGCCCTTGCAGGTTTGAAGCCAGACAGCAGTTTACTTCCAACCCATGAAGCCACATACAGTAGCTGATTTTACGTTCCATCTACCAGAGCGCACCGCTCCGCTGCCTCCCATCTTCCTATTTGCTGGGGAGCAGTGCTTTCCTCAAGTTTGACATATCAGACAGGAGGCATCAAAGTGCTGCTGAGGAAGGAGCTGGGGCTCCAAAATGCGTCGGGTTAAAGCTACACCATATCCAGACACTCCGGTCTTCTGGTTTTCCTTTGACAGCAGCGCGGATCTCAAGACACGTCGTCCTAGAAAGTATATCCTTGCACCGCGGTGACTCGTGGATGTGTGGATCCTGCGGCAGCTGGCCTTTGAGCGCTCAAACTTGGTTGTGGGTATACACTGCATTTTCCTTTTCTGTTGCAATTTATGGATACACAGTTTTTTCTGTCGTAGATCTGCACTTTTCTCTAGTGAGTAGCTTTTTTTGCATTTTCTTTTATGTACTTTTTCTTGTTTTTTTTCTAATTATTTTGACCATATTCCCTTAAGGCAATTAAAGGCTGTTTGTGGGCATTCTTACAAATGTATTTTGTTCTGTTATTACTTGACTCCTCTGTAAAGCTGTGGTCATACATGCCAGCCGTTTTTGCTCTTGATCCGTTTTTGAGAAATTCTTTCCCTTTTTTTTCTAAGTCCAAAAACGGTCGGTTAACGGATGGGGCTCTTTATGGGTCATTACATGTTTGAAGACCTCTTCCCAGGGTCCAAAAAACGTTGCAAACAACGTTCTTGGGTGCTGGAAAAAAATGGACTGTTTTTTTGGTAACATGGGGCCCTATGGGAAACGGATCCGTTAACGGGTGGCACATATAGGCACCATCCGTTAATGGATCCGTTTTTACTAGCATTTTTTGCCAAAAAATGTCTAAGTACAAAAAACGCAGAGCAGCACAGGAGGCTCAAAAGGCACCCCCAAAAAAAACGGCTTTGATAACTGAACACTATGAAAACGGATAGGCAGGTGTGACCACAGCCTAACTGTGACTAGAATATTAACCTCAGCTGAAGGGCAAAAATTCAGCTACTGCAAATTCTCAGTACCTCCTGGCAATTATGGGTCCGATCATTGCTAATTACAAGATTGAATACACAGCGCTGAATGAGCGATTGGGAAGGCAGAAATCATAATAAACCATCTCTGTCTTCTCCATGAGAGTTTATCACAGCCAGCTTCCTGTTCTTGCAGCTATTTTGTTTCTATGCATCTTGAGGCCTTGCAAAAATATTCTAAAAAATCTTTTCAGAAACATATGTGGACCGGTTCTCAAGCCTCTGCATTCGATCCAGCGGCCCTATGTTGTGTCATCAGCTTCCTACTCCGCTGAGTCACCGCAGGTCCAGTCTCTGTCCGAGTGCTGATTATCTTTTGCTTTTGTTTCATTATTTTCAATCAGCAGGTGTTTTCATTTGTCAAATTTGTCTCTACCACATTGTGGGTGCGGCTATTAGTACCTGCCCCTTACTGGTCTTCTCTACTGGCTATATATCTATGTGGATCCTGTTTCTAGTTCCAGCCATACTGCCAAAGATTTATGCCAATCAGATGGACACCAGCAATGTTTATTAGCTTTGCTGTCACCTCTATGTATCCTATTCCTTACTTCTGCCAATAGTTAGGTAATAGGAGGTTATTCTTTCTTGCAGCAAGTACTTTACTTTTCAACTTTGTATTTGTGTTTTATGTTTTCTCACTTTGGGATCTCTTCTGTATCTGTACACCTTTCTTATTCAGGTTTGTAGTGCTCTGCATCTCTTTCCTGTATTCGTAAGGAGGTTCGAGGAACACTCGATGGCCTTTTAGGCGGCCAGGTCCGAGTTGTTATCTCCTAGTTTTGCAGAGAGGGTTATTCCAGCCCGCGCAGGTACCACCGGGGGCCATGCATCTAGGAACTTTAGTATGTACAGGAATCTGTTGGGTCAGGTGCAGTAGTTTTTCCCGTGTGAGTTACCACATGTGCTTAACACTGGTGAACATTTTAAAATGTTTGGTGATAATTAGGCAGGTAATGGATAAGTAACTGTTGTCAAATGACTGATGATTTGTTTATGACTTCTGCCCATTTCTATCATTCCACTCACCCGCTTGGCATGGTGTCTGCTCAAAGAAGACACTTTCCGCTAAATGTTCTTTGATCCTCTTCTCTTCCTCCTCTTTGTGCTGTTGATCCTTAGCGGACGGAAGAAGCGTTGCTATTACCTCTTTGTGCCCCAATGCTTTTCTCTGGCTTTGTTCGGACACTTGAAGGCGGAATTTGTCCATAACGCCAAAGTGATTGGATCGGACATCTTTATATCGAATAACACTTCAGGAGAGAAGAAAACGCACAATTAAAATCTATGTTTAGCAAAATTTAGATTCTAATGTGGACTGAGATGAAGAATATCAGGACGGGAAATACATCCTACTCAGCTTTCATCACAATTAAAAATGTGCAAAGAAAACCATGCACCACACAACCGTCTGTGGTGAAATTGCAGTCACCTAATATCTCCATGGGACAGCCGGTTTAACCGTGTTGCGTCTCAAAAAAGTAAGTCTATGAAAATTGAAAAAAAGAAACTGCAGTCACCGGTTTACAGTGCTCGCTGTATTTATTCAGAACAGGGTTACATCAGTACGGGGAGGGGGTGCGGGAGCCAGACTACGGCTCGCCGTAAAAATACTCACCTACTTTGCAGTACTCCAAAAAAGCAAAATCTATTTAAAGGGAACCTGTCCTATCCCGCAAACCTTAAAAGATGATCCAGCATCCCAATAATGTTCCAGGTAACCCAGGTAATATTACAAAAATCAAGTGTTAATGACCCCCTGGCTTACGCAAGTAAACCTGACTGGTCAGGTTCATTTGCAGGGCAGCAATAAAACGTGATTTTTGCTATAATAACAATTACTGCCTGGGTGATTGGAGACATTATAGGCATGCTGGGTTATTGTTCTAAATGGTACTGGAGATGAATAGCGTAGCTTGTGGGACCAGATAGGTTCCTTTTAGTTAATAAAGCATTGCAACTGCATACTGATAAGGGATTTCCATTCTCCGTAGACGTGATATACTGTCAGTCCACATGAAACAGATATGGTTTCCATCAGCCGCAGTCACCAAATCCTTCACTTGGTTAGTAGCGGTAAGTGCGGTGGATGTTCTGCAGGTCCCTTCTCTGTTCATCTATTTCTACCATGTGTCAGGCTGAATTTATAACATTAAGAATAATCCATCTTGGATATATATACTCACATATCAACGCAGCACTGAGGTTTCACCGCACCAGCAGCATCAACAACAACGTATTTGCTTGGGGTTGTGCACAAGACTGCAGAGAAAGAAGATGGTGCTGGTGAGCGCAGACCTGCATTAATCTTTAATCTCACAGTATAAAAACTGCAGCATGTTTTATCCCTGACAGATGTCACCACTTGTATTGCAAGAGAAGATCTATGGCAAAATCTACAATAAAATCTAGATGTACATTTGTATTTTAATACAGAGAACTGCCAAGCTGTGATACAGTGGATACAATACATACAGCGGCTGACGATTTTCGGCTATTCTATTTTCGGTCATTCATAAGTTTTTTTTAATTTTAAGTACCGGTAAACAAAAAATTCTAAAATACCTCACTAGCAGGTCTATGGATGAGGCACTAAGAATTGCAGTATATTTGCGCCCTGGCTGGCTGACCTAAGTTGTAAGATATAAACATTTAAATGTTAAAAGGGAACCTGTCAGCTTGGATAATGGTATTAATCTGCAGATACTGTGGTGATCTGCAGGAGTTATGAAGATGACCAGACACTGTATTGAAAAGGCACCAGGAAAAAATAAACTTGATTCTTCCTGATAACTGCTGGCTTTCAGTCATGTAGGTGTGTCCAGAGAAATAAGTCACTGCTTACGACACTGAATGGCAGCTATAAGTATGCCTCGGCCCTTTGACAGCTCACTCAGCAGTGCATCAGGGCCAAGATGTGGTTTGTACCATGTTAGGCTGGCTTCACACCATGGCACAATCTGATCCGGGATGAACCTGACAGCCCCGGACCGGATCAGCACATAAAACCAGAGGGCCAAATATGCCCTCTGGTCCGGTGTACAGCCGGACGCAGCTGACGCTGCTGATGATTCAGGACTGCAGCTCGCGGGGAGCTAGCCCCGGTCCTGAAATAACAGCGGCGTGCAGCCAGAGGTGTCTGGTTCCCGGATCCTCCCAGACCGGGCAATCCGGCCCCATAGGCTCCCATGTTAGGGAGTGCTGGATTGCCCCGGATCCGGGAGAATCCGATTTGGGGAGATTTTCTCCCTGGACACAAAAAATGCTGCATGCTCCAATTTTGTGTCCGGGAGAAAAATCCGATTCCTCCCGGATTCTCCCGGACATCCAAAAACCGGATGTCAAAAGACATTCATCCGGCGTATTCAGGCCACATAGGGTTTCTATGGGGCCGGAATCGGATCCGGGGGTGTCTGGTTCACACCAGACAGCCCCGGATCCAAAAAAACGTGGTGTGAAGGCACCCTTAGCCAGCAGATAGAAAAGTATTAAAATCTGTCCCCAGTCCTCAGTGGTTGATACCTATTAATGGCTAACTGAAAAGATTGTAAACATAGCAAACTTCATTAAGCTCATAATAACACAAATTCTGAAGTCACATATTTATACACAAATGGATGATTGGATAATGCAGTACATAACACAAGTGATGTGAAAAAGAGCACAGAGTGGTCAATGTGGGGTCGAGGAAAGCAGCTAGGGCAGTAAATATTGGAGCTGTTCACAGATAAGAAGTGTGATCATTTTATTGCCCTTTGATTGCATGGTCTGGTCCTGGATTTGAAGATTCTTTAAGGTAAAATATATGTTTGTACTGTGTCAGCCCGTAGATAGAAACATATTAAAATCTGAGTCGCTGGTATTTTTCTATGAACTGTTCCAATATTTACTGCCCTAGCTGCTTCCCCTCCCCACACTGACCACTCTGTGCTCTGCTTCACATCACTTGTCTCATGTACTGCATTATCCAATCTCCCATTTATGTATAATGTGTGACTTCAGATTTTGTGTTGTTATGAGCCTGATGAAGAGACCTGAGTAGTCTTGAAAGTTTGCTATGTTTACCATCTTTTCAGGTAGACATTAAAAGGTATCAACCACTGAGGACTCTCAGATTTGAATGTTTTTATATGTACACATACATACATACGGTGACTGCAGGCAATTACTGTTTTAAGCATGTACAGCAAAAGACCACTGAGGTCAATGATCAGACTCATTTTTAAATAACTCCTTTAAAAAAACACTAAAATACTTGAATCCATCTAAACCTCTGATGGCCCAGCGGGAACCATTATATGAAATATTTTTTGGCCTGCCATGTTCTCGGATCTTTCCTATGCCTCCTTAGTTTGCTTGTCTTGTATAAACTCATGGGATAACTATGTCAAGGCAGGCTGGTTAGTGAATCTGGCCTTACAGAGGATAACTACCGTATATCAAGGCAGGCTGGTTAGTGAATCTGGCCTTATAGAGGATAACTATATCAAGGCAGGCTGGTTAGTGAATCTGGCCTTATAGAGGATAACTATATCAAGGCAGGCTGGTTAGTGAATCTGGCTTCACAGAGGATAACTATGTCAAGGCAGGCTGGTTAGTGCATCTGGGTTTACAGAGGATAACTATGTCAAGGCAGGCTGGTTAGTGTATCTGGCCTTACAGAGGATAACTATGTCAAGGCAGGCTGGTTAGTGAATCTGGCCTTACAGAGGATAACTATATAAAGGCAGGCTGGTTAGTGAATCTGGCTTTACAGAGGATAACTATGTCAAGGCAGGCTGGTTAGTGAATCTGGCCTTACAGAGGATAACTATGTCAAAACAGGCTGGTTAGTGAATCTGGCCTTACAGAGGATAACTATGTCAAGGCAGGCTGGTTAGTGAATCTGGCTTTACAGAGGATAACTATGTCAAGGCAGGCTGGTTAGTGTATCTGGCTTTACAGAGGATAACTATGTCAAGGCAGGCTGGTTAGTGTATCTGGCTTTACAGAGGATACCTATGTCAAGGCAGGCTGGTTAGTGAATCTGGCCTTACAGAGGATAACTATGTCAAGGCAGGCTGGTTAGTGTATCTGGCCTTACAGAGGATAACTATGTCAAGGCAGGCTGGTTAGTGAATCTGGCCTTACAGAGGATAACTATGTCAAGGCAGGCTGGTTAGTGAATCTGGCCTTACAGAGGATAACTATGTCAAGGCAGGCTGGTTAGTGTATCTGGCTTTACAGAGGATAACTATGTCAAGGCAGGCTGGTTAGTGAATCTGGCTTTACAGAGGATAACTATGTCAAGGCAGGCTGGTTAGTGTATCTGGCCTTACAGAGGATAACTATGTCAAGGCAGGCTGGTTAGTGAATCTGGCCTTAAAGAGGATAACTATGTCAAGGCAGGCTGGTTAGTGAATCTGGTCTTACAGAGGATAACTATGTCAAGGCAGGCTGGTTAGTGAATCTGGCCTTACAGAGGATAACTATGTCAAGGCAGGCTGGTTAGTGTATCTGGCTTTACAAAGGATAACTATGTCAAGGCAGGCTGGTTAGTGAATCTGGCCTTACAGAGGATAACTATGTCAAGGCAGGCTGGTTAGTGAATCTGGCCTTACAGAGGATAACTATGTCAAGACAGGCTGGTTAGTGAATCTGGCCTTACAGAGGATAACTATGTCAAGGCAGGCTGGTTAGTGTATCTGGCCTTACAGAGGATAACTATGTCAAGGCAGGCTGGTTAGTGTATCTGGCTTTACAAAGGATAACTATGTCAAGGCAGGCTGGTTAGTGAATCTGGCCTTACAGAGGATAACTATGTCAAGGCAGGCTGGTTAGTGAATCTGGCCTTACAGAGGATAACTATGTCAAGACAGGCTGGTTAGTGAATCTGGCCTTACAGAGGATAACTATGTCAAGGCAGGCTGGTTAGTGTATCTGGCTTTACAGAGGATAACTATGTCAAGGCAGGCTGGTTAGTGTATCTGGCCTTACAGAGGATAACGATGTCAAGGCAGGCTGGTTAGTGAATCTGGCCTTAAAGAGGATAACTATGTCAAGGCAGGCTGGTTAGTGAATCTGGTCTTACAGAGGATAACTATGTCA
Organism: Allobates femoralis; assembly: GCA_033576535.1. Classification (NCBI taxonomy): domain Eukaryota; kingdom Metazoa; phylum Chordata; class Amphibia; order Anura; family Aromobatidae; genus Allobates; species Allobates femoralis. The sequence goes on along the minus strand of JARQOC010000008.1, from coordinate 134,725,672 downwards.
AGGCAGGCTGGTTAGTGAATCTGGACTTACAGAGGATAACTATGTCAAGGCAGGCTGGTTAGTGTATCTGGCCTTACAGAGGATAACTATGTCAAGACAGGCTGGTTAGTGAATCTGGTCTTACAGAGGATAACTATGTCAAGGCAGGCTGGTTAGTGTATCTGGCCTTACAGAGGATAACTATGTCAAGGCAGGCTGGTTAGTGTATCTGGCTTTACAAAGGATAACTATGTCAAGGCAGGCTGGTTAGTGAATCTGGCCTTACAGAGGATAACTATGTCAAGGCAGGCTGGTTAGTGAATCTGGTCTTACAGAGGATAACTATGTCAAGGCAGGCTGGTTAGTGAATCTGGCCTTACAGAGGATAACTATGTCAAGGCAGGCTGGTTAGTGTATCTGGCCTTACAGAGGATAACTATGTCAAGACAGGCTGGTTAGTGAATCTGGTCTTACAGAGGATAACTATGTCAAGGCAGACTGGTTAGTGAATCTGGCCTTACAGAGGATAACTATGTCAAGGCAGGCTGGTTAGTGAATCTGGCCTTACAGAGGATAACTATGTCAAGACAGGCTGGTTAGTGAATCTGGCCTTACAGAGGATAACTATGTCAAGGCAGGCTGGTTAGTGTATCTGGCCTTACAGAGGATAACTATGTCAAGGCAGGCTGGTTAGTGTATCTGGCTTTACAAAGGATAACTATGTCAAGGCAGGCTGGTTAGTGAATCTGGCCTTACAGAGGATAACTATGTCAAGGCAGGCTGGTTAGTGAATCTGGCCTTACAGAGGATAACTATGTCAAGACAGGCTGGTTAGTGAATCTGGCCTTACAGAGGATAACTATGTCAAGCAGGCTGGTTAGTGAATCTGGCCTTACAGAGGATAACTATGTCAAGGCAGGCTGGTTAGTGTATCTGGCCTTACAGAGGATAACTATGTCAAGGCAGGCTGGTTAGTGAATCTGGCCTTACAGAGGATAACTATGTCAAGGCAGGCTGGTTAGTGAATCTGGCTTACAGAGGATAACTATGTCAAGGCAGGCTGGTTAGTGTATCTGGCCTTACAGAGGATAACTATGTCAAGGCAGGCTGGTTAGTGTATCTGGCTTAAGAGGATAACTATGTCAAGGCAGGCTGGTTAGTGAATCTGGCCTTACAGAGGATAACTATGTCAAGGCAGGCTGGTTAGTGAATCTGGCCTTACAGAGGATAACTATGTCAAGGCAGGCTGGTTAGTGAATCTGGCCTTACAGAGGATAACTATGTCAAGGCAGGCTGGTTAGTGTATCTGGCCTTACAGAGGAATAACTATGTCAAGGCAGGCTGGTTAGTGTATCTGGCTTACAAGGATAACTATGTCAAGGCAGGCTGGTTAGTGAATCTGGCCTTACAGAGGATAACTATGTCAAGGCAGGCTGGTTAGTGAATCTGGCCTTACAGAGGATAACTATGTCAAGCAGGCTGGTTAGTGAATCTGGCCTTACAGAGGATAACTATGTCAAGGCAGGCTGGTTAGTGTATCTGGCCTTACAGAGGATAACTATGTCAAGACAGGCTGGTTAGTGAATCTGGTTTACAGAGGATAACTATGTCAAGGCAGGCTGGTTAGTGTATCTGGCCTTACAGAGGATAACTATGTCAAGGCAGGCTGGTTAGTGTAATCTGGCTTTACAAAGGATAACTATGTCAAGGCAGGCTGGTTAGTGAATCTGGCCTTACAGAGGATAACTATGTCAAGGCAGGCTGGTTAGTGAATCTGGCCTTACAGAGGATAACTATGTCAAGGCAGGCTGGTTAGTGAATCTGGCCTTACAGAGGATAACTATGTCAAGGCAGGCTGGTTAGTGTATCTGGCTTTACAGAGGATAACTATGTCAAGGCAGGCTGGTTAGTGTATCTGGCCTTACAGAGGATAACTATGTCAAGGCAGGCTGGTTAGTGAATCTGGCCTTAAAGAGGATAACTATGTCAAGGCAGGCTGGTTAGTGAATCTGGTCTTACAGAGGATAACTATGTCAAGGCAGGCTGGTTAGTGAATCTGGCCTTACAGAGGATAACTATGTCAAGGCAGGCTGGTTAGTGAATCTGGCCTTACAGAGGATAACTATGTCAAGGCAGGCTGGTTAGTGTATCTGGCCTTACAGAGGATAACTATGTCAAGGCAGGCTGGTTAGTGAATCTGGCCTTACAGAGGATAACTATGTCAAGACAGGCTGGTTAGTGAATCTGGCCTTACAGAGGATAACTATGTCAAGGCAGGCTGGTTAGTGAATCTGGTCTTACAGAGGATAACTACCGTATATCAAGGCAGGCTGGTTAGTGAATCTGGCCTTATAGAGGATAACTATATCAAGGCAGGCTGGTTAGTGAATCTGGCCTTACAGAGGATAACTATGTCAAGGCAGGCTGGTTAGTGCATCTGGGTTTACAGAGGATAACTATGTCAAGGCAGGCTGGTTAGTGTATCTGGCCTTACAGAGGATAACTATGTCAAGGCAGGCTGGTTAGTGTATCTGGCTTCACAGAGGATAACTATGTCAAGGCAGGCTGGTTAGTGCATCTGGGTTTACAGAGGATAACTATGTCAAGGCAGGCTGGTTAGTGTATCTGGCCTTACAGAGGATAACTATATCAAGGCAGGCTGGTTAGTGAATCTGGCTTCACAGAGGATAACTATGTCAAGGCAGGCTGGTTAGTGCATCTGGGTTTACAGAGGATAACTATGTCAAGGCAGGCTGGTTAGTGTATCTGGCCTTACAGAGGATAACTATGTCAAGGCAGGCTGGTTAGTGTATCTGGCTTTACAAAGGATAACTATGTCAAGGCAGGCTGGTTAGTGAATCTGGCCTTACAGAGGATAACTATGTCAAGGCAGGCTGGTTAGTGTATCTGGCCTTACAGAGGATAACTATGTCAAGGTAGGCTGGTTAGTGAATCTGGCCTTACAGAGGATAACTATGTCAAGGCAGGCTGGTTAGTGAATCTGGCCTTACAGAGGATAACTATGTCAAGACAGGCTGGTTAGTGAATCTGGCCTTACAGAGGATAACTATGTCAAGGCAGGCTGGTTAGTGAATCTGGCCTTACAGAGGATAACTATGTCAAGACAGGCTGGTTAGTGTATCTGGCCTTACAGAGGATAACTATGTCAAGGCAGGCTGGTTAGTGTATCTGGCCTTACAGAGGATAACTATGTCAAGGCAGGCTGGTTAGTGAATCTGGCCTTAAAGAGGATAACTATGTCAAGGCAGGCTGGTTAGTGAATCTGGCCTTACAGAGGATAACTATGTCAAGGCAGGTTGGTTATTGAATCTGGCCTTACAGAGCACTGGAGTTAGATAAAGAAGCAAAACCTGAACACAATTCCTAAACTGAAAGGTGACCAACAAGATCCTGTCACACCGGGTTCACCCTCCGCCACTTATTCCACCTCAGAACATTTTCATATGAAGCTTGTGACACAAGTGTTCATGGAAAATGACAAAGCAAAGTCATAACATTTTGACAAGCACAGAAAATACTCCCTTCCTAAGTAAACTGTGATGTCCTGCCAAACACCATCACATACAGTTTAGTATGCACGCACTTCAGCACCTATTAGAACTTTAGTATCCAGAATAGTTAGCTTTTTTTGTACACTTTAACTCTTTCTCGCCTGTTCACATCCTGGCCATTTCACACATAAAACCCAAGAGAAGCACAAAATGACAGTATAACCTATAATAAGAAAACAGCAACAGTACATGTAAATAGGGCACTTGGTTAACAATGTTTGATTAGAAAGCATAAAGCCATCCCACCACGACAAGGCGTACCCATCGGGATGGTCCTACTCTGGTATTAAAACCTTCCCTTATGTCAGTGATATCAATGTGAATAGGAGCAGAGAAGCACAGCACTCAGATTACTGCAACCTGTCCATGGGAAGCAATATTGATGCAATGTATAGCTCAGAGGAAGGGATCAGATCTCCATGTGTACAGCGTATAAATAAATACAGATAAAAAACACACTAAAATGAAGCCAGGGCATCAGCTGGCATGTGTTTTTCATTTGAGCTTTCTCTGTGAAATGACCACAGTGTGAACATTCTTCTATTGCACTTATACCAACTATGATCTGGCTCATTGTTTTTATATTTGTTGTTCGCTGTAGAAAAGGGGGGTGGGGTCCCTCCCTCTGAGCTAGGTACGTCATCTATATAACTTCCCATGGACACGTTACAGGCGTCGGAGCACTGTGCTTTCTCTGCCCTTATTCACGTTAATGTCACTGAGGCACAGTGAGCTGTTGATACTGAGTAGTACTGTCCCGATGGGTACACCTTGTTATGGCAGGATGGCCTTTACTTCTTTTTATCCAACAGTGTTAGCCAAGTGACCCATGTTGTTTACATGTACTATTACCATTTACTTTATTATAGGGTATAGGCTCATTTTTTACTTCTCTTTTGTTTATATTCTTTCCTGGCAGGGCCAATTTTCATTTTTCAGCTTTTTCCTCCCCTTCGAAGACTCATTTTATGTGTTTGGCATCTTTTCACACCGCCATATGGGAGCTTATTTTTTCCAGACCGATCTGTCGCTAATCATTTTACCATGTAATATATTGAAAAATGGGCAAAAAATCCAAGTGCACTAAAACAAACTTGAAATTCGGCCAATGCTTTTTTCTTTTACAGCATTCAATATGACAGTATTATTCTTCAGGTAAGTATGACTATATAGGCACCAAACGTGCATAGTTTTTATTTTTATATTTTAACTTGGTAAATAAAAGTTAGATTTTTTTGTCAAGACCTGTTTTATACTGAGATACGTGTGAGGGCTTGTGTTTTTGAATGAAGAGCTCTCATTTTAATTGGTATCTTTCTAGGATACAAACAATATATTTAGCAATTTTTATTGTATTTTTTTGGTGAGAAAAATGAATAAAGCTATTTCTTTTTAATGCAAACAGTACATTTACAACCTGGATTAAATACATTTATATTTTGATAGATTGCTCTTTTGTGGACCTTGGGATGCCAACAAACATATTTATTAAAAATCTATTTCTTTTTGGCAAATAGGGTGGGAGGGGGGGTCTAACCTTTAATTTTTCATTGGTTTCAAACCTTTTTTTCAGACTTTTTAAAATCACTAATAAACGTAAGCCTTATGTATAAATGATGGTCACAGCTCATTTTCTAATCTGCACACCTAACATTTACTGCTCCTGTAAAGACTCCTTGACATTTCAGCACAGGTAATGAACATGCCCTTTACTTGTACTGTAGACATTTGACAGGAATTTGCAGAATTCACATGGGACGCTTTGGTTTTCACTGTAGCTTCTTCTTAAATGTCTTGAAATTTCAAATTAGGACAAGTCAATTGTATAGGAAGTAAGGCTGGCATTTTTTGGCATCCGTGTGAATCTGGCTGAATCTGGATGCACCCGCATCAATTTTAGGCCCCATTGACTTTCTATTGGGCTGCAGGCACTTGCGGGTGCATCCAGTTTTGCACTTTGTTCCTTGATGCACTTGGTGCATTTTTGGTCTTTGTGTCAAGGTCCATGACCTCCCGGATCCGGGACAATGCAGATGGCTTTAAAATAGGATTCTATGTAACCCAAATCCGGGGGACTCCGGATCCCGCTGAATCTGGACCCCCGGATACCCTACGCATACCGAGAATACAGTTCCAAATGACGTGCGCCTGGATCAGTGATAATACTGATGTGGGGGCATACTGTTACATCATTGCGGGGAAACCCAGGGGAATCCAGGGGGGGGGATGCTCGCTTTACCCACACTCCCCCAGATTCACAAAACTGCTAGTGTGAAACCTAAGAAAATATTATGGCCGATAATGCCCAAACTGAAAAAGAAAGGCTTTTATGTTTATCAAATTACGGTACAAATCTTATAAGAATATATTGCTGGGGTCATTTTTATCAACAACTCGAAGTGTTTTTTTTTTTCACTGTCTATTTGGAAACTTTTTCTGCTTCTATTAATTGCAAATCTGGAATCTTTTCCATACTGACATGTCCACAGAATTGGCATATTTTTTTTTTTTACACGATAAAAAAAAATGTGAAAAACACAGTGCCGTGTGAATAACTTGAAGAATTCCCAGTGAAATCAAGTTATTTTAAAAGGGTTTTAAACTTTTTATAATATTGAGTTTTAAAGCAAGATCTTCTTCAGAATTCTCAATAAGGGGAATCTGTCATGTAAAAAAAAACAGATATGAAGTGTAGGCAAATAGCATTGAGGCTCTGTGCGCCCTGCTGCAGGGAGGAAAGGAACGTTATTTCCCCTGGCAGCCTCCGGCTTTCAGTCACAGTGGTGCAGCCGATGCAGTTTGGGTATGTGCCCACAGGAAGTTTTTCAAGCAGTCCTGAATGCAGCAAAACCGGTCCTGGTTTCAAGGATGTCCAGAGTCCTTGCCAGGAGATTATCTGTCCTGTCCTGTATTTTTATCGCGTTCTTACTGTGTTTTTGATGCTGCGTTTTTCCAGCATTTTTGCCATTGACTGCTGCAAAAATGCATGAAAAATAGAACATCATCATGCTTTCCCATCCGCAAAAAAACTGGAGGGATTTGACACTTGCAAAACCCATGTGTGGGCACAACGTTTCTGTGAATCACATTGGTTTTGCAGGGAAGCCGAACCGCAGGAACAAATTAACATGAATTAACATAAAACCAAGGTTAAACTGCAGGCGGTAATCGCAGCAAAAACGCTGGAAAAATGTCCTGTGGGTACATACCCCTTTCAGTCATCGCTCAGTGTATAGTGAGTGTAAGCTGTGACTCCTGACACTGACAATCGGCTAACTGTCAGCTAGTGCCGGGGGCCGTGGTCACAGCTGCAGCTCACTATGACTGAAACCGCACCGGCTGCCCCACTGTGACTAAAAGCCAGAGGCTGCCGGGAGAGTAAAGTTAATTTCCTCTGCACTGCGTCAGAATGCTATGATGACTGTATGAATAAAGTTTTGTCAAAGTCAAATACCAGGAAGTATCAAAAACAAATTTATTTAAAGCATGACACACCAAAAAGAGACGAACACCGAAGCATCTAAGATACAATAAAAATGAATATTAGAAAAACGCTTTCGCAGCAGATCCGGCAGTTTTGACCCATCTGCCGCCTATTGGATCTCTTGTGGCAAGACTGCGTTCTGCCTCATTCCCTATGGAACTTGCGATCATGTGCGGCAATTGCGGTTTTGCTGTGATCCGGCACTTGCGGCAATGGACAAACACTGCTGCTAGCAGCATTTTTTTGACTCGCCGCAAGTGCAAAACTGCAAGTGCCGCACATGTCCGCAAGTCTCATAGGGAATGCATTAGGCCGAATGTAGTCTTGCCGCAAGTGATCCAATAGGCGGCAAATGTGGCAAAATGCTGGATTTGCTGTGAATGGTAAAAAACACTGATGTGAAAGCAGCCATACTTAATAGGTGCAGAAAATCTGCAACATCAAAAACTCACCAAATACTCATTGTAGGAACTTGGCCTAAGGGTACTGTTAAACGTCTAAATATCGTTCCGATATCGCATACAATTTCATGGGAGTGCGCACGTTTTTAACACTTGTTCAAGATCGCATAGGAGATGTCACACAGGGAGATATCGGCAGGCAACGCTACTAGGATGTTGTACGCAACTTTGCTGGGTATGAGCAACCCAGGGACCGAGCATTAACATTTTAGTGAATAAGGGAAGTTGCGCTCTACATCATAGTTGTGTCATCATACAGCACGATCATGCCAGATGGCATATGCAACACTGCACGGTTGAAGAGCTTGCACAATCTCATTGCGATGTCGTCCCTGCGATTTTTTTCCCGTTGCATTGCCCTGTTACACGACTCAACGCACGAACGATATCAACTGCAACGCCCACACCACGTGACTTTTGGTCGATGTTGCATTGCGATATTGCGACGTGTAACGGTACCCTAAGAGATCACACAAATTATTTTCTTAGGCTGGCTTCACACCACGGTGTGATCCGGTCCGGGGCTGTCCGGGAAGACCCTGACAGCCCCAGACCAGATCAGCACACAGAACCGGAGGGCCAAATGTGCCCTCAGGTCCCGTGTGCAGCCGGATGGCTGTAATTGCAGCCGCAGCTGCTGATTTTTCAAGACCGCGGCTAGCATGGAGCTAGCCGAGGTCCTGAAACAACAGCGGCATGCAGCCACCGGTATCCGGTTCCCGGATTCGCCCAGACCAGGGCAATCCGGCCCATAAGCTCCCATGTTAGGGAGAACCGGATTCCCCTGGATCTGGGAGAATCCGGGACAATCCGGGATCTGGCTTTTTGGGGTGTTTTTTCACCCCGGACACAAAAATGTAGCAAGCAACATTTTTGTGTCCGGTGAGAATAAACCGAATTCTCCCGGATTCCACTGCAGGGATGAAACCGGATGGCAGAGAGCTGCCATCCGGCTCCATAGGCTACTATGGGGTCAAAAACCGGTCCAGCCCCGAACCGGATCACCCGTGGTGTGAAGCGAGCCTTACATGGATTGTTAAAATAAGCTGCTTCAAAATCCACATCCAAATATAAATACATCAAGAGCACATTCTAAGGGTGCGTTCACACCTAGACGTTTTGCCAAGCTTCTGGAGTGGAAACTGAGCAGGAACTCCAAATTTTTGAGGAGGATTTTGGAGAGAAATCCACTCACTTTATACACCAAAATCTCAGCAGAAATAACTCAGTGTGACCATACCCTAAAAATACATTCCCAAGATTAGTACTTGGTGAGTTTTTAACATTGCATATTTTCTGCAGCATTTCTGCACCTATTATGTAAATTACACATTGCCAAGTAGCATTGTAATGCTATGTGCACACCTAGCAGAAAATTTCTGCACCAAAAATGCATCTCCTGGCAGGAAAAACGCTGCGGTTTTTGCATTTTGGGTACGTTTGTGTGTTCATTCTCGTGTTTCTATCAGATATTCTATGAGAAAAATGCAAGGAAAACACAGAAAGAATGGACATGTTGCTTTTTTTCTGTACCGGAATCTGCAAGGAAAAAACTTGAAGGTGGGCACAGCATTTCAGAATTCTCATTGACTTTGCTGGTATGTGTTTGATGGTATGCTAGGTGGGCACAGAGTCTACAAATAGTACAGCAGACATGAGCTTTCTATAATTCCCATCCATTGTAAAGTTGTATTTTTCTATGCATCCAAAATACCCCGCATCAAAACCTCACCCAAAACTCATAGAGAACTCATGAGAAGTTAAAAGTATTTGCGGTAGATATTGACGAAGATTTATATCAAAATTCATTAAAAAAAGACTTGTTGTGAAGATGATCTGAGATTGATTGCTCCCAGTGAGAAACACAAAATAAGAATCTTGAATCTTGTAGACGTGATACCTTTTAATTCCTAACAAAAATAAAGTAATTGATGTTACAAAGTAAGCTGTTGAAACTTCTCATGTGTCATCAGGCATAGCAGAAGATGAAGAGACGTGAGAAGTCCTGAAAGCTTGCTTTGTAACATCAATTACCGTATTTTTAGCTTTTTAAGACGCACCCCCAAATTTGGTGAAGGAAAAGAGAATTTTTTTTTAAAAACTTTTCAGTGGGGTCCTTCTTATAATGCCCGTGTCCATCTTACAAATCATATATATGTCCCTCATGCTGGTATATGTATATATAACCCTCATCCTGGTACATAGCCCCCTCATCCTGGTATATAGTCCCCCATCCTGGGATATAGCCCCCCACATCCTCGATAAGGCCCCTTTATATTAGATATAGCTCCCCTGTGATGGAAAACATCCCCCTGTGCTGGCACACATCCCTCTTTGCTGGCACATATGCCCCTGTGCTGGATATACCACTCCCCATCCTGCATATGGCCCTTCATTCTGCCCACACTAAAATAACAAACCACTTTGAACTTACCTCTCCGGCGCTGTCCTCCTTGGCTCCCTGCTTGCGGCACTTCCTGAGACCTCCTGCATCCCGGTGAGACCGGTTATGTGATCAGGGTGTGCAGTGATGATGTCACTCTGCTGTGCTGATCACATGACTGGCTCCCCGAGACTCAGGAAGTGCAGCAATCAGGGAGAGACAGAGGGCAGCACTGGAGAGGTAAGTTAAAAGCGGTTTGTTATTTTAGCGTGGGCAGCAGCATGGGGGGGGGGCCATACAAAGTGATGGGGGAGCATATCCAGGATTCGGGGTGACTGCAGGCAATGTCATTTGCCTGTTCCCCTGTCCATATTTTGGCCCGGTTTCAGCATCGAGGTGATGGACAGCAGGTGCAGTGCATATTACATGAGGTTTATGAGCGGGAGCATGTGAATTCCTGCTGCCTCCTGCAGCCCACCTCCTCCAGCCCCTGGACACCACTCCAGAGTGCCCCCCCACCCACTGTACAGAAAGTTACGTTTCGGATTATAAAACGCACCCCCCACAGTTTGGGGGAACAAAAGTGCATTTTATAATCCAAAAAATATGGTACTTTATTTTTGTTAGCAATTAAAAGGTGTCACAGCTACAAGATTATTATTTTGTTTCTCCCACTGAGAGCAATCAGTCTTTTTTCAATTGGCTATTATGGAGCCAAACCCTATTTTCTCATGTCTCAAGATGAATTGTAAACATTTTGGCTTGATGAAAGCAGCCTCTCTTTCTCCTGAGGTTTCTGATAGTCTCCTTGTGTGCTCAAGGCTCAGCCAACCTTCACTGGATTGTCTTAACATCTTTTTTTTTTTTTTTTTTGCTGTATTGATCTGTTTCACGATAAAGGACATCATTTCCCCCGCCTCCCCTCCCAAAAATAAACATTACAGAAAGCAACATTATTTATCAATACTTGGTCACAATATTTTATCAGTATTTTGCACCAGTGCCGCTGTGGCGCCCCTGCGGCCTGGCTGTCACGATGGTATTTAAGGAGATCGATAGTAATGCCATGACTGGGAAGAATTGAGGTGCCCTATGCTGGACTCCCAAAGAATTCACACACCACCTGAACTCTAACCAGAGGGCTGGGCACAGGAGGTCTATTTTGGGTTGTGACAGACTCTGGTTGGAAGGAGAGGTTAGTTGTAGTGGGCAGTAGGGAGGGGTAGGCACAAGTAGAAGTCAGTCTGAGTCAGGCTGGGAAGCCAACAGGAGGCTAAGCTGCAGACAGATCACTAGGTCCTAGGTGGTCAGGTTTCCAGGGCCTGGCTGCAGAAACTGGAGGCTGCTGGGTTTTATGCTCAGTAGCTGCACTACATGGGACTATCCAAGTCACAGCAGTAATGAGAGCTTTAGGCTGTGATGGAGAACAGGCCTCACAGAGTTCCCACTGCTTGCCTGGCTAGAAGTCATCCACAGGGGCAACAGGGAAACAGGAAAGCTTCAGGTACCTAAACACCCACTTAAGAGACAAGTTAGCGGGTAGGCCATATACCTGTCTGGCAGAGCGGTTCCAAGTTGTTCTCAGACTGGCCAGACCCAGAGACCCAATGAAGCAGTACCCTGGACTTGCAGCCTACCCAACAGTAAAAGGTAAAGAACTCAAAGAGACTGTGTCTGTCCTTTCTTCCTTATGCATCCTTGCCTACACGACTTTACTACTACTACCACCATCAACACTTAAACTCTCAAGGGCCAGCCCCGTGTTATAGGGGAGTTTTACCATCTCACTGCCACAACAACTATCCTTGGGAATACTTATGCAGTGCCGGCCACCTAGTGGCTGGATTCCTTCAGCTGGCGTCACAAACTCTTTCTTTATTTTTCTATTTTTATCTACTTTTTCGACATTTTTGTATTCACCTTTTTGCAATGATTGTCAGGGTTACAGCACTGGGTCAACTACCGTGATCCAGACTGACCGGCCCAGTTGCTGAGTACCCCCAGTGTTGCGGCGACACACTGCCATTTATCACTAGCGCTTGCTGCAACAGTATTGTGCTCATGTCTTGGTAAGCATCTGCTTTCTTTCTGTGATTTTTTTTAATATATTACTTTCCATAAAAATCAGCATTTAAAATCAAATCAATCTGAAGCAAAAAAATATGTTTCATATCAATACTTGGCGATTGTAAACTTATAATTTTTTCCTACATTGTGATGCTAATAATAAAAATATAATAATAAATAAATTAAACCGGAAGGCAACTTACCTTTAAATTTTAAGGCAAATTCATAGGGGTTATACAAAGTTAACACCTGCTTGTGAGTTGTCTGATCATCAGCGTAAAATATTAGTTCAGTTGGAAAGACAAACACAGGAAGGTTTCCTTCCACTAACTCTGGCTGCCGTCTATGTTGCTGCATTGGCACAGTATCTGGATTTCCTCCCCAGCTCCTTTTGTCTCCAGGACTTTCAAGTCTTGTTTTTTTGGTGCTTGGAAGACCTCTAGTGCATACTGTCAGATCTGCAGGAGGAAGAGGAGCATTAATACCGCAGTCCAGCTCACCATCATTGTAGAGGCGCGATAACAGCTCCAATCTGCACAGTGCAGAATTACAACAACATCTAATATCGGGAAGCTTTCTGATTAATCAGCTGTCTTCTATCATAGAAAAGGGACTGCATTTTCTATTCTGCTATTTATCTTGAGCAGACAAGTGTCCCTAAAACATTGATTAATCTCAGCATAAAGAAACCTTTTGCTACGCAAAGGCTTTTAGGAAAACAAAACGCCCAGCGCAGCCAAAATATCACCTGATTTCTGATTAATTTAAAGTTTTATTAGAATTTTTAGTGCTTTTCAGAGTCTTTAGGACAGGGGTGGGGAACCTCAGGCCCCAGGGCCAGATGAAGCCCTCGATGACCTTTTCTGTGGCCCAGGGCAGATTTCTGGGGACTGCAGTACTCAGGCTGGCAGACATGTTTTTCCAACTGCCTGCCCAATAAATTCAGCCTCTCCAGTGATGTATATGCCCCAGCCTCTCCTGTGATGTCTATGCCCCAGCCTCCGTCTATGCCCCTAGCCTTTTCTGTAATGTATATGCCCCATCCTCAGCCTCTCCAGTGATGTATATGCCCCCAGCCTCTCCTGTGATCTTTATGCCTTATCCTCAGCCTCCAAGTGATGTATATGCCCCCCAGCCTCTCCTGTGATCTCTATGCCCCATCCTCAGCTCCCCAGTGATGTAGATGCCCCCCAGCCTCTCCTGTGATCAGTATGCCCCATCCTCAGCAGTGATGTATATGCTCCCAGCCTTTCCTTTGATCTTTATGCCTCAGCCTCACCCTCCCCAGTGATGTATATGCCCTCAGCCTCTCCTGTGATCTCTATGCCCCATCCTCAGCCTCCGAAGTCATGTATATGCCCCCAGCCTCTCCTGTGATCTCTATGCCCCATCCTCAGCCTCTGCAGTGATGTATATGCCCCCAGCCTCTCCTGTGATCTCTATGCCCCAGCCTCACCCTCCCCAGTGATGTATATGCCCCCAGCCTCTCCTGTGATCTCTATGCCCCAGCCTCACACTCCCCAGTGATGTATATGCCCTCAGCCTCTCCTGTGATCTCTATGCCCCATTCTAAGCCTCCGCACTGATGTATATGCCCTCAGCTTCTCCTGTGATCTCTATGCCCCATCCTCAGCCTCCCCAGTGACGTATATGCCCTCAGCCTCTTCTGTGATGTCTATGGCTGTAGCAAACCTGGAAAAGTAAGTGAGAGGCAACATGATCAATATAACCTAGCATCGCAGCCGCACCAATGAGAAGCAGCTCCAGCCACCACTGTAGGGGTGAGTTGATTGTGTAATCAAATATAGCGGGGGAATTTCAAGTTGATTATTTTTTTGCGGTCGTCAGAGGATGGCAGAAATTTTTAAACGGCCCCGGCAAAAAAAAAGTCCCCCACCCTTGCTTTAGGGTAACATGTCATAAGAAAATGACCTATTATTTAAACTACCATAGTTGTTTTTTATGTCAAAGTTTTTTTAAACAATTTGTTTTTCTAATTTGCCATAATCATACTTCATTTATTAATCCAGGGTTATCTACTCTACATAGAGGTGATAACTGTCACTGTAAACCTGCCTGTGCGGATAATGAAACTGATGAAAAGTACAGAACAGTTATGGCCACTTTACACACACCAACTTATCTGTCCAACTTCTGACCAACTTACTGGTTGCAGTGAAATCATGGACACATTGCTCCATTTTGTGGCTGTGTACAATGGAGCAATGTTTCCATGATTTCACTGCAACCAGTAAGTTGGTCAGAAGTTGGACAGATAAGTTGGTGTGTGTAAAGTGGCCATTAAGTGTGATCTTAGTCCATGATCAGGTGGTTAGTATAAAAATTGCACAATTTCTGAGATATTTTCATGTAGATAAAAGAATAAAAAAGATACATTTAATATAAAAGCTTGAGTTAAACAAGAAGTCATTGTGGGATAATGTCCCATAGTTGATACAGCAATATTCCTTAGATCAGACTTAAATTAGGGTTTCCAGTGAGAATATGTTAATAATAGATTATGCACAGACTTGTTATTCAAAAAAATGGTGTGCTCCCATATATAATAGTAAAGAAATTGTGGGATGTCCAGGATTATTGGGTTTTCATATCCAACATTAGTGCGACAGGGACAATGGAATATAAATATGGATGTGATCCTTTCAATTTTAAGTCTGTATTATTCATTAAAAGGAGCTTTACACCCTGTTTTTTACTTTAAATATGGCCCCATTGTGATAAAAAATAAACAAGTAGAATATTGTGTACTTACCTCCCGGTCCCTCCGTCCCACTGGCCATGTCCCCTGACAGTCTCCTCTCCTGGCATTGTCTGCACTTTACTATTAACTGCCATGGTCACTGATTAGCTGCAGGGGTCACATGCTGAGAAGCGGAGGCTAGCGTGACAAAGGGGGCTTTATAGCAATACACGCTATTGTTTTTACCTTTTGTAAAGTAAAAAAGCAGAAAACTGCTTTAAATTAAATATGATGATAGTGGGTATTATATGTTTGTTTGTTTTTTTACAAATTTCCCTGCACAGCAGAAGAGGTAAATGACGCAATTCTGTCACCACTAGGGGGAGCTTATTCTATACTGTGTTATTATTTAACTCAGTGTTTCCCAAACTCTAGTCCTCAGGCCCCCAACAGGTCATGTTTTTTGGATTTCCTTAGTATTTCAGTTAATCCATTGATAATAATTCCATCCATCTCCCCCCCACATGTTGGTCAGGTGTATGGGCCCTTGTAGCATTCTAGATCCTATTAAGGCTCCTTTCATATCAGCGGTAAATGTCATTTCGCGTCAGATGTCGCCGCACCTGCCGGATCTGCCACGTAAAGGCTGACTTGCGGCACCTAACGGTAAATCCGGCTGACTTGCGGCATTCAGAATGCCTCATTCATT
This sequence comes from Allobates femoralis, assembly GCA_033576535.1. NCBI lineage: Eukaryota > Metazoa > Chordata > Amphibia > Anura > Aromobatidae > Allobates > Allobates femoralis. The sequence goes on along the minus strand of JARQOC010000008.1, from coordinate 134,710,316 downwards.
CTCTATGGGGCTTGCGGTCAGGTGCAGCTAGTACGGTTTTGCCGGATCCGGCACTTACGGCTTAGCAAAAAAAACGCTGCTAGCGTTTTTTTTTTTCGTAGTGCTGGGTCCTACAAAACCACACTAGCCGCACCTGACCGCAAGCCCCATAGAGAATGAATGGCCCTTGCCGAATTGGTGCAGCAAGTCGGCCATTACACGGCATATCTGGCAGGTACAGTGACATCTGCTGGATCTGTCGCGAAATGACATTTACCACAGATGTGAAAGCAGCCTAAGCCTTATGACTTGCCCCCCCCCCTTTATTATGCATTAATGTCCCCCATCCTATTATACATGTCCCCATCCTGGTGTATATGTCCCCATCCTGGTGTACATGCCTCCATCCTGATATATAGAATTCCCATAAAGGTATAAATGTCCCCTATCAAGGTATACATGGTCCTCAGTCTGGGACCATCCTGGTATATATGATCCCCATCCTGACATATAGGTCCCCCATCCTGGTATATATGGCGCTCATCCTGATATATAGGTTCCCCATCCTGGTATATTGTTTCTATTTTGGTATAAATGTTCACCATCCTGGAATTTATGGGGGCATCCTGGTATATAGGTCCCCCATCCTGGTATATAGGTCCCGAAGGGTGCCTTCTTCAAACTGCCATTTTTAGATCTCTCCACAGGTGTTCTATGGGATTCAGGTCTGGACTCATTGCTGGCCACCTTAGAAGTCTCCAGTGCTTTCTCTCAAACCATTTTCTTGCTTTTTGAAGCGTGTTTTGGGTCATTGTCCTGCTGGAAGACCCATGACCTCTGAGGAAGACCCAGCTTTCTCACACTGGTCCCTACATTATGCTGCAAAATTTGTTGGTAGTCTTCAGCATTCATAAAGCCATGCACACGGTCAAGCGGTCCAGTGCCAGAGGCAGCAAAGCAACCCCACAACATCAGGGAACCTCCGCCATGTTTGACTGTAGGGACCATGTTCTTTTCTTTGAATGCCTCTTTTTTTCTCCTGTAAACTCTATGTTGATGCCTTTGCCCAAAAAGAGAGTACATTCTTCCATAACATTTTAGGCTTTCTCAGGTAAGTTTTGGCAAACTCCAGCCTGGCTTTTTTATGTCTCGGGGTAAGAAGTGGGGTCTTCCTGGGTCTCCTACCATACAGTCCCTTTTCATTCAGACGCTGACGGATAGTACTGGTTGACACTGTTGTACCTTCAGACTGCAGGGCAGCTTGAACTTGTTTGGATGTTAGTCGAGGTTCTTTATCCACCATCCGCACAATCTTGTGTTGAAATCTCTCGTCAATTTTTCTTTTCCGTCCACATCTAGGGAGGTTAGCCACAGTGCCATGGGCTTTAAACTTCTTGATGACACTGCGCACGGTAGACACAGGAACATTCAGGTCTTTGGAGATGGACTTGTAGCCTTGAGATTGCTCATGCTGCCTCACAATTTGGTTTCTCAAGTCCTCAGACAGTTCTTTAGTCTAAAAAGAAAAAAGATAGCGGCACTCACCGGGCGTGTTTCAAAGGTGCTTTATTTGGGTACCCTCATTCCAGGGTCCCACTCAGAAGGGAGGGGGTGCAGAAACGGAGATCCGTCATCTCTGCTGTCTCTGCACCCCCCTCCCCCCTTCTGAGTGTGACCCCGGAATGAGGGTACCCAAATAAAGCACCTTTGAAACACGCCCGGTGAGTGCCGCTATCTTTTTTCTTTTTATGCTATTATTGATGTGATATATAGCAGGCACCCAGAGGCGGTCAGCAATGCCCCACCTCGTATATACCCATATGATGAAAAATAAGCACTTCTCCTAACTTAGCAGTGCCCAGTGAACGGACTCTTTTTGATTACAGTTATTTAGTCCTCTTTCTTTTCTCCATGCTCAATGTGGTAACACACAAGGACACAGGACAGAGGTTGAGTCAACTTTAATCCATGTCAACTGGCTGCAAGTGTGATTTAGTTATTGCTAACACCTGTTAGGTGCCACAGGTAAGTTACAGGTGCTGTTAATTACACAAATTAGAGAAGCATCACATGATTTTTCTAAAAGTGCCAATACTTTTGTCCACCCCCTTTTTTATGTTTGGTGCAGAATTATATCCAATTTGGCTTAGGACAATTAATTTTGTGTTTTTTTCATTGAAGACAAATTAAATGAAGATAATAATACCAAAGAATTTGTGATTGCAATCATTTTCAGGAAGAAACTGAATATTATCTGACAGAATTGCAGGGGTGTCAATACTTTTGGCCAACACTGTATGTCCACATCTTGGTATATATGCCCCAATTTTGCAAAAGGTGACCCCCATTCCTGGTATGTATGGTCCACATGGCCCCCATCCTGGTATATATGATCCCCTTCTTGGTATATAGTCCCCACCTTAGATATATATGTCCCCATCCTGGTTTACATGGTCCCCAATATACTAATATTTGTCCTCATTCTGTCCGTAATGAATAATTAAAAACAAAAACATTCTACTTACCATTCCTCTGGTCCCACATCACCTGGTTTCCTCTGTATCCAGAGCACAGTGCCCGGCAGCTGACATTGGAGTGTGCGCCAAGGCGCATAACGTCACGGTCATTCGCTGCCCCTGTTGCGGCAACTCCGACATCAGCTCCTGGCCACTGCTTGGCTCTCTCTGCACTGAAATACATGTGAGCTGAATCTGCATGCATCCTCAACGAGGACACGGATCCAGTTGAAGCAGGTGCTGAGGAAGGGGCCTGAAATCATGACCCATCAGAGGCCTGAGGATTGGAGTCTGGAAAACCTTAATTTAGACCAATCAATTATCAGTAAGCTTCTATGCTCCCTCTAGTAGTGGCAGAATTTTAGCAGCATTGTACAGACATGGATATGCCAAGGAAAAATAAAATATTGCATTTGTACATTTTTAAGTTACACTTGGTGGCATGTGTGTGTTCGGATTTACATAGCCCGTCAGAGGTAAAGTAAGGATTGAGTTTCTTGGACAGTCATATACTTTTGTATTGCAGCAAATGTTGTGGCAGTAACTACAACAGTGACAGGAGGTGAGCAATCAATTATACACACCTGGCACTGATTGCTGCCTTCATTGTGCTCCAGACAATTAAGAAACATACTGTATTCCTGCCAGAGCAACAAGGATGTCCTATTTCCATTCTATCTCCATAGTGTCTATTGTCATGTACAGGCTGTATCGTGCTCCAGGCAAGGTGAATATATGCTTTCTAAAGACATATCTACAAACCTGTATGATCATAAAGTTGATCATCTAACTTTTATATATTTCATATACATATACCTTTTCAGCTGATAATAAATTATGAAAAACAAAACAAATATCGCCTTCCCCTGCCTAAGCATTTTCTAATTCCTCCCTCTAAGCTCTCTCTATTGATGTATTTCTTTTATTTATATACCCCTCCTATCTTCTGTAAACTTCAAATAAAGAGATTCATTACATCTGTCACTCACAGTGAATGATCCACCTAGTTCTCTGTTGTCCACTCCCCATAGCATGAATATGCATGTCACATACTCTCACCACATCACAGCACAGGAGATCAGTGGAGGGGCTGTATTCTCCTCTCTGTGTGCAGCACCACAAGAGGTCAATATCTGCTTACAGAAACAAATGGAGTCTAGATAAGGCAGATCTGTTGATCTCTCCCTCTGTGGTGTCTTCAACAGAACATACCTCCTGTAAGGGAAACCTGACACTGCACTTTTAGCAAAGGGATGAGGGAGGAGAGAGCTGCAGAGAAGGCGTGCATAATGACATGACCGTTTATTCAGCAGCGGGACCATTCCTGTTTGCTTATAATGGAGAGGACTAATCCAGGAGCTCACTGCAGGGTCTGACAATGCTGATAACATGGAAACTACAAACGGTACAATAATGAGTTTACATGTTTTTAAAAGGTCTACCCAGGCTCTATTCAAGGGTAATATTAGTACCATACTGAAAAAAAGACCTGACAGTGTCCCTTTCAGTGGTACTCTCCCATCTTATTGATAGGGGATACATTACTAATTTCCTAGTAGTCTGACTGCTGGGACCCATAGTGATCTGAAAAATAAAGCTTTCAAACCCGTAACCTGGGCTCCTCAAAGTCCTGCTCGACCTCTGCTTCACTCATTGTTTATGGAGCCGATGGAAATTGCCAAGAGCTGTAGTTTGCTTTCTCCAGCAGCCGCATAGACAATGAATGGAGGTCAAGCGGGTACACTTCTACCCTAATCCAGCCTGGTATACAGGCTCCAGTGGGCCATTCTTTATTTATTCATTTATTTATTGATTTTAAACTTTATCTTTATTTATTGAATTTATAAAGAGAAAAAGAAACATAATCCCAAAGCTCTGGCCGGGACGCACACAAAAAACAATCACTGAGGGAAGGGAAACACAACAGAAGATATAAACTTTTTACTGAAATTCTCAAAGCTGTGCAGGGCAATAACACAAACATTAAAGAGCAAAATATGAAAAATTCATAGCCATAACTTTCCATGCTGAGTGTAGCAATCCAGCCAAAAATGCTGACATAGAAGGAACAAGAATAAAGAGGAAAGCAGAAAAGCACGAATGAAGGGGTGGGAAGGCAATAGGGAGAGGAGTTCAAAGGTGGCACCCAATGCCCAAGGTCAGGACTCCCCGATAAAGGCCACAGTCATCATTCCATCCAGAAATACAGATTTTGTAGAAACAGTCAGTGAATTCCTCCATCAACATCACCTCATATACTTTAGTATAACACAGAGAGATTGTTGGAGCGGCATCTTTCTTTCAGAGCAGTGGGATGCACATTTTTGCAGTCCCGATTAAATCTCCTAATATTGAATACCTGTAGGTTTTTAGAAGGATGTCACAGTGATAGAGGACAAGAGCCAGGTCCACGTCTGACATGAGATTTGTGAGTTTACCCATCACCTTCCCCCAAAAAGGAGAGAGAAGAGGCATACCGCGGTTTTTTTCGCGGCCGCACCTGCCGCAAGTGCCAAAACCGCACCTGCTGCACACTTACCACAAGCCCCATAGACATTGTATGGGGCTTGCCGCAAGTGAACCGCAAGTGCAGCCGTTATGCGGTAATCGCAGCAGTTGCGTTTTTTTCACCGCAACTGCTGCGATCAGCGAAAACCGCTAAGGTGAAAGCAGCCTAGATAAGCATATTTTTTAAGGTTTTTTTTTTTGTGATTATTTTTTATTTTCCATATCAGTATAAATGTTAAAAAAATTCTATATCCATATGCCTCTGCAAAGAAGAGGACCTGAAATGTAGCTACATCTATTGGATGTAGCAATACTAAAAGTCAACACTGATGGTTTAATGAGCTTTGCCACAAGACGTAGGATAAAAAAATAAACCAGGCGGTCCATTTGCAGACATGTACCGTAATTTGGGGCGTTTGCCCTTCATCTGTGCAAAATAGGATATGTGATTTGTCTAGGTGAGAGGTCTCCGAAACGGGGGCTACGGAAGGAAAGATTCTCCTAGTCGTCAGTACCAAGCCTGTGTCCATATTGACTTTTAATATCGTACGTCCAATAGGTGTAGCTACATTTCAGGTCCTCTTCCTCTCTGAAGAGGCTAATTGTATAAATTCCTAGTGGAGCATTGCTACTCTGCTTGTCATTGTCCGCAAGGCAAAATGTCCACTATAAAGCCCCTAAACAAATCCTGAAATGTTGCACTTTTTATTCTGACCAGTAAGTGGCGGTCTTTTTGTTCTTCACAGACTAATATTCATATTAATATAATTACAGGCAGGGTAACAGTGTCACAGTATACACAGTCGACAACATAGGATGCACCATCTGTTTAAATTAGTAAAATAAATTATTAGAATATATTCTGTTAACGGTGTATATTAACATATTTATACTTATTTTCTACCCTTAGGACTTTTAATGGGAGGGTTGTAGATTAGCGAGTCAGCTGGGATTTTCATAAATCGGTTCTGTATTATAAAAAGCAAAACCAACATTTCTGGCAAAAAAAATTCTCCATGGTGGGAACAGCTCTAGATGCTGAACTCCTCGACTGTCTGCATACATTTCCTTTATTGTTCTGTTGCTTCCTAAATGTAAAGGTAAGTAACTTTCTGAATAGTCTTCATTACACAATTTCTATGTTGCACAATGACTAAATCCCTTATATAGCTGAGTGATAGAAACCCATAACAGCTCCTGCTCCTCAAGACTGTCTTTGCTCCTCAAAATTCTATCAGTGTCAGGCCGGTGTCATATTTGCGTTGGAACGCAGCGTAACCTAACACAGTCAAACGCATGCGCATTGTGTTCCTAGGTTAAACATGGGAACGCATAGTACCTGCGTATGGCTGCGTTCGGATGTGTTTTTTAAAAAGCACCCTCCAAATGCAACGTGTTGCATTTTTTTGTGCGTTCGCTTGTTTTATCAGGAAATGTCCGCACGCGCACAAAGAATTCATGGAGTTCAATGGATCCGCAGTGTCATACGCATGACAGCGCAGGCAGACGCTGCGGATCCATTCAAATCTCCATAGAAATCAGCGGCAGTGTCCGGGGATACCAACGGCGGTCGGGAGATCAACGGCAGCATCCGGGAGACCAGTGGCAGCAGTCAGGAGATCAGCGGCGGCCGCCTGGAGATCAGCTGATCTCCCGGCGGCCGTCGCTGAACTCCTTAAATCTCAAATAATGATAAATGTGACTCAAAATAAATTATTAAATCTCCAAAGGAGTGCACAATTAAGATAGCTTCTTTTATTTAATTATTATTAAAATCGGTCAGTAGTGTGTGTATGCCCTACACCTGTAATCCAATGAATACTGAGCAGTAGGGGAAGGGGGAACCTATAATCCCACACTCACCCTATCCTCTGCCCCTGCCTGTCTACGGAGTTTTATACACATAACGTGTCAGGTGTCCCCGTTCCACGGTGGCTAGCCCTAGTGTCCCTGTTGCTGCACTATGGCCATTACCACCCCTGGGAATCTGTCCTGGTCTCAGGTGTATCTCAAAGTAGATGTGGGTCGACCCCCATCATCTTCCCTGTGTGTGTATGATTTAATTTCGCATCGAAGGGTGTTTTTTATTATAATTTTTGGTGCATACGAATGCTATGTAGCATAACCTCCACTGGCTGATAATATCTATTACGTACAGAGTAGACCCTAGAAAGATATAGTGATGTGTCTCAAGCACCACTCTGTACTACAAACAGGGGTCCGGTCTCAGGTCTGCTGTGTCCTATAAACCACCCCATTAGATATATGGTTAACATCAGTGTCAGTGTCCGGGTCGCTATATGCACACCTTCCCTTGATCCTTATACATACATCATACATATCCCCTAATCAGGGGTACACCAGGTACAGAGATGACACTCAATCCCAGACAGATCGATAGTTCCCACAGGCAGGTGTATAGAATCGTTACTTATCTGATGCACATGATCGTTTCGTCAGTCCCAGTCATAGATCTCGACGCGTTTCTGCCCGCTATCATCGCTGGGCGTCCTCAGGAGAGACTGTGCTGTCAGATACCGGTCCAGCCTTATTCAGGTCACCGGGGGCGCTGTACAAGGCGGTGTGATAACCTCCCCTCCTTCCTCATTGGTGTCAGCGTCACAGAGTGCCCCTCAAGGCTCCCTTATATCTCCCATGTACTCAGGGGAGTTGGAAACATGTGTGTCAGCTCCCACCATGTATTTAGGACGCTACTTCCGGTTTCGCGGGTCCCGGACCGGAAGTGCGTCATCCGACACACTGGGCGGAGCTATCCGCGCTTGCGTTCCACCTGCTGCACATGTGACTTCCGGTATGCGTTCCAAATACCGGAAGTCCATCAAAATCGTCATTTATACGCCCCCATCTCCTCTGTAAGACACACAGGACGTGCAGGGACATTACAAATCCCCTATGCACATCCTGTGCACCCGGAAATAGGGAAGGGGGGAAAACATATACCAGGGAAGGTAGTTCCATGAAGATCCCATATTGGTTTATAGATAAACGTGACCTGACAAATAATATTGTATATACTTTCAGGGAACAAATAGTGTCGTATCCTATCCTAATGGGATGAAGCATCATATAATCCCATCATTCCTGGATTAGGAGGGACTACCATTCCGAACCCCCGTACATGTTCACCCGCCCCCAGTATGTGTGGTGTGGAGGTATTTTTGTATGTATATATATAGTAGTGATGAAGAGGTCTACTCGGGATCTCAGCACAGCGTGCTCATGTCGTATATTTATATGAAGGTGTTATTTCACCCAGTTCCTCTTCATCCCTATCTCCACATCGTTTACAATACCGTGAGAGATTACCAATGTCTCAGTTCAAGTCTCTCATACTGTATATTGATTTTTATCATACATCTCTTTCCATCTCATAAGATAGTTTAGAAGGAACGTTCCCTCAATATTCTACCAGAATTATCCTGATGATACCGTCGCTGAACTCCCGGCTGCCGCCAAGACCGCTGATTGGGTGGCCGGGCAGCATACTATGTGAACGCATGCGGAGAATCCCCGCTGCATTAACATCCGTATGACTACGTTTGTGTCTGCATGTCAGACACATGCAGACACAAACGCTAGTGTGAAACCAGCCTTAGAGGAAGCAGGAGAAAATTGTACACAGAACTGTATCAGACAGGCAAGAAAGCATGAGCAGTATGAGCAGTCTTATGGAGCGCAGAGAAAAAACAGGCTTCAGACAAGAAGGAAATGCATTTAATAATCATTTTGATTCACTTATATAGCGCCATTAATTCCATAGTGCTTTACATACATCAGCAACATGATCCCCACTGGGATTCACAATCTAAAATAGAGAAAATAAGTACAGAATTGTACATTTTACATGTTGATACATGAAAGAAAGAGAAGAAAGGTGCACCCTGGATACAAACAGAGCACAAATCCAGTCTATATTACTGCAAGAGGTATTTCTAAGGGTACCTTTACACGCCGCCACAGAGTGCAGCAACAGGTAGACACCGCACGTGCACGCGCGTGTTTTTAACGGTGGATACCGGTCGCCGATGCCGCATATACACGCCGCCACAACGTGCTCCACTTAAGGTATTTGTGTTCCCCGGAAGTGCCGACAGCTCCTGCGGCTTCCCTCCTGTGGAGCACCTTCCCTGGTTTACACGCCGCTACCACAAAAGAATGTGGGCATACATATTGCGCCCTGTAACTACATAGGCGTGACAGAGTGGTGTATTACGTGACGCTCGTACGGTGATTGGACAATGCAATAGCATCATGATTGGCCAGGCAGCGCAGGGAGGCTGGCTAATACATGACGCTATTGCAAATGTGTAGTGTGACTGGTCAGCTCATGGAATATGGCACCCTGTGCAGGGACAGCCAATGGTTACACAGTAGCCTCCACCAATGATAGCTGATGGGGCGTGTATCCATGACGCTGTGGCACGACCCAGGGATTTCACTAGGGCACGCAAATACCTTGCCTGTGCCCCGATTACACGCCGCCACCATAGGAAATGTTCCTTCCTGTTTTTGAGCACGGCTCAGAAACAGGTATCTGAAGGAACTGCAGGGCACAGGAAGGAATTACCTGAATTACACGCCGCCATTTCTAGTGATTTCATGGCAACAGGAACAATTATCCCCGATGCCTGGCGGTTTCTTCCTTCCTGTGGCGGCTTGTAAAAGTACCATAATAGATTATAATCTGAGACTTGGACAAGGCTGCAAATTGCAAATCTGGTATCTTAAAATAAGCGTTTTTTTTGTGTGGCCGAAAGTGCCGGATTTGGCGGATGCAGCAAAACTGCACTTGCCGCACCTGACTGCAAGTCCCATAGAGAATGAATGGGGCTTGCCGTTGGTGCAAGCCGGCTGTTATGTGGCAGATGCAGTAAAATCTTCTGGATCTGCTGCGAATCAGCAAAAACATTGATGTGAAAGGTCCCTTATCCATGTCCACAGCCTTTATCCATTAATGGTGCTATGACATACATTTTCATCATAGGGTGCTAATGAAAGTATAATGGTGACTAAGGAGCGGAGTCTGCTGCTTACCAAGCAAATGCTGGCTGTGTTAAATAGCCAGCATCTGCTTTTAACCACAGTGACTGGAGTTTAATCTGATCTCTGCAGTTATTCATTTCAATGTGATGGGAACCATGTCACCCAAGCCCCCATGGCTGCAATCTTAGTCTACAAGACGTGCCTTATAGGAGAACTGCAATTACACTATATTACCGTACTTCAATACAGCTGCAGAAGCAATTGAGCAGTCACAGATTTAATCTCTTATGGGTACTAAAAAAATAAGTAGAAAACAACAAAAAAGTCTTAAATAAAATATATAATAATAATAAGAAAAAACACAGTTGGTTTATTAATAGTAACAATGGCAACTTTTCAGCTTTGATGTGTGAATGTTTCTCAAAGCTTGAGGAAGAGTCACCCTTCAGACCCAGAATGTTGCCATTGCTACTATGGACTACTGAAGCACTCTGGTTTTTTTTTGGTTTTTTTAGATACTTCTTGGTATCTTGGTGTGCTGCCTCCATTCACATTTATTATGTACCATTTACGATAAATAGTTTATATTTTGACAGGAAGGCTTTGCACCCATTTTACCCTGGTGCTGCCCCTACTTTTTTTCTTAATGATTATTATTTGCATATACGTTGGTGTGAAAAACTGTTTGTCGCCTTCCTGACTTCTTATTCTTTTGCATGTTTGTCAAAACTTTAATGTTTCAGATCACCAAACAAATGTAAATATTAGACAAAGAACACAAAATGCAGTTTATAAATGAAGGTCTTTAATTAAGGGAAAAAGAAATTCAAATCTAAAGGGCCCTGTGTGAGAACGCGATTACCCTCTAAACCCAGTTACCCTCTAAACCTAATAACTGGTTGGACCACCCTTAGTAGCATCAACTGCAATCCAGCGTTTGTGATAACTGCCAATGAGTCTTCTATAATGCTCTGGAAGAATTTTGGCTGCTCATATTTGCAGAATTGTTGTAATTCCGCCACATTGGAGGGTTTACTAACATGAACTGCCTTTTTAAGGACATGCCACAGCATATTAATTGGATTAAGGTAAGGACTAGACCACTCCAAAGTCTTAATTTTGTTTTTCTTAAGCCATTCAGAGGTGGACATGTGGTGTTTTGGATCATTGTCCTGCTGCATAACCCAAGTCTGCTTCAGCTCGAGGTCATTTTTTTGATAGACAGCAGAATTCATGGTTCCATTTTCCACATCAACTCTTCCAGGTCCTGAAGCAGCAAAACAGCCCCAGACCATCACACTGCCACCACCATATTTTTACTGTTGGTATGATGTTCTTTTTCTGGAATGCTATTTTACTTCTACACCAGATGTAATGGTAAAAACCAGAGAATCAAAGTTCAATTGCCCGTGTAACCAAACGTCATTTGCTGTCCACACTTGTGTTTGTTGCAATAATAACAATTTATTAGGTGCAAGGATACAGTCAAACGTTTGCAAGTAAAGTTTTGACAAGGATAAGAGGTATTGAGAGGAGGTAGGAAGACCGAGGCAGAGACAGAAAACCAGGAGAGTCCAGAGGGGCAGTAAAAGTGCGTGTGACCATCAGCCCCCTGAAGCAGCCGACGCGAAACACGTGTCGGGGCTACTAGACCTCCAGGCAGATTGGAAGACCTCCTTACCAGGGTCCATGGGTAAGCAACAAATATTGTGCTTTCTATTTATATCCCTAACCAGGCTATGACTAAGACTTGGAGCTTTGCACCTTTGTTTGCCTATTTTTGCACCTTATTAAGCACACGCACTTTTACTGCCCCTCTGGACTCTCCTGGTTTTCTGTCTCTGCCTCGGTCTTCCTACCTCCTCTCCCTACTCTTATCCTTGTCAAAACTTTACTTGCAAACGTTTATTGACTGTATCCTTGCACCTAATAAATTGTTATTATTGCAACAAAACACAAGTGTGGACAGCAAATGACGTTTGGTTACACGGGCAATTGAACTTTGATTCTCTGGTTTTTATAATGTCTCTCAAGTAGTCTGCCCATAACATGGTCACCGCAGGGTCCCTAATTTCTCATGTACCAGATGTAATGGGACATACACCTTCCAAAAAGTTCAACTTTTGTCTTGTCTGGCCACAGAGTATTCTCCCAAACGTTTTGGGGATCATCCAGTTGTTTGCTAGCAAAACTGAGACAAGCCTCTATGTTCTTTTTGCTCAGCAATGGTTTTCATCTTGGAACTCTGCCATCTAGCCATTTTTGCCCTGTCTATTTCTAATTGTGGCGTCATGAACAGTGACCTTAACTGAGGCAGATCTTTGGATGTTGTTGTGGAGTCTTTTGTGACCTCTTAGATGAGTCGTCGCTGTGCTCTTGGGGTCGTTTTGGATGGATGGCTACTCCTGGGAAGGTTCACTACTGTTCCATGTTTTTGCTATTTGTGGATAATGGCTCTCACTGTGGTTCACTGGAGAACCAAAGCTTTATAAATGGCTTTATAATTTTTTGGCTTAAGCACCCATGTACCTCACTGTATGGATTGAAGCTTTTATATATACACAATAAATTCTGCAACTGGAGATCCTCTCACTGGAATCTTTTTCCTCTTATAATCTTTTCCGGGCCTAATAGATCTCAATTATTTTGTTTCTCATTTGTTCCTGAATTTCTTAGGATGGCGGCATGATGTCTGCCTTTTGAGGACCTTTTTGGTTTACTTCACTTTGTCAGGCAGGTCCTGTTTACATTATTTCCTGATTGAGAACAGGTGTGGCAGTAAACAGGCCTGGGTGTGGCTAGGGAAATTGAACTCAGCTTCCCAAAAATTGTGATAAATCACAGTTAATTAAAGTTTTAAGGGGGGGGGGGCAACAATCACGTTTTCACACTGGGCTCTGTAGGTTTGGATTTCCTTTTCCTTTGATAATAAAGGCCTTCATTTATAAACTATATTGTGTGTTCACTTGTTATCTTTGTCTAATATTTCCATTTGTTTAGTGATCTGTATCATTTAAGTGTAACAAAAATGCAAAAGCATAAGAAATCAGGGAGGGGCAAACACTTTTTCACACTAATGTATATAGTTGAAGTCGTTTTCAAATATGTTACATATAAGCATATTTGGTATCATCGTGTTCAAAGACTGATCTATCAGACTATACAATTTATACAGTTGGCAAAGATGCAGAAAAATAAGCAACAACCAAAGAACAATAATACTGCCATTGGATGAGAGCTGCCGGTCCGGGGAAGTACATGTTATTTTATGTGGGGCACGTCAGCAATGAAGTAGGTGTTGTCTAATAGTGGACAGGCCCTTTAAAGCTAAGGTACCGTATACACATAACAGCAGGATAGAAGATAAATATCTCCAGCATGTTACGATGCACGTTCTAACCTGACCTGTGACATGAGTGACGGTGAGCACGCCTAGTGGCGCTATTCACTGACAATATGTGACGCATATCAGCAAACATTGTGCCTAGACAGCCGTTTCATTTTGCACACAGCATAAAGGATGGCAGGTGGACTTCTGGCTAAGGTTTAGAGCATCACAAAATGTCTAATCTATGATAATCTGAGTTACATCGGTTTGAAATCAAAATAACACCCCACTTGTTTGATGTCCTTGGAAGAAATGCAATAATGTATATTTAATTATGTGAAATCTTTATGTCCAGCCAACTAAAAAAGAGATAATCAAAGTTCATTTGAGATTTATTTATGGCCTTAATATCATCCAATAAAGATGTAGATTAGTTGGGTTGCATTGCTTGGCTTCTCGGAACCATAAATATCCTCTCCATATGTCTTCACATCTTGAAAGTATATTTCAAGTTTGCTGCAGGTTATAAATTGTAAAATGACCAGATTTCATGACAAATTCTCAATGGCTATGCTAATCCCTTTATTGGGTGGATTTAATCAGTGACTGCATGTTCCTGAAATTATATGGCTCTCTGGTCACAAGCCCTTGCGACAGCCTGACAAAGTGCAACACCGGAGAACTGCTGTGACTCGTCCTCTCGATAATGTTAATGACTAGCTACGTACCAGCAAAATAAATAACCAGTATGACGAAGTGGAAAACACAAAGTTCTTGCTGCATGAGTCTAACAGATGTAAACAATGTACCCATGGGGGGAGGCACTTGAAGTGTTATACTGCTTGCGTAACCAGTACAGCAACAAAGGCTTCCACATATAATCATGGAAAAAGTACACGACAAAAGAGCAGCCACCCTTTTAAGAACATTATTTTCTTCATAAACCATTCGCAAATATAAACCTTAGAAACTTTGTGATATATTTTATTATAGAAATGTGCTCAGGGCCCTTTCACATAAGCGTTTTTCGCTGAATGTGGCAGATCCAGCAGATTTACTGTAACTGCCGCGTAACGGCCCGACTTGCAGTGCATCTGCGGCACGCCCCCATTCATTCTCTATAGGGCTTGCAGCAGGTGCGGTTTTGCCGCGATCCGGCAGTTGCTAAATACGTTTTTTTTGCCCAGTATATTACGAAGTACTACTGATTTATTAATTGAAAAGTAAAACAATTACCGTATATACTCGTGTATAAGCCGAGTTTTTCAGCCAAAAATTGGGCTGAAAAGTCCCCCCCTCGGCTTATACACGGGTCATACGGTATGCTGTGGGGGGGGGGCTGTGACCGGGGGCTGGAGGAGGCAGGAGGGGGGCCGCGGTGACCGCAGGCGGTCACGTGGGGCCGCCTCATTAGTGCAATGAATGATGCACGGCATCCCCCCGTCCATCAACGGCGGGGGGATGCCGTGCATATTGCACTGCACAGCCCCCCTCCTTAATATGGGTCCCCCGGTAGTAATAAAACAGCCCCCCCTCCTTATCACGTCCCCCCCAGGCAGCGGCAGCTGTCAAAAATAACAAACACTGTATACATCACCTTCCGACGCAGCTCTCCGGTCCTCTGCCCTCCTGCTCGCCGGCTTCTTCTTCCTTGTTGTGCCGGTGTCATGTGACCGGGCGCAGGAGATGACGTCATTTCCTGCGCGCGCGGTCACAGGAGTCGGCACATCAAGGAAGAGAAGCCGCGAGCGGAGGGCAGAGGGACCGGAGAGCTGCGTCGGAAGGTGATGTATACAGTGTTTGTTATTTTGACAGCTGCCGCAGCCTGGGGGGGACGTGATAAGGAGGGGGGGCTGTTTATTACTACTGGGGATGCTGGATACTACACTGGGGCTGCAATACCCACTGGGGCTGCTGTTACAGGGGCTGTATACTACCACTGGGGCTGCAATACCACTGGGGCTGCTGTATATAAAGGGGGTGCAGTACCACTGGGGCTGCAATACCACTGGGGCTGCTGTATACAGGGCTTTTATACTACCACTGGGGCTGCAATACACTGGGGCTGCTGTATATAGGGGCTGCAATACCACTGGGCTGCAATACCACTGGGGCTGCTGTATATAGGGGCTGCAATACCACTGGGGCTGCTGTATACAGGGGCTGTATACTACCACTGGGGGCTGCAATACCACTGGGGCTGCTGTATATAGGGGCTGCAATACCACTGGGGCTGCTGTATATAGGGGCTGCAATACCACTGGGGTGCTGTATATAAGGGCTGCTGTATACACACTGGGGCTGCAATACCATTGGGGCTGCTGTTATACAGGGCTGCAATACCACTGGGCTGCAATACCACTGGGGCTGCTGTATATAGGGCTGCTGTATACACCACTGGGGCTGCAATACCACTGGGGCTGCTGTTTATAGGGGCTGCATACCACTGGGGCTGCAATACCACATGGGGCTGCTGTATATAGGGGCTGCAATACCACTGGGGCTGCTGTATATAGGGGCTGCAATACCACTGGGCTGCTGTATATAGGGGCTGCAATACACTGGGGCTGCATACCATGGGGCTGCTGTATATAGGTGCTGCTGTATACACCACTGGGCTGCATTACCACTGGGGTGCTGTATCATAGGGGTAACTGCAATAAACACGGGGCATGCTGTATATACCACTGGGGGCTGCTGTATATCATACTGCTGGGGCCTGTATACCAATGTGGGGGCTGTATACCTGTGCTGGGGTCCACCTCGGCTTATACGCGAGTCAATAGATTTTCCCAGGTTTTTTTGGGGGCAAAAGTAGGGGGTCGGGCTTATACACGGGTCGGCTTATACACGAGTATATACGGTTACTCTTTAAAGGAAATCTGTCAAGCAGGAGTCCACCCTCTTAACTACAGTCTATGTACATGTAGCTATTTCAAAGACAAGTCCAGCATTACCTCTAACATGGCCAGTCTGTTCCTCCATGACAAAGAAATCAGTTTCAATTGATATGCAAACTTCCTATAGTAGATCTGAAGCCTCTGTCACTACAGCTCTTTTCCAGCTCTCCTCCTCCGGTTTGACATGACGACTCCTTTGCACAGCATAGATGTTGTCAGTCAAATAGGCAGGTGGCAGCTCTGGGCGGGGAAATAGAGCTGGAGTGAAAGAGGTTTCAGAGTGTCAAATATATATCCAGCACATCAATTCAAACACTGATTCTCAGGCCGGTTTACACACCACGGTTTTCAGCATCAAGTTGTGTCCGGTTTGAACCAGACCACAAACCTGATCGGTTTTGCCTCCCTTGTATTTCTATGGTGCCGGATTGGTCCTATTTGGACATCAGGTTTTGTGTATTCTGATGCCTGATCCAGTTTTGTCAGGTTTTTCAACCGTCCTCAAATCGGAGCTTGCAGCATTTTTTGTCTCCGCTGCAAAAAACGAAACAAACTGAACAGAACCGGATCCGGCGCAATCCGGTTTCATATAATAGAGCCTATGTGGCAGATCCAGTATAAAAACTGATTTGTTCCCTGATCCGGTTTTTAGCACTGAGCATTCTAAGAATGCCCTTCACACCATGGACAGCCGGCTCCACCCATTATAGCTATGGAGAAGTAATCACAAGTGCTTTTCGATGGAAGAAATGAAGAAATGAATCCACGCAAAAAACAGGATCAGGCTGCTTATTTGCCATTCAGGTCAAACCCATTAGGTTCTGTCCAGTCCTGTCAGAGCGATCCTGCAAAAAACAGGATCCACCCTGACAGACAAAAAACGTGGTGTGAAGCTAGCCTTAGTAATGAAGGAAGGGACTGGCCTTCTAAAGGTATTGTTGGGCTTGTCTTTGAAAAAGCTACATGCACATTGAACTAGTTAAAATGTTGCTGACAGATTCACGTTAAGATCATTTTTATTAAATCACCCCAACCCTATTTATACCTGTCCCTGCACCATGACAGATCATCATTAGTGGTCTTTTCTGTAAAAAAAGCGCTCTGTAACATTGGAATAATCAACAATATACACTTACAAATCTGAGACTTCTTGTCCCTGAATAAGTCTCACAGGGCGTCCCCTGTGAGATTCTAAGCCCTCCCTGGTGCTCATTTTCACGCCCCGAATGATCCACCCTCTCTCTGTCTGTGCTGCTGTGATGTGCAGCTGAAGGCAGGACTAATGATTCGCATTCTGGTGAGTGATTAGAGAGGGGGGAGGGTAAAGCCCGCACAAGCAGAGCACACAGACAGATGAGAGGGTGGATCCTGGAGCCTGCAAAACAACACGCCCTAAGGGCTAAAGAATATAGCCCCTGGCTAACTATAATCAACTAATGAGTGAGTATTAAATGTTTTTAATGCACTTTTACAAGATGCTTTTAGGAGGACAAAAGAAGTGTGAGATTAGTGATAGGATGCTGCAGGGACATGTTTTGGTAGCTTAGGAGGCGTTCTGAGGGACAGGATCCCTTTAAGGTACCATTCACACAACAGAACTATGTGTTTGTTGCCTGTATGGCAGGAATATACATTTGTACAGTGTTGATTACGGATAAATATACACTCTGTGGGCGACCATATGGTAGCTCCCATGCGGCACATTATTCTCTCCTAATGACCTTTCACCAAATGTTTATGTTGATCTGGACACACAATGTCAATAGAGGCAGCAAAGCGCAAGGACACTTTTTTTCTAAATTCGCCTATCTAGTTAACGATTTTAAGGTCCAAACTATGGTGTAGCCATGATACTTCTTTCCTATGAGTGTTGCTGTGGGCTGATGGGCTTATCATGGTCAACATCACACGGCAACTGCTCATGGAGCCAGTGACATACAGATGGGCTTGTGCACATCGAATATGTCTGAAAAAGCACTGTAAAGAAAAGTAACATGCTCCAGGTTTTTTGGTGGGCCCCTGGCGAAAGAGGGCTCAGCGGTTTTGAAGCTTTTTATAACATTTTTTTTCCCACATAAATGTTTGTAGCAGTTTTGATTTGACAGTGCCTAGTTTAGAGCTGCAAAGTCCTCAATAAACTCTGGGTGAACACATGAAGAACAATCCGATGTAGTAAATGATTAAGGCTGGCTTCACACTGCCGTTTTTCGGCAATCTGTGTGAATCGGCCTAAACTAGACGCACCCCGCATCAGTTTTCAGCGCCATTGACTTTCAATGGCGTCCAGGTTGGGTACGGTTCACCCTGCGATCCGGGTGGGTGCAGGTTGTTCACAGATTTTTCGCGGTGACAAAATCTAATCTGCATCTTGTTGTGATTTGGTCTCGTGAAAAAAAAATCCGTGGTGACGTGTTACTATAAACTTTTCCTCTGATTGTTTTCACTCCTGGTTTTGGCTATGTGAGGCACCGCCGGCATGATCCTCATGGCTGGGGGCCATCACATGCAGGATCTAAGGTATGATCCTGTGCACACTGCCGGTTTGACTGTGATAAATGCTGTGTGAACCAACTGTGAACACAAGGTTTCATGTTACTAATGAGCGGCAGTGAGAGTGGGATGAGATCGAGGAGTCCCTAAGGAATAAAGAGCTGAGTGCTGACAACCCGGAACCACAGGGAGTTAACCTGAGCTGTGTGAAGGGCTGATTACCAGCCTGAGAGCTGAGCAGAGCCAGTCTGTGTGTGGGAACTGGGAGTGCAAGTCCATGCGCCATGTTGAGATGGTGAAGGGAGCATGCTAGCTCCATGCGGTGCCGAGGTCCCGAGGGTGTGATTAGCACCTGGTGGGGAAGCCGTGGCTGAACCCGGTGGATACTGGTCCGGGCGTGGGTGTGAACCACGTCCGGGAAAGGAGCCTTGGGGGACGCTTGTGTGGACCCGTTACACAGGTAGCGAGACCCGGATCCGTGCCCGGTAAGACAGCGGGTTCCCGTGTAACGGAGTGAGCTGTGTGTGAGTAATGCAGGCGGGCATAACCGCTATTGGTTCCGGACTAGGCAGTCGGTAAAGGACCCGTTGATGTATGTAGGGGCTTAGGCAATTGCCACTGAATGTAGATGATGACCTATGTAAGAACATTGTATAATAATGTGGGGAGAAAGTGACCCAGCCAGTATGGATGATGTTGGAGGCGTTCCGTCCCTGTGGGACGAAGGAGTTTTTCAGTCACTCTGTAGATTGATGAACCCTGGCAGTAGGCAATTTGCACACAGTCAGGATTCCCTTTTGTCACATGACCACAAGTACGTGATTTGAATATTGCGATCACATGCCAACTCAATTCTGTTTCTTTAGTAGACTACAGTACTTGAGATAAGAGAAGGGAATCTAGTTGATACAGGACTGCAAGAATACAAAATGCTCACATGTGGTCTCATGACCGCTCACTCTCACTGGAAACAGAGGGGAATCTTGACAGTGTGCATATCGCATACTGACAGGATTTGGCACACAAAGAGTGACTACAGACATTTTTCTGAAGCCTCGAAAACCCCTATATTTTACTTAAATCTATGGTGTCTGTTTTAGTCTGGTTGAAACTATTGTCACCCTTGAATTTGTTCCAGAAAATGAGGTATTTCTCCTAGAATATTATTGCCATTACACCTGTTTTGTTTATACATATGTTTATTTTCTTTGTGTAAATTGGAACACAAATAAAAACTGGGAAAAAAAGGCAAATTGGACATAATTTCACACAAAACCCCCAAAATAAGCTGGACAAAGCTGTTTACACCCTCAACGTATGGTAATATCTGGTTGCTCACCCTTTGGAATAAATAACTGCAGTCAATCTCTTCCCATCAATGATCATCCTACACCTCTCACCTGCAATTTTGGAGTTTTCTTGCTCAAACATCTCCAGGTCTCTCATATTTGAAGGGGGCCTCCTCCCTATCCATGATTGGGGTTCTGGGACTCCTTTGTTATATTCAGTTACATTGCACTATGTGAGTACACATACTATACAAGGGAATGTGACTGTCCATAATGATATTAATTATCATAAGGTATGTGCAGATACTTTACACGTGACATACTTCTCCTCCAGAGTCAGCAGCTGCCTGGAGATGTGTGTAATGTCTGAAGCATCATCGCAAATGACTTATCCCATAAACATGAGCATACACGGGATACAGTACTGCATAAGTGGATCAGCTATGAAGATGGCAATAATAGGTCATAAAATAAATGGTTTGGCTGTGGCTTTAATCAATGCATGGTAATGTAGACTCACTTATATTCGCGTGGTCAATGTCGGAATGGGATGCCAAGGGCCCACCAGGCACATTAACTTTGGGGGCCACAGTTACAAGCAAATGTTATGTACAGTATATTAATTATAACATAATAAATATACAGTATATATATATATATATATTTATTATTGCTGATAAAATACAGTGCATTGTAAAAATATTTGGCCCCCATGAACTTTTCAACCTTTTGCCACATTTCAGGCTTCAAACATAAAGATTTAAAATTCTAATTTTTTTGTGAAGAATCAATAACAAGTGGGGCACAATCGTGAAGTGGAGTGAAATTTATTGGATATTTTAAATTTAAAAAAAAAATAAAAAACTGAAAAGTGGGGCGTGCAATAATATTCGGCCACCTTGAGCTAACACTTTGTAGCGCCACCTTTTGCTGTGATTACAGCTGCAGTCTCTTGGGGTATGTCTCTATCAGTTTTGCACATGGAGAGACTGAAATTCTTGGCCATTCTTCCTTGCAAAACAGCTGGAGCTCAGTGAGGTTGTATTGAGGCGTTTGTGAACAGCAGTTTTCAGCTCTTTCCACAGATTCTCAATTGGATTCAGGTCTGGATGTGACTTGACCATTCTAACACCTGGATACATTTATTTTTGAACCATTCCATTGTAGATTTTGCTTTATGTTTGGGATCATTGTCTTGTTGGAAGAAATCTCCGTCCCAGTCTCAGGTCTTTTGCAGACTCCAACAGGCTTTCTTCCAGAATGGTCCTGTATTTGGCTCCGTCCACCTTCCCATCAATTTTAACCATTTTCCCTGTCCCTGATGAAGAAAAGCAGGCCCAAACCCTGATGCTGCCACCACCATGTTTGACAGTGGGGATGGTGTTTTGAGGGTGATGAGCTGTGTTGCTTTTACGCCAAACACATCGTTTTGCATTGTGGCCAAAAAGTTTGATTTTGGTTTCATCTGACCAGACCACCTTATTCCACGTTTGGTGTGTCTCCCAGGTGGCTTGTGGTGAACTTCAAATGAGACTTTTATGGATATCTTTGAGAAATGGCTTTCTTTTTGCCACTCTTCCATAAAGGCCAGATATGTGCAGTGTACAACTGATTGTTGCCTATGGACAGACTCTCCCTCCTCAGCTGTTCATCCAGAGTGATCATGGGCCTTTTGGCTGCATCTCTGATCAGTTTTTTCCTTGTTCAAGATGAAAGTTTAGAGGGAAGGCCGGGTATTGGTAGATTTGCAGTGGTCTGATACTCCTTCCATTTCAATATGATCGCTTGCACAGTGCTCCTTGGGATGTTTAAAACCAAGGTGTGTTCCTTGGTCTTCATGATGCTCTCTGCACTTGAAACAGAACCCTGAGACT
>JARQOC010000008.1:134586474-134688328 GCA_033576535.1 Allobates femoralis | reverse complement strand
TTCATGATGCTCTCTGCACTTGAAACAGAACCCTGAGACTATCACAGAGCAGGTGCATTTGTACAGAGACTTGATTACCCACAGGTGGATTCTATTTATCATTACCAGTCATTTAGGACAACATTGGATCATTCAGAGATCCTCACTGAACTTCTGGAGTCAGTTTGCTGCACCGAAAGTAAAGGGGCTGAATAATATTGCACGCCCCACTTTTCAGTTTTTTATTTGTTAAAAAAAGTTTACAATATCCAATAAATTTCGTTCCACTTCACGATTGTGTCCCACTTGTTGTCGATTCTTCACAAAACAATTAGAATTTATATCTTTATGTTTGAAGCCTGAAGTGTGGCAAAAGGTTGAAAAGTTCAAGGGGGCCAAATACTTTCACAACACACTGTATATAATAGTACACTGGGTAGTTAAATAAATGATGAGGTGCTGCCTTGTACATAGTAAATCAAGTGTAGTGTGGCAACTACTTCTCATATAAAAGGATGGGGGGCCACAATGGGAACTCACCAGATCCCATGTGAGCCAATCTGAGACTGCACTAGGTATACTGACAATCTAGAGTGGCACGTTCTTCGTGTCCCCTAATGGATTATTAAAATAACGAAGACTCGACAGATTACTAAATACCTGTCATTGTGATATACATATGAATGACAATCGGTAAGGTCAGATACATTCAGCTCATAAGTAAACATAAAATGACAAAAAATATCATTATTGGAACTGCATTGGACACCAGATCCTTTAACTCTGGTATGAACACACAATGTCAGGACAGCTATTTGTCCCAACCCTTCCACTCTCCCTCATACACAAGTGTGCAAATAGCATAAAATGCAAATATAATAACAGCAGCATTCCCATCTCCATTACTGATTCTAGTATTAACCTTGTAAATATATACTGAACTTATTTTGACCCATTTCCTCACCACAATGATTACTGGAAAAGGGCATGTCAATAAAGGTCAAGTTACATACACAGATAATTGTGCAGAGATTGTTCGCAGATCTCTGGTTGCAGTGAAATCATGGACACATTGTTACATTTGTACACGGCCACAAAATAGAACAATGTCTGCACAATTATCTGTGCGTGTAACTGGGCCTTAAGACAAGTCACCCCTGCAGCCAATCACTGACCTCAGCGGCTTGTACAGGCACATATGGAAAGGCGCTGTACTAAGTGATTGACTGCAGCAGTGTAATGAGCTGTTCACATGACATCACCGACGAAACACTCAGATAAAAGAACAGGCGCTGGCCCCCGGAAGAGTAAATGAATACAAAATCATTTTCTCATTTCACATGACTTCAGTCATTTGAGGACCACTTTTTAGGGTTTTCCATTTCAGAAAACCTGTCTTCAGCTGCAGTTTGTCTTAAAAATCAAACTGCACTTTACTCACCCTTCCTGTGCCCAACGCCAAGGCTTCGGTGTCAGTTATTGTCTGCAGCGCTGATATCATATTGGAAGTGCTGCAGCCAATCAATGAGCTCGGTGGATCGTGCCATCTACTCCGGCAGAGCCGATAAGCTCACCCATTGGCTGCAAAGCTGTCAACATGCGGTCACCACTGCCGACAATAACGGACACTGGGGGGGTTCTTAGAGCAGGGGATAGTTAGTAAAGCACAGTTAATTGTTTGCTTAAAAACAAAGAGAAGTGTTTTCTGAAACTTGTAAAACCCCTTTTAGGCTACGTTCACACATTTGCGCATTTTGCTGCGCTTTTTTGCGCGCACTTTTTGCCGCGTTTTTCGGACGCGCAAAAAAGCGCAACAAAATACGCAGGGGCTTTCACACACTGCGCTTTCTTTACTCCAGAAAGCGCAGTGATGTCACAGAGGAGAGGAAGAATCCTGCTTCCTCCTCCCCTCTGTGACAGCCCCATTAGATTTCACAGTGTATTAATATACACTGTGAAATCTAAATTAAACAGAGGCAAATGTATGTAAAAAAAAAAACACCCGTTGTCTGGTGCCTTCTGCCGCTCTCCGGTTCCAAGTGAGAGGTGTACTGAGAAGACCTGTGGTGACGTCAGGGGGGGCGTTCCCGGGGCGTTTCCAGCGCTGATTGGCTGTTCGCGGTCATGTGATATGTATCACATGACCGCGAGTGCCCGGGAACGCCCCTCTGACGTCACCACAGGTCCTGTCAGAAGACATCTCACTTGGCACCGGAGACCGAACACCGGAGAAGGCGTTGGAGAGGTGAAGTATTGATTCTTTTTTATTTTACATACACTTGCTTTTGTTTAATTTAGATTTCGCAGTGTATATTAATACACTGTGAAGTCTAATGGGCGGCCACAGCTGTCACAGAGGGGAGGAGGAAGCAGGATTCTTCCTCCCCTCTGGGAGAATACGCAGAAGTAGCTGCGTAAACAATTGACATATCAATTGTTTACGGAGCTGCGCTTTCTCCCGGAAAACGCACTACGTATTTTTACGCAATGTCTGCACTTCAAAGTGAATTTCCCATTCACTTTGCAGGCAGGCAAAAGGCACATTGCGTATTTTGAAAAGCGCGCGTAAAAAAACGCGGCAAAATACGCAATGTGTGAACGTAGCCTAAGGGCCCTTTCACATCAGCGTTTTTCGTAATTCGCGGCAGATGCGGTGAAAAAACCGCATCTGCCGCATAACCGTTCCACTTGCGGCACGGTTGCGGTTTTTCCCATAGGAAGTATAGGGGGACTTGCGGCAGATGCGGCAAGTGCGGTTTTGCACTTGCGGCAGGTGCGGCAGCGAAAAAAACCGCGGTCAGCCGCGGTTTTTTTCGCTGCCGCACCTGCCGCAAGTGCAAAACCGCACTTGCCGCATCTGCCGCAAGTCCCCCTATACTTCCTATGGGAAAAACCGCAACCGTGCTGCAAGTGGAAAGGTTATGCGGCAAACGCGGCAGATGCGTTTTTTTCACCGCATCTGCCGCGAATTACGAAAAACGCTGATGTGAAAGGGCCCTTAGACTATGATTCCGTTAACTATTGCTTTGTTGCCCGTAGCAACTGATCACAGTGCAGCTTTGTTTGTGGAACAGTTTGACAAGTAAACTGGATTGGTTGCTATGGGCAACGGTTTTACTAAATGTTTAAACCCTGTAAATTCTAATTAGAGTATGTCACAACATCTGTGAGAGTAGGACAGCAAACCTTATAGGATCCGTAAGATCAGCGCTAATCACCAACACCAGAGGTTCCCTCCCAAATGTTCTGTGTTCTTTGTGATATATTATAAAATGTGTCCTACACTAATCTGCCGCCTGCAGTCTGTCACTGCCTTAACCACCATCCTGACCAAGGACAAGTATGTACTGTCACCCCACGGTGGACGCACTGGATGTCCCGAGATGCCAGATCCTATACAAGGACAGGACCAATAATACAAAGTATGTGAGCACTTAATACCCTTGTTTTAATAAACTTCATGAAAAAATTGTAGACTTCCTTTAATTATTATGTATTAACTGTACCCTGTGAAATGAGTGTCCTATATCGTATTCACCTTGTCTATGAAAATTATGTACGGTATTTAATTAAAGAGAACCAAGAAGTAATATACAGCAAGAAAATTATTAATAAAAAATTGGGCATGGGGCCAGCAATCTGATCCGGAGGCCTGATCTGAAGAATGAATTAAGATCATTGACTATAGAGATGAGCCAACAAAAACTGAAGCAAATCATACATTGGGCTACAAAAATCACCCTAAAATAGTCACAGCTTGAGGTACCATGGAAAATGGGGTCCTGGCTTAGGTAGTCCCCAGGAAGGTGATACCAGGACCTCATCAGCACAGAACAAAAAGTCGCACTCAAGGCCAAATTAGGCTAAGTACCGTATATACTCGTGTATAAGCCGACCCGTGTATAAGCCGACCCCCCTACTTTTGCCCCCAAAACCTGGGAAAATCTATTGACTCGTGTATAAGCCGAGGGTGGACCCTAGCACAAGTATACAGCCCCAGCAGTGTGGTATACACCAGTCCCAGAGGTAGATACAGCAGCCCCAGTGGTAGTATACACGCAGCCCCAGTAGTAGTATACACGCAGCCCCAGTAGTATATACAGCCCCAGTGGTAGTATATACAGCCCCAGTGGTAGTATACAGGGCCCCAGAGGTATATAGCAGCCCCAGTGGTAGTATACAGGGCCCCAGAGGTATATAGCAGCCCCAGCGGTAGTATACAGGGCCCCAGAGGTATATAGCAGCCCAGTGGTAGTATACAGGGCCCCAGAGGTATATAGCAGCCCCAGTGGTAGTATACAGGGCCCCAGAGGTATATAGCAGCCCCAGCGGTAGTATACAGGGCCCCAGAGGTATATAGCAGCCCCAGTGGTAGTATACAGGGCCCCAGAGGTATATAGCAGCCCCAGTGGTAGTATACAGTGCCCCAGAGGTATATAGCAGCCCCAGTGGTAGTATACAGGGCCCCAGAGGTATATAGCAGCCCAGTGGTAGTATACAGTGCCCCAGAGGTATATAGCAGCCCCAGTGGTAGTATACAGGGCCCCAGAGGTATATAGCAGCCCCAGTGGTAGTATACAGTGCCCCAGAGGTATATAGCAGCCCCAGCGGTAGTATACAGGCAGCCCCAGTAATGCAGGCCCCCCCCAGGGTCTCTCCGGTCACCTGTAAAGCAAGCTATACTTATCAGTGTCCCGCTCGCACCCGCCGCTGCCGACATCCACGATCCTCCATCTTCATGCGACTCCTCTTCCTGTTTCCTGTGCGCGTCGCCGGGAATGACGTCATTGCCGGCGACGCGCACAGAAACAGGAAGAGGAGTCGCATGAAGATGGAGGATCGTGGATGTCGGCAGCGGCGGGTGCGAGCGGGACACTGATAAGTATAGCTTGCTTTACAGGTGACCGGAGAGACCCTGGGGGGGCCCTGCATTACTGGGGATGCGGGGGCTGCTGTATACCGATGTATACATCGGTATGTACCGATGTATACATCGGTATACAGCACTGACTCGCGTATAAGCCGAGGGGGGTACTTTTCAGCCCAATTTTTGGGCTGAAAAACTCGGCTTATACGCGAGTATATACGGTACCCTGTTTTTATACTGCTTTTTACTAGCACTTGCTTTTTATTACTATTTATTATAGCAGAGTACTTCCACACGTTTGATATACGTTTTTTTTCTGTGGTCTAAAAATCACCCTAAAATAGTCACAGCTTGAGGTACCATGGAAAACGGGGTCCTGGCTTAGGTAGTCCCCAGGAAAGTGATACCAGGACCTCATCAGCACAGAATAAAAAGTTGCACTCAAGGCCAAATTCGGGTAAGTGTCCACGATGCTTTGATAATGCGTCCAGGCGCAGTGTCCTGCATCCTGCGGGAAAGCTGGTGATCTCTGTGGTTGAACACAGCCGCCCATGATGAGTGTTCTGGGTGCTGCACATTTTTACTGCATTCACCCACCGAGATGGCAGCCATCTCCGCAGGAATAAATTGATATGCTGTGGCTCGGGAAGCCGCCCCGCGGGTCAGTTAACGCTGTGGAGATTACTCTAAATCCCATCCACTGTGCTTGTACTGTACAATGCAGCGGTTTGGACACAGCGATACCATGCTGCATCCAAACTGCTGCAAACACTGATCGTGTGAACATACTCTTAGCCCAGGAGGAGCAAACCAAAATATCTGCAAGCAAATTAACTGCTCCATGGCCAATCAGCAGACACAGTATGTATTTAGGATAGCATATGCCAGCTGCATCATAGGCAGAATACAGACTGCCAAAAAGAGCAGCCCATAGTCTGCCAATGGGTTTTGCTGGGAAACATCGTGCAGTATGATTTCCACTGCTGTATTAAAAAATGATTCTCCTCCAGACAAATGTGAAGTGTTTATCCTGCGTGCAGGCCATGTACAGCCCTAGAGAAAGACTATCTAGATAAAATGATAACATTACACATTTCCTGCACTCACCCTGCTTCAGCCTCCATCCTCGCCTGACTTTTATGACTGAGAAGCTGCTTCCTGTCTATAATAACAATGTAATTATTTTTTTTCCTTAGAGACTATTTACAAAATCTATGGGGAAAAGGCTTGCTTGGTTTCATACTGGTTTCCAGGTTATTAATGGTTAATGCTATATTCTCCATATCATGGACATATCCATCAGATATACATGCATAGATATGTGTTCCTGCATGCAGTGTCGGGGGCCCACTCTGCCTAGGATTCAATTTTAGGTGTGCATTGAATGTATGGAATAGGCTCAGGAGCTGGGCCTGCTCCATACTGCGCGGGTGCTGGCTGTGGCATACAGATGACACCCAAGTCTAACTATCTTTGATGGGAGCTTTGATGCGATGTCATTTAAAGGAGGGTGTCCACTACTAGGTCACACCCTTCTGACTCCACATGGCGCCCCCAGGTAAAATAAAAGACCCAGAGTATTCACCTGGTGTCGTTCCAGAAGTGTCAATAATCACGATTCCGGGGCTCATGTGACATTGTGACATTACGCGAGCCCCACGTCCAATCACCACCGACTTCTCTTGCCACATGCCATGTCTTTGGACCAAATGAGCCATTAACAGGAAGTGAGGGACAGCTACCGTGTGACTCCCTATAGATTGACATATTTGGTCTGAAGCCGGCATGAGGAGTCGGTGGTAATTGGACGGGGTCTTGTGTGATGTCACGTGAGCCTCGGAAACAGGATTACCGACACCACTGGAACGACGCCAGCACGGGACTTTTTTATTTTACTTGGGGGAGACAAGGAATCTGAAGGGGGTGTGCTAGTAGTGGAAAACCCCTTTAATAGGTTTGAAATTGGGGAAGATGTCCCTTATGATAGCCATCAGCCTACCCTATTTGGATGTCATGGTGGTCAATGGCCTACTGAATTCCTCAGTATCTGCTTTGATGTTTGCACAAATAGGAAACCCTACCTTCCTAGTATAATATTGCAGTGTCATTTTAGAATACACTGTAATATTACAGTATCGCCGCTTCAATTTCTCCACGAGGACCAATAAAATGTATTAAAAATATCTATTTTTTTTAAACGAAATGCAAAAGTTCCTATCATTTCACTATTACCAGACAATAAATAAAATCTAAAAAACAAAATAATAAATTAATTAACATTTGTTTTCACTGTGTGTGTCAAAATACCTGAAACTCTATGTATACTCTATAAAATACTCTATAATAACATTTACACCATATTAAGAACTCCAAGCAAGAAAAATCAAAAAGGTACAATTGCTGAATTTATAATCTCCAGGTTTCAAAAATGTAAAAACAGTGCATGAACATTAAAATGATAAAAACTACAGCTTGTACCGTTAAAACAAGCCCGTATGAAACTCTAGCAACAAAAAAATTAATAAAGTTTTAGCTCTCGGATGGCAAAGGCCAGGGTCACACATGCCCATCTGCTTTTTTAATCCCTTAGAAAAACGGATCCATTTTTTTTAAGAGTGCCAATAGGGTCCCCCTGAGGTCCTGGACATTTTTTGGAATTTTTTTGACTTAGCAATTTTTTTCCCCAAAAAATGCATGCAAAAACGCATGGTGCCTATATGTACCGTGCCTTAACGCATGCGTTTCCCATAGTGCCCCATGTTACAAAAAAGCATGCATTTTTTTCATGCACCCAAAAACACTGCTAGCAGCGTTTTTTGGGTTGCTGCACAAAAATGCATGCGTTGTTGAAAAACGCACACACAAGTGTTAACGCATATGCGTTTTTGGATTTTGAAAAAAAAAAAAAATGATCCCAAAAACGAATTTAAGCCAAAAACAGATGGTATGTGTGACCCTGGCCAAAGAGGACGAGCCGAAATAGAGGGGGGGGGGGAACCACTGGGACTGTCTAAGGGTTCACATAAACTGGGGCCAGGACTTGTCAATGGCTACAATTACAAGTTACACTTGTTTAAAGAGGTTGTGCATTCTTTTTTGTACTATGTGCCTAAAAACTAACAGGTAGGTAGTTGGTAACAGAGGCAGCTACTTGTCTGGTGTACCTGGTCCCAGCTTAGAGTGGTCACTGATGGCTCCTGCCGGCAATTCAGCTGCTCCATGTCAACAGAGCAGCTCCTCTTCTTCTGGCCTGCTTTGTCAACAGGGCATGACAGCTGGTGTCATGCTGATTGACAGCCGGCTTCCTGCAGTTAAGCAGTGGGCAGCTGGCTATCAATCAGCATGACGCCGGCAGTCACACCCCATTAACAGAGCAGAAAAGAAGCCACTGCTCTGTCGACATGACGTCAGTGAATGACACGAAATCGCCAGCAGGAGCACTCTATGACTGCCAGCAAAGATCAGCACTGGACCTTAAAGGCAGGTAGTTAGCAGCTACCTGTCAGTGCTGAGGCACGTTGTAAATAAAATAATAAAGTACCGAATAACCACTTCAACTGCTGTGAAGCCCGGATCGGGAATGGCACATTATACTTAATCATGGCCGAACGCTAAATTAGGTGGGACTGGCGGACCATCTGACATGTATTAGATATTCAGCTGATGTTTGTTCCAAGGATGTCCAAGAAAAAAGGCTCATTTGCTCTCATAGAGAAGAAGCAGAAGCCAGAGGTGTCAGTGGCTTAGTGCCCTCTCCACATTGGAAACACATGCACACTTGGCAGAACAGAGCGTACATGTGCGGGGGGAGCTGGGATGGAAATCTGTTGATCAAATGAGCGCATGACTGACAACTATTGAAGTAGTACAGCCATCTTGAGACAGGGCAGAGAGCTGTTAGCAAAGAGCCGCTTCCAATTCAGTTGAGCCATTATGCAATACTAAAATATGCCTGCGAGATTTAGCTAAAATTTTAAATCCTAAATATAAACCTAAACTTTGGTAAACCTTGTAATGTATGATGCGGCAGTATACGCTATGTTTTTTGCCCATTTTTTAATAAAAAAATTCTGAGATCAAACATCTCAATCTGCCCGTCAAATTCTGAACAGGAGCGTGTGAAACTCACGTGTTTCCTCACCAGGGACCTCAGTGATGGAGCTTAAACCTCATGCGCCACAAAGCAAGATCTCCAACAAGGCAGAAGCCATCACAGGTGTCTGGCAGTACTACCGTAGGTCTTCTTAGGCCGGTTTCACACTTGTTTTGGCATGATCCAACAGAAAATGTGTCCGACTGATTAACTGCACTGGCCAGCAATGGCCAATCACAGAGGCTCACTCTCTGTAAGAGCGTTTGTGATTGGCTGTTGCACTCAGAATGCGCTCCCACAATCTGTACCGGTGCCTGTCCTTAGTTGCCATACACACTAGAGTATGGTAACCAACCTGCCGTCAGTGTGTAAATTTAATAAATAATGGGGAAAAAAATGCATCAGGGCTTTGTTGTATTTTTCATTCTCAGGACTGATAAAGCAGACAGCTGCATGCTGCCACCCTCAGTTGCCTAGTTTTACCTTGGCTGGCAATGAAACATACAGATGAGCTTTTATTTTTAAAAATTATTTAAATAATCAGTTAATTAGGAAAAAAAAACACCTATTTTTAATTGCCAATCAAGGTAAAATTAGGCAGCTGGGGGCTGGTATTCTCAGCATGGTGGAGTCCATAGTTATTGGGCTCCCCCATGCTATAGAATACCAGCCCGCAGCCACATTGGTGTGATAGATGGGGTTAATGACAGCTGAATATTGACAGCTTGTCATTAAGCCCTGGATTGGTAATGTCAGGTGTCTTCTAATACACACCCATTACCGATCCGGTAAGTGAATAGTTAATAAACACACACACACCCACACACACACGAAAACTTCCTGTATTAGAAATAAAACACACTGAAAACCCTCATTTACCCATTTAATAAAAGTCCCAACAACATGCCCTCCGATGATAATCCACCATGAGGTCCCACGTCACAATCTCACCTCTGCTGCATCGGAAGTCGCGCTAAAGGAGGAAGCATCCTATCAGCGTGATTTTCGATGACACGATGATGGCACCGAGAGCTTCGGCCCTGTCTGTGGTCAGCTGATGCAATCAGATGACCGCATCACCATGGTAATCGTATCAGCTAACCGCATCCTCGGAAATCGCAGTCCTTCAGCGTGACTTCTGATGCAGCAGAGCTGAGCTTGCGAAGTGGGACCTTGTGGTGGATTACCGACGAAGGGTATGGTTGTTGGGACTTTTAATAAATGGGTAATTGAGGGTTGTCAGTGTGTTTCATTTCTAATAAAAATCCACTTGGAGAAATTAGAACCGAATGGATAGAAGCCGCGCTGACCACAATAAGAGTAACAGAGTAACACACACACTCTGTTTATTAAGCCTACGCGTTTCGTGGCAAGCAGGCCACTTCATCAGGGCATCAAGATTCAACAGCACATCCAATTATATATACACACAGGAACAATAAAAAAAAATCACAAAAAATGAAGCTCCACACCCTCTGACGCACTTCCGTTGAAAACGCCCACTATAAGTCAAACATGTATAAAAATGCCCATTACATTGATTACAATACATTAAAAATACATTAAAACACATTAATCAGTATTTAAAATCGCATATGTTCTTCAATAAATAATTAAAACATTTTCCCCATAAGCTCAGATAGCTTACTGGTCTGAGGCGTTGCTTAATCACCTTGTGGTTACCCCTAGACGTAATGGGTTCATATTCTGGATGAACCCTTTATTTTTATGTAATTGTGATTCGAGGACATTGTTATTCATTTTTTTTCGGTTTTTCTGTTCATCCTTTACCTCATATAAATCCTGTCTGCATTTCCTCTTTATATTGAGAGGTTTTTAATTGTGAGTTTGTATATATGGGTGACTTGTAATTTACATAGATCAACAAACCAAGGAATATAAATTATTCAGTGAGCATATTATAGACACAAAATTTAGTGGTCATTTACCTTGAAAGATCCCTATAGACAAGAAGTTTATATTTTTATAATTATTTGTTTACTTTTTATATAAAAAAGAAGGTTTTGTGTACTAAGTAAATGAGGATATGTAATTGTTTGGATGGGTTGAGTTGGTAGATCCTGGCTAAACAGTTACTCTTACCAAAGACGACCGGATGGTTAAGTGCTATAAGACGGAGGTTTAATCTCCGGAGGAGAGTTTTATGCCCCTGCCATGGTTAGTTCTAATCCTGGTTTATCTTAATACCAAAAATGTTTTAATTATTTATTGAACAACATATGCGATTTTAAATACTGATTATTGTGTTTTAATGTATTGTAATCAATGTAATGGGCATTTTTATACGTTTGACTTATAGTGGGCGTTTTCACCGGAAGTGAAGTCAGAGAGGGGTGGAGCTTCATTTTTTGTGATTTTCTTTTGATTGTTCCTGTGTGTATATATAACTGGATGTGCTGTTGAATCTTGATGCCCTGATGAAGTGGCCTGTTTGCCACGAAACGTGTAGACAGAATAAATAGAGTGTGTGTGTTACTCTGTTACTCTTATTGTGGTCAGCGCGGCTTCTATCCATCCGGTTCTAATTTCTCCAAGTGGATCCTTACTTTTTGCCGGGATCCTGCTGCGACCATACGTGCTTGTCCAAGGGAGTTGTGACCATTCACAACCAGACCAGGTGAGTCTGTATTGTGGGAGTCCGTGTGACCATAAAACCTGAAGGTATTACTCTGTGTGCGCTTCTTTTCCTTCTTATTTGTATAGATTTCTAATAAAAGGAATTTTCTGTGTGTGTGTATGTTTATTACTATTCACTTACCAAACTTGTAATGGACAGGTATCAGGACTTAATGAAAAGCTGTCAATATTCAACTGTCATTAACCCCTTCTATCACCCTGATGCCACCGCACCAGGGCATCGGTAACAGCCGGGTAAAGTGCCAGCAATCGGCGATTCTAATGAATGCAACAATTTCTTTGGTGGCTGTGTGCTGCTGTTCTATAGCATGGGGGCCCAATAACCATAGGCCCCACCACACTGAGAATACTAGCCCCCAGTCGCCCAGTGTTACCCTGACTGGCAATTAAAAATAGGTTGAAGCCCACACATTTTTTTATTTATTTAAATAATTTTAAAAAGTGCTCCCCAGTATTTTTCATTGCCAGCCAAGGTAAACCTAGGTAACCTGCAGCTGTCTGCTTTATCTGTGCTGAGAATGAAAAATACAGCGAAGTCCTACACATTTTTTTCCCATTATTTATTTATTTTACACATTATGACAGCAGGGTGGTTGCCATAGACGTACAGCAAGCAAGCACAGACACTGGTACAGATTGTGGGTGCACATTCTGAGTGCAACAGCCAATCATAGACGCTCTCACAGAGAGTGAGCCTCTGTTACTGGCTGTTGCCGGTCAGTGCAGTGAATATTCAAAAGCTTAATGAGCGGCCCAGGAAAGTAAGCAGCGGAGAGTGGGTGTCTGGTAATCTCTATCTATATCTAACTCTTAGTGAGACCCGCATGCTCAGTAGCCAAACACGGTTTCAGAGGCTTCATTCAGAGTTCATTTCATGTTAATTTATGCCGGATCCTTATGGATTCTGTTGGTGGCGATGTTTTAGCCAACCCACAAGTCGCTACACATTTTGCTTTGGAAGGTCAGCAAAATAAACGATTTCTGCCGCATCTGGCAGAAACCGGATGCAACCACATGTGCCAGAGCACCCATTGTCAATCAAGTGGGGGACAAACCGGATCCAGTAGCGTCCAGTTTCTGACGGATTCTCTTGAGGGCAGTGTAAAAACACAACCTCGTGTGAACCACCCTTATATGGGCCAAAGAGACCTATCAGCCTCCCCTGAGCTCCAGGACCATACACCCACGATGGTCGCACCCGGCTGGACCCCATATAACCATGTAAATATGACTTTGGGTTACAAGAGGTGTCCCCGACACAGTCGCTAATCAGAACTCATCCACAATTATCACTGGAGATCTGTGAAGCCTCTTGTGATTTTCTTGTCACCTATCGGTTCTCCGGTGACAACTACATGGAGGAACCCGAGCAGACGAGGACACTATGGCCGACAATACCCCAGTATTAGGAATAACAGGAATATCCCTGTGGACATTTCTTTCCAATTCGGCCTTTGTCTTCCGGCACGTGCCGGTCGGGGGTGACTTGTTGGGTGTAATATTGGTGACCGAGGCCCGTCCTGCCTTCATGTGATCACCGATAATAGATCACTAGCATTGTGATTACTACAATGGTATTATTATATTTATTATTACTGTTATTTATTATGATTATCTGCATTATGGCATTACTATAGATATTAATTTTGTATTATTGTTATTACTACATTATTAGCATATGAATTAATCTATTATTTATATTTCTATGAATTATTACTATTCTGATCATTTCCATTATTCCCCCCTGTGTGAGCTGTGTGCGGTTGTGTGTGCCCGGTATCGCTGTATGTGAACACGTCCGGTGTCCGCCGCTCTCCTGCACACAATGCAGCGGCTGCCATTACCGCGGACACGGCGGGCGGAGGACTGCGGCTCCGTGTGTTTACACCGTGTCCCCGGGTGAGAGGAGGCTGTGTGCGGATGTCACGTAGTTCCCCCCGCCCTCCCCCGGTGACTTCCCGCCCCCGCTCTCCCCGGGTCCCCTCCGCTTTACCTGCTCCCCGGGTCCCGCTGTTCTCCGTCCCTTTGTCAGCAGCCTCTGGCCGCAGAGCCGCCCCGGAGCACGGCCGTGACGTCACAGCTACTGTGCGGATGACGCCGCCTCTGTCACTGATCAGCTCCAGTACAGCACAGCCCGGGGCGCAGCACTCACTGGGCGTGACGTCACAGGCACTGCACCTCCTACGTCATCACCAACTATCATCTCCACCACTGCATCCTGCACTGCACCTCCTACTCATCACTACCATCTCCCACTGCATTCTGCACCTCCTACATCATCACTATCATCCCACCACTGCATCTGCACTGCACCTCCTACGTATCATCCACTATCATCTCCACCACGCATCTGCACTGCACCTCCTACTCATCACTACCATCTCCACTGCATTCTGCACCTCCTACATCATCACTATCATCCCCACCACTGCATCCTGCACTGCACCTCTTTCGTCATCACTATCATCCCACCACTGCTTCCTGCACTGCACCTCTACATCATCACTATCATCTCCACCACTGCATCTGCACTGCACCTCCTACATCATCACTATCATCCCACCACTGCATCCTGCACTGCACCTCTACATCATCACTATCATCTCCACCACTGCATCCTGCACTGCACCTCCTACATCATCACTATCATCCCACCACTGCATCCTGCACTGCACCTCCTACATCATCACTATCATCTCCATCACTGCATCCTGCACTGTACCTCCTACATCATCACTATCATCCTACCACTGCATCCTGCACTGCACCTCCTACATCATCACTATCATCTCCACCACTGCATCCTGCACTGCACCTCCTACATCATCACTATCATCTCCACACTGCATCCTGCACTGCACCTCCTACATCATCACTATCATCCCACCACTGCATCCTGCACTGCACCTCCTACATCATCACTATCATCTCCACCACTGCATCCTGCACTGACCTCCTACATCATCACTATCATCCCACCACTGCATCCTGCACTGCACCTCCTACATCATCACTATCATCTACACCACTGCATCCTGCACTGCACCTCCTACATCATCACTGTCATCTCCCACTCACTGCACTGCACCTCCTACATCATCACTATCATCTCCACCACTGCATCCTGCACTGCACCTCCTACATCATCACTGTCATCTGCACCACTCAGCACTCACCTCCTACATCATCACTATCATCTCCACCACTGCATCCTGCACTGCACCTCCTACGTCATCACTATCATCTCCACCACTGCATCCTGCACTGCACCTCCTACATCATCACTATCATCTCCACACTGCATCCTGCACTGCACCTCTACATCATCACTATCTCTCCATCACTGCATCCTGCACTGCACCTCCTACATCATCACTATCATCTCCACCACTGCATCCTGCACTGTACCTCCTACATCATCACTATCATCCCCACCACTGCATCCTGCACTGCACCTCCAACATCATCACTATCATCTACACCACTGCATCCTGCACTGCACCTCCTACATCATCACTGTCATCTGCACCACTCACTGCACTGCACCTCCTACATCATCACTATCATCTCCACCACTGCATCCTGCACTGCACCTCCTACGTCATCACTATCATCCCACCACTGCATCCTGCACTGCACCTCCTACATCATCACTATCATCTCCCCACTGCATCCTGCACTGCACCTCCTACATCATCACTATCATCCCCACCACTGCATCCTGCACTGCACCTCCTACATCATCCACTATCATCTCCCCACTGCATCCTGCACTGCACCTCCTACATCATCACTATCATCCCACCACTGCATCCTGCACTGCACCTCCTACATCATCACTATCATCCTCACCACTGCATCCTGCACTGCACCTCCTACATCATCACTATCATCTCCACCACTGCATCCTGCACTGCACCTCCTACATCATCACTATCATCTCCACCACTGCATCCTGCACTGCACCTCCTACATCATCACTATCATCCCACCACTGCATCCTGCACTGCACCTCTACATCATCACTATCATCCCACCACTGCATCCTGCACTGCACCTCCTACATCATCACTATCATCCCCACCACTGCATCCTGCACTGCACCTCCTACATCATCACTATCATCTCCACCACTGCATCCTGCACTGCACCTCCTACATCATCACTATCATCCCCACCACTGCATCCTGCACTGCACCTCCTACATCATCACTATCATCTCCACCACTGCATCCTGCACTGCACCTCCTACATAATCACTATCATCCCCACCACTGCATCCTGCACTGCACCTCCTACATCATCACTATCATCTCACCACTGCATCCTGCACTGCACCTCCTACATCATCACTATCATCTCCACCACTGCATCCTGCACTGCACCTCCTACATCATCACTATCATCCCCACCACTGCATCCTGCACTGCACCTCCTACATCATCACTATCATCCCCACCACTGCATCCTGCACTGCACCTCCTACATCATCACTATCATCTCCCCCACTGCATCCTGCACTGCACCTCCTACATCATCACTATCATCCCCACCACTGCATCCTGCACTGCACCTCCTACATCATCACTATCATCTCCACCACTGCATCCTGCACTGCACCTCCTACATCATCACTATCCTCTCCATCACTGCATCCTGCACTGCACCTCCTACATCATCACTATCATCTCCACCACTGCATCCTGCACTGCACCTCCTACATCATCACTATCATCTCCCCACTGCATCCTTGCACTGCACCTCCTACATCATCACTATCATCCCCACCACTACATCCTGCACTGCACCTCCTACATCATCACTATCATCCCCACCACTGCATCCTGCACTGCACCTCCTACATCATCACTATCATCTCCACCACTGCATCCTGCACTGCACCTCCTACATCATCACTATCATCTCCACCACTGCATCCTGCACTGCACCTCCTACATCATCACTATCATCCCCACCACTGCATCCTGCACTGCACCTCCTACATCATCACTATCATCTCCACCACTGCATCCTGCACTGCACCTCCTACATCATCACTATCATCTCCACCACTGCATCCTGCACTGCACCTCCTACATCATCACTATCATCTCCACCACTGCATCCTGCACTGCACCTCCTACATCACCAACTATTATCTCCACCACTGCATCCTGCACTGCACCTCCTACATCATCACTATCATCTCCACAACTGCATCCTGCACTGCACCTCCTACATCATCACCAACTATTATCTTCACCACTGCATCCTGCACTGCACCTCCTACATCATAACTATCTCCACCACTGCATCCTGCACTGCACCTCCTACATCATCACTATCATCTCCACCACTGCATCCTGCACTGCACCTCCTACATCATCACCAACTATTATCTCCACCACTGCATCCTGCACTGCACTCCTACATCATCACTATCATCTCCACAACTGCATCCTGCACTGCACCTCCTACATCATCACTATCATCTCCACCACTGCATCCTGCACTGCACCTCCTACATCATCACCAACTATTATCTCCACCACTGCTTCCTGCACTGCACCTCCTATGTCATCCCAACTATCTCCACCAGTGCTTCATGCACTGCACCTCCTACATCATCACCAACAATTATCTCCACCACTGCATCCTGCACTGCACCTCTTACATCATCACTATCATCTCCACCACTGCATCCTGGGGTGCAGAGTGTACATTAATGAGAAAAAAATGAACTTTTTTGAATTTACCAAATGGCTGCAATGAAATAAAAAGTGAAAATTTAACGATGTCTGAATGCTTTCTGTACTCACTGTATATGGCTCATAACCTGGTATATATGTCCCTGTTCTGTATCTAACGCCTAATTAAAAACAAAAACATTCTTCTCCCCTTCCCTTCGCTCCCGCATCTCCCATTGTACGTACTTTCTAGCCAATTGTGCCTGGCAGTTGACATCGCAGTGCATGCCATGGCACTTGATGTTCCTGCTATGCGCTGCTCCCTTTCATGGTACCGCTGATGTCAGCTGCTAGTCACTGTTTGGCTGGCTGGGTGTATCGCAGTGCAGGGACGCGTCGGGTCTCTTGTCTGCAATGCATTTCAGCTGGATGTGAGTCCTTCGGACCAGGGCTGTGAAGTCCGTGAGCTAAACATTTGACTCCTCAATTTCCCTGAATCTGACTCCACCAAAATGAAGACTGATTCCGACTCCATGACTCCGACTCCACATCCTTGCATCTGACACATATCCAACTGAAGCAAGTGCTGGTGTCAGTGGGCCCCTGTCAGGGCCGGACTGGGACCAAAAAGCAGCGCTGGAAAAAAGATCTCACCAGCCCACACACTATATCACCCATCAGCCCAGATCAGTGAAATTTGCTTTTACGTTGTCATGGCCTCATCACTTTCTTAAAGGAGTTATCTGAAGAGCAACATGTGAATGGTGCAACAAAGGGAATAATCAACCACAGCTCCATTCACATGTTACTGTTCAAAGCCATGTTTCTCAGGATTGTGGAGTCCCAGCGGTCAAATCCCCAGCGAAGGGAAAGTCATCACCTGTACAGAAGAGAAGTGATGACTCCATATTGGGGATAATCAATTTAAACAAGTTAAATGCTAAAAATCACAAAGTCCAATACCACCTCTCTGACAACAGGACAGGAGAAGTGGTACTGTGCAGTGTATATATACAGAATAATACAGATACTGAGGATTACACCCAGTATACAGGACAGGAGAAGTGG
Organism: Allobates femoralis; assembly: GCA_033576535.1. NCBI lineage: Eukaryota > Metazoa > Chordata > Amphibia > Anura > Aromobatidae > Allobates > Allobates femoralis. The sequence continues at coordinate 134,669,976 of JARQOC010000008.1, read as the reverse complement.
TACTGTGCAGTGTATATATAGAGAATAATACAGATACTGAGGATTACACCCAGTATACAGGACAGAAGTGGTACTGTGCAGTGTATATATACAGAATGATACAGATACTGAGGATTACACCCAGTATACAGGACAGGAGAAGTGGTACTGTGCAGTGTATATATACAGAATAATACAGATACTGAGGATTACACCAGTATACAGGACAGGAGAAGTGGTACTGTGCAGTGTATATATACAGAATGATACAGATACTGAGGATTACACCCAGTATACAGGACAGGAGAGGTGGTACTGTACAGTGTATATATACAGAATAATACAGATACTGAGGATTACACCCAGTATACAGGACAGGAGAAGTGGTACTGTGCAGTGTATATATATATATATATACAGATACTGAGGATTACACCCAGTATACAGGACAGGAGAAGTGGTACTGTGCAGTGTATATATAAAGAATAATACAGATACTGAGGATTACACCCAGTATACAGGACAGGAGAAGTGGTACTGTGCAGTGTATATATAAAGAATAATACAGATACTGAGGATTACACCCAGTATATAGGACAGGAGAAGTGGTACTGTGCAGTGTATATATACAGAATAATACAGATACTGAGGATTACACCCAGTATACAGGACAGGAGAAGTGGTACTGTGCAGTGTATATATAAAGAATAATACAGATACTGAGGATTACACCCAGTATATAGGACAGGAGAAGTGGTACTGTGCAGTGTATATATAAAGAATAATACAGATACTGAGGATTACACCCAGTATATAGGACAGGAGGAGTGGTACTGTGCAGTGTATATATACAGAATAATACAGATACTGAGGATTACAACCAGTATATAGGACAGGAGAAGTGGTACTGTGCAGTGTATATATACAGAATAATACAGATACCGAGGATTACACCCAGTATACAGGACAGGAGAAGTGGTACTGTGCAGTGTATATATACAGAATAATACAGATACTGAGGATTACACCCAGTATACAGGACAGGAGAAGTGGTACTGTGCAGTGTATATATAGAATAATACAGATACTGAGGCTTACATCCAGTATACAGGACAGGAGAAGAGATGCTGTGCAGTGTATATATACAGAATAATACAGATACTGAGGATTACACCCAGTATACAGGACAGGAGAAGTGGTACTGTACAGAGTATATATACAGAATAATACAGATACTGAGGATTATACCCAGTATACAGGACAGGAGAAGTGGTACTGTGCAGAGTATATATACAGAATAATACAGATACTGAGGATTACACCCAGTATACAGGACAGGAGAAGTGGTACTGTGCAGTGTATATATACAGAATAATACAGATACTGAGGATTACACCCAGTATACAGGACAGGAGAAGTGGTACTGTGCAGTGTATATATACAGAATAATACAGATACAGAGGATAACACCCAGTATACAGGACAGGAGAATTGGTACTGTGCCGTGTATATATATATACACACACACTATCTGCATTGTTATATATATATATAACAACGCAGATAGTGGTATAATACATACTATGCATGATATGGTATATTATATACTACACACCACAGAGCGCACACTATAAACTACAAAGTATACGCCATACACTGCATGTTATACAGGACATAGTGTACACTGTATACACAACCTACACTAGATAGATTTCATTATATACTACATAGCATAAAATATATATCAGCATGTATTCTCTATATACTATACATTATACATAGCACAGTATACACTTTCTATATGACTATGTACTTTACCTCGTGTTCTGCACTACAATACGTTACAGTGGATGCGATACATGATATACTCTAATCCAGGGTTCTCAAACTCGGCTGGGTTGGTGGGCCGCACATAGAAAAAAATTGATATCGGAGGGCCGCATTACTAAGTGACATTTTTAGTAATTCCAGAATTTTTCGCTTAATGTAGTAATGATCAAATCCTGATCTCCTTTTAGTAATGTCCCCAACGTGGTTCCCTTCTTGTAATAATGTCCTCATACTGGTCCCCATCCTATATTAATGTCCCCCACTATGGTCATTCTTGCAGTAATGTCACCATCCTGATCCCCTTCTTGTAGTAATGTCCCATCCTGGTCCTCCTCATGTAGTAATGTCCCCAATCTGACCGTCATCTTGTAGTAATGTCCCCATCCTGGTCCTCTTGTAGTAATGTCCTCATCCTGGTCCTCTTGTAGTAATGTCCTCATCCTGGTCCTCTTCTTGTAGAAATGTCCTCATCCTGATGCCACTTTGTAGTGATGTCCCAACCTGGTCGCGCTTCTTCTTGCGCGCACACACACACACACACACACACACAGTCTCTCATACACACTCACACACACACACACGCTCATACACACACTCTCATACACGCACATACACACTCTCACATACATACTCTCATACACACACACACTCTCACACACTCACTCTTCTACACACACTCTCTCATACACACACACTCTCTCATACACACACACTCTCTCATACACACACACACTCTCTCATACACACACACTTTCTCATACTCACTCACATACACACACTCACTCATTCACACACACACACTTTCTCATACTCACATACACACACTTTTACACAGACTCTCATACACACACTCATACACACACTTTCTCATACATACTCACATACACACACACTCTCATACACACACACACTTTCTCATACACACTCACTTTCTCATACACACACACTTTCTACACACACACACACACACACACACTCTCATACACACACACTTTCTCATACACACTCATATACACACATTTTCTCATAACATACTCACATACACACACACTCTCAACACACACACTTTCTCATACACACTCACTTTCTCATACACACACACTTTCTACACACACACACACACTCTCAATACACACACACACCACACTTTCTCATACACACTCATATACAACACACTCTTATACACACACTTTCTCATACACACTCACATACACACACACTTTCATCATACTCATATACACACACTTTTACAGACTCACTACACACATGCATACCTTCATACATACACTCATATACACACACACTTTCTCATACATACTCACACACTCTCTCATACACACTCTTATACACACACACACACACACTTTCATACACTCTCTCTCTCATACACACTCATATACACACACACTTTCTCATACACACTCACACACTCACTTTCTCATACACACACACTTTCTACACACAACACACTCTCATACACACAGCACACTCTCATACACACACACACACACACACACACACACACACACACACACACACAACCTTAACGATGCCGGGATCCACTGTGCAGGGGGGCGCCACGGTGCGCTGTGTAAAGGGCCACCGCGGCACGCTGTGTAAGGGGCCGCCATGGTGCATAGTGCCGGCGACTGCGGCTTTATTATCACTTCCTGCGGCCGCTACGACAAACTCCGAGCCTCCTTCCCTCAGCTACATCAATGGAAGCAGGCGGGCCAATCAGATCACAGACCCGCAAGTGACGTTGGTGTATGACATCACTTGAGGTTTCTGATTGGATGACGTCACTTGCGAGTCTGTGATACGATTGGCTCGCCAGCTTCCATTGATGTAGCTGAGGGAAGGAGTCTCGGAGCTTGTCGTAGCGGCCGCAGGAAGTGATAATAAAGTCGCAGTCCCCAGCACACTGCACCGTGGTGGCCACCTGCACAGTGGATCCCGGCGTCCTTACATTGTCCACAGTGCCGAGGGCCACACTTTGAAGCCCGGGGGCTGCATGTTTGAGACCCCTGCTCCACTCTATACAGTATATACACTCTCCATATTACTATACCACGTGTTGTACAGTACTGTACTTTTCCTTCTATACTACCATTATTTACTATGTTATATGCTGTTTACTAGGCATTACATAGATTGTATTATATAATGTATCCTATGCTATATAATAGACATTTCGTAATTTTTATTATTATTGATCTTTTGTTACACTTTGCACATTTGATATTAATAGATGTTGTACACTACTATCCCTTATACTGTTTATATACAATATAGTGTATGTTATTTAATTTACTCCATATTACATTACATATTTTCCAAACTAGATGTATTATCCTATACACTATATACTTATAATAACTTTTGTGCTCAGGCACACAGACAGATTGAAGCTCCTGGGTACAGAGTAAAATGTGACTTTATGTGATACATGAGCTATTCCTCCTAGGTTCGGGTATGTAAATCATGGTCTGTAGTTATACTCCTATTCCCCATGCTTAGGCTGCCTTCACACTTGCGTTTGCAAGCGCAGCGTACTGAACGCAGCCAAACGCTTGAGCACTGCGTTCCTATGTTTAACATGGGAACGCATGTGCCTGCGTTTGGCTGCGTTCGGTTGCTTTTGCGCCCTCCGAATGCAGCCTTTTGCATTTTTTGTGCAGTCGCAGCTGATCGCTGCTTCAAATCTCCCGCACCGGCATCACCTATTCGGTGTCAGTGCGGGAGATTTAAACAGCTGTCAGATCAGCTGTTTCTCCCCGCTGACACCGGCGGGAGATCAGCTGTGGCTCTGCATGAGCTTCCGGTGGCCGCTGCTGATTAGCGGCGGCCACCGGGAGAGATTTCAATGAGATCCGCAGCGTTCTCCTGTGCTGTCTTGCGGAGGACACTGCGGATCCATTGAGATCCATGCATTGTTTGTCCGCTTGCGGGCGCTTGCAGATAAAACAAGCGCCCGCGACCGCACATAAAATGCAACAAGCTGCGTTCGGAGGGCGCACAAATTGTGCGCATCTGAACGCAAACGCGACCGAACACAGCCAAACGCAGGCACATGCGTTCCCATGTTAAACAAGTGCGCAAGCGTTTGGCTGCGTTCGATACGCAGCGTTCACAAACGCTAATGTGAAGGCAGCCTTAGACTGGTCTATGAAGCAGAATAATTCCTGCAGCCATGAAAGATTTCACCTAGGTGTAAGAACAATGGTCACAGAGAGTAGTCCAGGGTGTATATACTGCCCTCTGGACATGTATCTGCAGGGATCATATTTACACTGAGGTCTGGCTGCAATTATGTGCATTAATAATGAATCACATATAGGTAGAAGACAATCAGATGTGTGTGGGGGAGTGATTACTGCAGGCTGTGCAGGGCAGGAGAGCCTGCTATTCCTCACTGAGGGGAAAATTAGCCTTCCTGCCCCCCACCCCCATCTTCAGGGCCATGAGCTGTGTATACTTACTGCTCCTCCTGTGTCATCCTCCTGCCTCCAGGCTCGTCCTCCTCCTGGCCCCCATGTCATCCTCCTGGCTCCAGGCTCGATCTCCTCCTGTGTCCTCCTGCTGGCACCAGGCTCGTCCTCCTCCTGGCCCCCATGTCATCCTCCTCCTCACTCTGTGGTGACGTCCTGCAGTTTGCTGAGAATGAGGACGTCACTGCACTGCACCGACTCTCTGCTCCTTTCTGACACGGGGAGCTGATTACAGCTCCTCTGACCCCGGAAACGCAGGTGCTGGTATTTCCGGGGCCATTCAGCTCCCTGTGTCTACATGGATGGAGGTGTGGCCCCCGACCCCGCACACACCCCTTCCCCTCTTCCTCTGAAAAGACAGATTAGTTTGTCTAATAGAGGGGAGGAGAGGGTGCAGAGCAGGCCCGGACTGGTAGGCGGGACTACCGGGACTCCTCCCTATGGGCCGGTGGTGGGGGTGTGGCCGGGGGCCGGTGCTCCTGCTCCTCCAGCCGTAGGTCGGCTGTAAGTCATTGCGCGGTGGCCATCATGCACAGATGCAGGCCGGAGTCCCCAGCCCTGTCACTGCCTGCCTGCACTCTCTGCACCCTCTCCTCCCCTCTATTAGACAAACTAATCTGTCTTTTCAGAGGAAGAGGGGAAGGGGTGTGTGCGGGGTCGGGGGCCACACCTCCATCCATGTAGACACAGGGAGCTGAATGGCCCCGGAAATACCAGCACCTGCGTTTCCGGGGTCAGAGGAGCTGTAATCAGCTCCCCGTGTCAGAAAGGAGCAGAGAGTCGGTGCAGTGCAGTGACGTCCTCATTCTCAGCAAACTGCAGGACGTCACCACAGAGTGAGGAGGAGGATGACATGGGGGCCAGGAGGAGGACGAGCCTGGTGCCAGCAGGAGGACACAGGAGGAGATCGAGCCTGGAGCCAGGAGGATGACATGGGGGCCAGGAGGAGGACGAGCCTGGAGGCAGGAGGATGACACAGGAGGAGCAGTAAGTATACACAGCTCATGGCCCTGAAGATGGGGGTGGGGGGCAGGAAGGCTAATTTTCCCCTCAGTGAGGAATAGCAGGCTCTCCTGCCCTGCACAGCCTGCAGTAATCACTCCCCCACACACATCTGATTGTCTTCTACCTATATGTGATTCATTATTAATGCACATAATTGCAGCCAGACCTCAGTGTAAATATGATCCCTGCAGATACATGTCCAGAGGGCAGTATATACACCCTGGACTACTCTCTGTGACCATTGTTCTTACACCTAGGTGAAATCTTTCATGGCTGCAGGAATTATTCTGCTTCATAGACCAGTCTAAGGCTGCCTTCACATTAGCGTTTGTGAACGCTGCGTATCGAACGCAGCCAAACGCTTGCGCACTTGTTTAACATGGGAACGCATGTGCCTGCGTTTGGCTGTGTTCGGTCGCGTTTGCGTTCAGATGCGCACAATTTGTGCGCCCTCCGAACGCAGCTTGTTGCATTTTATGTGCGGTCGCGGGCGCTTGTTTTATCTGCAAGCGCCCGCAAGCGGACAAACAATGCATGGATCTCAATGGATCCGCAGTGTCCTCCGCAAGACAGCACAGGAGAACGCTGCGGATCTCATTGAAATCTCTCCCGGTGGCCGCCGCTAATCAGCAGCGGCCACCGGAAGCTCATGCAGAGCCACAGCTGATCTCCCGCCGGTGTCAGCGGGGAGAAACAGCTGATCTGACAGCTGTTTAAATCTCCCGCACTGACACCGAATAGGTGATGCCGGTGCGGGAGATTTGAAGCAGCGATCAGCTGCGACTGCACAAAAAATGCAAAAGGCTGCATTCGGAGGGCGCAAAAGCAACCGAACGCAGCCAAACGCAGGCACATGCGTTCCCATGTTAAACATAGGAACGCAGTGCTCAAGCGTTTGGCTGCGTTCAGTACGCTGCGCTTGCAAACGCAAGTGTGAAGGCAGCCTAAGCATGGGGAATAGGAGTATAACTACAGACCATGATTTACATACCCGAACCTAGGAGGAATAGCTCATGTATCACATAAAGTCACATTTTACTCTGTACCCAGGAGCTTCAATCTGTCTGTGTGCCTGAGCACAAAAGTTATTATAAGTATATAGTGTATAGGATAATACATCTAGTTTGGAAAATATGTAATGTAATATGGAGTAAATTAAATAACATACACTATATTGTATATAAACAGTATAAGGGATAGTAGTGTACAACATCTATTAATATCAAATGTGCAAAGTGTAACAAAAGATCAATAATAATAAAAATTACGAAATGTCTATTATATAGCATAGGATACATTATATAATACAATCTATGTAATGCCTAGTAAACAGCATATAACATAGTAAATAATGGTAGTATAGAAGGAAAAGTACAGTACTGTACAACACGTGGTATAGTAATATGGAGAGTGTATATACTGTATAGAGTGGAGCAGGGGTCTCAAACATGCAGCCCCCGGGCTTCAAAGTGTGGCCCTCGGCACTGTGGACAATGTAAGGACGCCGGGATCCACTGTGCAGGTGGCCACCACGGTGCAGTGTGCTGGGGACTGCGACTTTATTATCACTTCCTGCGGCCGCTACGACAAGCTCCGAGACTCCTTCCCTCAGCTACATCAATGGAAGCTGGCGAGCCAATCGTATCACAGACTCGCAAGTGACGTCATCCAATCAGAAACCTCAAGTGATGTCATACACCAACGTCACTTGCGGGTCTGTGATCTGATTGGCCCGCCTGCTTCCATTGATGTAGCTGAGGGAAGGAGGCTCGGAGTTTGTCGTAGCGGCCGCAGGAAGTGATAATAAAGCCGCAGTCGCCGGCACTATGCACCATGGCGGCCCCTTACACAGCGTGCCGCGGTGGCCCTTTACACAGCGCACCGTGGCGCCCCCCTGCACAGTGGATCCCGGCATCGTTAAGGTGTGTGTGTGTGTGTGTGTGTGTGTGTGTGTGTGTGTGTGTGTGTGGTTTTATGAGAGTGTGCCTGTGTGTATGAGAGTGTGTGTGTGTGTAGAAAGTGTGTGTGTATGAGAAAGTGAGTGTGTATGTGAGTGTGTATGAGAAAGTGTGTGTGTGTATATGAGTGTGTATGAGAGAGAGAGTGTATGAAAGTGTGTGTGTGTGTGTGTATAAGAGTGTGTATGAGAGAGTGTGTGAGTATGTATGAGAAAGTGTGTGTGTATATGAGTGTATGTATGAATGTATGCATGTGTGTATGTGAGTCTGTAAAAGTGTGTGTATATGAGTATGAGAAAGTGTGTGTGTATGTGAGTGTGTATGAGAAAGTGTGTGTATAAGAGTGTGTGTATATGAGTGTGTATGAGAAAGTGTGTGTGTGTGTGTGTATGAGAGTGTGTGTGTGTGTAGAAAGTGTGTGTGTATGAGAAAGTGAGTGTGTATGAGAAAGTGTGTGTGTGTGAGAGTGTGTGTGTGTGGTATGTTGAAGTTTGTAGTGAGAGTAATAGAGTGTGTGTGTTATGAGTGTGTATGAGAAAGTGTGTGTGTGATAGAGTGTGTAGGATGTGTGTGTGTTAGAAGTGTGTGTGTATAGGTGAGTGTGATGAGAAAGTGTGTGTTGGGTTGTTGTATTGGTATGAGAAATGGTGTGATAGTGTGTATGTATGAGAAAGTGTGTGTGGTGTGGTAGTGTGTTGAGAGTGTGTGTGTAAAGTGTGTGTATGTGAGTATAATGTGTGTGTATGAAGAGTGAGTGTGTGATGATGTGTGTGTATGAGAGTGTGTGTAAAGTGTGTGTGTGTATGAGAGTGTGTGTGTGTGAGAGAGTGTGTGTATGAGGAGTATGAGAAGTGTGTGTGATAGATGTGTGTGAGAGTGTGTGTGAGAGAAGTGATGAGTGTGAAGAGTGTGTATGTGTGTGTATGATAGATGTGTGCGTATAGAGTGTGATGACGTGTTGGTTGAGTGTGTATGAAGACTGTGTGTGTGTGTGTGAGGATGTGTCGCGCAAGAAAAGCGCGACCAGGTGGGACATCACTACAAAGTGGCATCAGGATGAGGACATTTCTACAAGAAGAGGACCAGGATGAGGACATTACTACAAGAGGACCAGGATGAGGACATTACTACAAGAGGACCAGGATGGGGACATTACTACAAGATGACGGTCAGATTGGGGACATTACTACATGAGGAGGACCAGGATGGGACATTACTACAAGAAGGGGATCAGGATGGTGACATTACTGCAAGAATGACCATAGTGGGGGACATTAATATAGGATGGGGACCAGTATGAGGACATTATTACAAGAAGGGAACCACGTTGGGGACATTACTAAAAGGAGATCAGGATTTGATCATTACTACATTAAGCGAAAAATTCTGGAATTACTAAAAATGTCACTTAGTAATGCGGCCCTCCGATATCAATTTTTTTCTATGTGCGGCCCACCAACCCAGCCGAGTTTGAGAACCCTGGATTAGAGTATATCATGTATCGCATCCACTGTAACGTATTGTAGTGCAGAACACGAGGTAAAGTACATAGTCATATAGAAAGTGTATACTGTGCTATGTATAATGTATAGTATATAAGAGAATACATGCTGATATATATTTTATGCTATGTAGTATATAATGAAATCTATCTAGTGTAGGTTGTGTATACAGTGTACACTATGTCCTGTATAACATGCAGTGTATGGCGTATACTTTGTAGTTTATAGTGTGCGCTCTGTGGTGTGTAGTATATAATATACCATATCATGCATAGTATGTATTATACCACTATCTGCGTTGTTTAATATATATATATAACAATGCAGATAGTGTGTGTGTATATATATATACACGGCACAGTACCAATTCTCCTGTCCTGTATACTGGGTGTTATCCTCTTATCTGTATTATCTGTTCCCTATTTTATAGTTAATCCTGTGTATTATTTATATACACTGCACAGTACCACTTCTCCTGTCCTGTATACTGGGTGTAATCCTCAGTATCTGTATTATTCTGTATATATACACTGCACAGTACCACTTCTCCTGTCCTGTATACTGGGTGTAATCCTCAGTATCTGTATTATTCTGTATATATACTCTGCACAGTACCACTTCTCCTGTCCTGTATACTGGGTGTAATCCTCAGTATCTGTATTATTCTGTATATATACTCTGCACAGTACCACTTCTCCTGTCCTGTATACTGGGTTAATCCTCAGTATCTGTATTATTCTGTATATATACACTGACAGTACCACTTCTCCTGTCCTGTATACTGGGTGTAATCCTCAGTATCTGTATTATTCTGTATATATACACTGCACAGCATCTCTTCTCCTGTCCTGTATACTGGATGTAATCCTCAGTATCTGTATTATTCTGTATATATACACTGCACAGTACCACTTCTCCTGTCCTGTATACTGGGTGTAATCCTCAGTATCTGTATTATTCTGTATATATACACTGCACAGTACCACTTCTCCTGTCCTGTATACTGAGGTGTAATCCTCAGTATCTGTATTATTCTGTAATATACACTGCACAGTACCACTTCTCCTGTCCTGTATACTGGGTGTAATCCTCAGTATCTGTATTATTCTGTATATATACACTGCACAGTACTCACTTCTCTGTCCGTATACTGGGTGTAATCCTCAGTATCTGTATTATTCTGTATATATACACTGCACAGTACCACTTCTTCCTGTCCTGTATACTGGGTGTAATCCTCAGTATCTGTATTATTCTGTATATATACACTGCACAGTACCACTTCTCCTGTCCTGTATACTGGGTGTAATCCTCAGTATCTGTATTATTCTGTATATATACACTGCACAGTACCACTTCTCCTGTCCTGTATACTGGTGTAATCCTCAGTATCTGTATTATTCTGTATATATACACTGCACAGTACCACTTCTCCTGTCCTGTATACTGGGTGTAATCCTCAGTATCTGTATTATTCTGTTTTATATACACTGCACAGTACCACTTCTCCTGTCCTATATACTGGGTGTAATCCTCAGTATCTGTATTATTCTTGTATATATACACTGCACAGTACCACTTCTCCTGTCCTATATACTGGGTGTAATCCTCAGTATCTGTATTATTCTTATATATACACTGCACAGTACCACTTCTCCTGTCCTATATACTGGGTGTAATCCTCAGTATCTGTATTATTCTTTATATATACACTGCACAGTACCACTTCTCCTGTCCTGTATACTGGGTGTAATCCTCAGTATCTGTATTATTCTTTATATATACACTGCACAGTACCACTTCTCCTGTCCTGTATACTGGGTGTAATCCTCAGTATCTGTATATATATATATATATACACTGCACAGTACCACTTCTCCTGTCCTGTATACTGGGTGTAATCCTCAGTATCTGTATTATTCTGTATATATACACTGTACAGTACCACCTCTCCTGTCCTGTATACTGGGTGTAATCCTCAGTATCTGTATCATTCTGTATATATACACTGCACAGTACCACTTCTCCTGTCCTGTATACTGGGTGTAATCCTCAGTATCTGTATTATTCTGTATATATACACTGCACAGTACCACTTCTCCTGTCCTGTATACTGGGTGTAATCCTCAGTATCTGTATCATTCTGTATATATACACTGCACAGTACCACTTCTGTCCTGTATACTGGGTGTAATCCTCAGTATCTGTATTATTCTCTATATATACACTGCACAGTACCACTTCTCCTGTCCTGTATACTGGGTGTAATCCTCAGTATCTGTATTATTCTGTATATATACACTGCACAGTACCACTTCTCCTGTCCTGTTGTCAGAGAGGTGGTATTGGACTTTGTGATTTTTAGCATTTAACTTGTTTAAATTGATTATCCCCAATATGGAGTCATCACTTCTCTTCTGTACAGGTGATGACTTTCCCTTCGCTGGGGATTTGACCGCTGGGACTCCACAATCCTGAGAAACATGGCTTTGAACAGTAACATGTGAATGGAGCTGTGGTTGATTATTCCCTTTGTTGCACCATTCACATGTTGCTCTTCAGATAACTCCTTTAAGAAAGTGATGAGGCCATGACAACGTAAAAGCAAATTTCACTGATCTGGGCTGATGGGTGATATAGTGTGTGGGCTGGTGAGATCTTTTTTCCAGCGCTGCTTTTTGGTCCCAGTCCGGCCCTGGTGCAGAGAGTGCAGGCAGGCAGTGACAGGGCTGGGGACTCCGGCCTGCATCTGTGCATGATGGCCACCGCGCAATGACTTACAGCCGACCTACGGCTGGAGGAGCAGGAGCACCGGCCCCCGGCCACACCCCCACCACCGGCCCATAGGGAGGAGTCCCGGTAGTCCCGCCTACCAGTCCGGGCCTGGCCCCTGTACCAACTGCAATCATTATGCCCCTGCAGTAATGCACTTGACCTTTTTACCCCTACAGCTTCCCAAAATGTGTCTTCCTTATTCATCATAACCATTTCCAAAATAGTTGTTGGAGCTTTTTATGTTTGTGAAAGTACTAGTGTAGTTTTCTGACATGTTTATATTATATCAATAGTTCCTATATGATCAGATCATACACCACTTTATACATTTGAACTTTACTCATTTTAAACTGTAATATAGACAACTATAAAATAGAAATGTACACAGAAAATAATGGAATGTGATACAGGCAAGATTTCACAAAATAACAGTTAATGTAGTCCAGGAGGTCCAGGTATACTATTCATACAATGTCTTGATGTCTACAAGATTTATGTGCACCAGTATATTATACAGTATATGTGGCGCCCCTGCGGACTGGTGGCCACAGTTAGGTACAGCAGCTGAGACAGGTAAGCTAGTCACCCCACACCAACACCCAACACATCCCCCAATCTCTAGACCTAGTACTCCATGTCAGGCAGAGGATAGTGTGGGGAGCGAGGTGGAGGGTGGAGAGCAGAGAAGGAACCGGGAAAGGGGTGGAGGAACTGGAGTAAAACCCAGGAAAATTAAGTTAGGGGAGCCCTGACTAGTGAGAGAGACAACAAGAGATTCAGGTTCGAGTTCCTGGCGTGTTGTAGAGGGAGAGGAACAGAACCCTTAATTTAAGCAGAGACACCCTGAAAGCCGTGAAGCTGTAACACCAGAGGGGAAGAACACGGACCCGGCGGCCTGTGCCACCGTATGGGTCCAAGGTGGGCCCGACCCAGAAGGGATACTGGGGGACCGGGCCGACACCAGGAAGCCGACCCTGTTGACGTGGGACGCTGTATGCCCCAGCCATAAATAAACCAGCGGGGTGAAGGGACTTTATGCCCGGAACCCAACCCCCGACACAACGATGGAAAGGCTGTCACACTAGGGCTAGGAGTTCCGGAAGGGAACGTCCACGAGAAGCCCATGACCGCTGGCCCGAAGGATGTGTGCGGGATTGGAGAAAGAGGCCCGAAAGGTACTGGAAAGGGGTGCCCCTAGTGAACTGTCCCAGATGCTAAACCAGTGACCGGAACCGCAAGTGAACTGCTGTAACAAGTGAACTGTGACTGTGTTGTTGTGTGCACTGAGCAGTGGAGTAAAGTACCTGGTTAAATTCTGAACTTTGGGTGAGACTCATTAGTACGTCTTCAGCAGGAGCTCAGCTGCGGAGCCGCCTACTGAATCGCTGCGCAGTCGGACGCAGCTTGTCAGCCAGTGACACTGAGCTCTGCTGGCAGCGGTGGTACGCATTGGTCTTTTTCCCACACCTGCCCTGGGGACAAAGCCCTACACGTGGAGGGCTCACCATTACGGCTGTCGCCATCAACATCATCCCCAGAGGTCTGAAAGGTGGTCACATTGGCCATGACCCACGGGGTCAATTTACACAAACTTTATACCTTATTCCCCCATTTTCTTTATTAATCCCCCTTTAATTGCCGCGTCTGGGCCCACAGAGCCGGGTCATGTCGCCGTGACACCCCGAAGCCCTGAACTGGATGAAGAGAGGGCCCTGGGGCATGACATATACTTCAAGTTTTGGAGACCTCCATCACTGCTTCTCTTTAATGCATCTGAGTCGGTCGACAGGGTAGGGGGTACTCAGATACCGGGCAGATGGTCACTTTAATGGGGGATCATGGCTGGTCGGTTCCCAGTCCTGTGCCCTGGACCCTCAATGCCGAGGATGGTGGGGGATGATGATGATGGATGGGGGAAGGGTAACGTGAGGCCCCTGTGGTACCTGGTAACGTGGATACCAGCGCTGCGGCCGGCCGCTGAGGCGATGGAGATGCAGCTCAGAGTAGTACAGCTCCCCACGGGTGGAGCTTTACCTCAGGGCAGCGAGGGTGGATGAGGGGAGTAGTTGTCCTCACCGGTTTGGTGCTGAGGCCCTCTGCCTCAGCACTAAAACGTTTCTAACGTTTCTTTAATGGTACCGGCAGATGATACAGTACACAGTACAGTCTGGTTTAGCGGGGACGTAGGCACAGATTTTGAAGTAACTTTGCAGAGTCTGTCGGTGTACCCTCTTACAACTTTCGGGGTGTGTTCCTCTTTACTCTCATTCACCACTCTGAAGAGCTCCTTCGCCAGTCCCCTGGTCTGCTACTATTAGGTACAGTCGGTTCCTTATCGGTACGGACGAGAGTGAAAGCACATAAGCCTCCCGCCACCGGAGTTCGGTCCATTCCCTAATGTGTCCTGGACCTTTTTGGAACTGAGGAAGAGGTACAGTCTGTGGCGCTATGGCTACCTTCTGTAGGTCCCACAGCTTGTCAGTTCACAGTCAGGGATAGACCTCTGACTGCCTTGGCTCCGGTATGCCGGTGTTGACCCCGGACTCCCCAGCCGGCTCCAACCGGTCCTGGATTGTCCCCTCCATTTCTGGGTCACCCCTTTCCAAGAAGGTGCCCTCTTGTCAAGAACGCTGTCAGGCACGTTCTCTCTGGCTGCCTTCCCAGCACTGTCTGACTAAAACTCTCTCAACTGTCACTCAAGTCTCCCGCTGGACTCTAGGCTCCACCCTCTGGACCTACTAAATATACGGTCCCTATGCTAAGGTGGTCTAGTGTATGGGTGCTTATGACAGAGTCTGTATAAAACCCCTTATCCATGGCTACAGAGGCACTACACCTTCTGTTTGGGGTGCAGTACCTCCCTGTGGCGCTTTCCCATAAGGGCGCCACACATCTATGATGGCAGATCTATAGGGTGTAGGCAGCTGGCATCCTTTGTCTGGTTTGGACTTTCCACCGATTTGGTGTAAGTGGAATGTTCACTTTACAACAGTGTGTAATCAGATTCCTGTTTGCAGACTATTATAAATTTTAGAGTATTGACAGTCAGAGGCTTCATGTAAATATAATAAACGCAGGCTGTTGGTGTAGCTCAAGGTATTGGACATGTTGCAAAAGTGCAGCCAGTCACTGCCATCCAGATCGCTGTATCCATTGAGATCAGTGATTGGCTGCAGCAGTCATGTGCGGTAGTCGTGATGCCACCTTTGCACCAATGTCATCAGCCACCACCAGCAGAAAGCCAGTGCTGGAGCGGCAGGGGGTAAAGTCTAAGAACTCAAAAAAGTTAAAGGCAGGATATCCCTTTAAAGCGGCCGTCACATGCACAGATATCTTTAGCGATATTGTTAGCGATCACGTGCACGCGCAATCGCTTACAATATCGCTCACATCGCTGGTGAGATGTCACACAGACAGACTCACCAGCGATGCGGAGCCGCGATCTCGCTCGTTACTATGGTACACATCGGGTTACTAGGGCCGCGCGTCGCTTAGTTACCCGACGTGTACCATAGTTACCATCTCCCAGCATAGACTCTGCGCTGGGAGATCGTTCATCGTGGTGTCATACACCACGATGAAGCAGATCGTGGCATCGTTCATCGCTAGATCTGAGAACCGAACCTCAGATCAGCGATGTCACGATCAAGCGATTTAACATCGTAAATCGCTTGATTACATGCAACGATATCTTGCCCGATATCGCTTAAGTGATCAAAAAGGAGATCGCTTAAACGATATCGGGCAAGAAATCGTTGCGTGTGACGGCCGCCTAAGACATTTTTCAGATTTTCGAGAATTCAGTTTTTTTTATTGCCCTACATTTAAGAAGAAATAGTTTATACTTACTAAAACTGATGAATCTTCTTTCTATCACTGATAAGCAGTACTTTTTTTTGTCTTTTGTTCCACTTTAATTTTTAATGTGATTTAGTGTGTGTGCTAAACATTACTAAAGCTCCTCTGGCTGCCATCGCTGATGCTTTCATACCGCAAAATGGAATTCTAAATGTCTTACAATGGTAAATGAGACTCTTATTAAACACTGGAACAGCTATTCACAGAGCAGCACGTGCTGCACGTACAGAATATACCTTTCATTAATAAAACACCTTAGAGTCACAGAGTATTATATGGTAAACGGCTTTATCACTTTTCCTGGATGGCAGATTTCATAGGTTCCATATTATAAACTGTACAGTATCTATAACTGCTTATTAAAATTTTCAGCTGTTCTTGAGATAGTAACACTTTTTTTTCATTTCCAGTTTGTTGCCTTAAAGGGGGACTCCAGGGAGAGAAAACGTTTTAGTACATTCCCTGCCCTGCTACATGATACACTGTAGTTCTAGGATCTATATATTGCTTATAAATCGATAAAATAATACCCGCTACTTTGGTTCCCCCCCCTCCCTTGTGGGACATAAAATTTCAGCCTGAGAGATTCATGCAGCAGCAGAGAACAGGTGTGTCAGGGTGTGGGTGCTGGGAGCTGCAGGATCATCCTACATTCCAGTGAGTGATGATGAAGATGATCATCCATTGAAAGTTGGAGGGACAGGAAAATACCATACTCCTATAGGGGATGGGAGAGCAGAGCTGAATAGATCAATGTAATGATTTGCCTCTGCTCTTAGCCTCACAATAATGGTAAGGCCCACTGGCGTGAAAAACAGACAATTGAAATGAGTGATTTTCACGCATTGCACTCAGACCAATGTTAGAGAATGCTATAGAATAGATTACCGTGTGTGCAATTCTCGTTCGAGACTCGCCAATGCAAGTCAATGGGTTCGACAAAATCACGGACAGCAAACGGGCAGCACACGGACCAACCTAGTGGCATCCATTTTTTTAACTAATACATATCATTATACATTATTCTGTAGCTCAGAACGCTGTAAAATGCTCCTGTAAATGATTATACAGTAATAGCTGCTAAGAAAAAAACGCATTGCACACGGACGGCACACAGATGTTACACGGATCGAAAAACGGATGTCTCTTGTCCACCTCTCCTGGATGAGAAATGGACCGATTTTTATCACGCCAGTGTGACCTTACCCTAACAGTACACATTATGCATCATCATACAACAGAAGATCACAGCATGTATTTGTATCTGATTAGTGACATGATTGCTATTTCAAACCTGGACCCCTCTGGCACATAGGGTGGTATACCAGGGACAGGATTGTATTGTGAACATAGGGCCAGTGGCCACAGCCTCTACCATGCCCCCTCCCTAAACAGAAATGTGAGGGGACTGGAATGTAGGATGATCCTGCAGCTCCCAGCATCCATGCCCCCGACACACCTCCTCTTCTCTGCTCTTACATGAAGCTCTCAGGCTGAAAATTTTACGTCCCCTGAGGGAGGTGAGGGCTGAGGAGCAGGTATGATTTTATTGATTTATAAGAGATCTATAGATCCTAGAACTGCAGTGTACGGCTCTGCTTCATCATGTAGCAGAGCAGGAACTGTACTAACTGTACTTTCTCTCACTAGAGTTCCCGTTTAAAGACTAACCATCACTGCTAGACAGCAGAACATGCACAGGACTTCCAAACTTCTATTGAGCTTGTACCGCAAGCATAGTTTCGAAGTTGGCTAAGATCGCTGGAACACTTCATCTTCTAATCAATGCAATGATTTGTAAACAAAAAAAAAGTGTTAATATCTCAAGAAAAGCTGCAAATTTTCTTATGCAGTAAATAGCAAAAGTGCTTGTTTGGACACATACTAGCCAACAAAATCTATATATGAAGGTGGGCATAATTCTTTAAAGAGAATCGGTCAGGTTCTCTGAACCACCAACAGCTGTGTGCACATATCAAAATTTCCTGCCTTAAAGTCCCTTCATTTGTTTGCACACATAAGCAAATGTTTAGAAAAAGTATGTCTAAAGTCCATTTATGATATGCAAATTTGGACTTTGACTAGCCGAAGGGGACTTAGTTCGGTCCACCTAAAATAGCATCACACCCCTGTAGGCGTGATAACATGACTTACGTCATCACCAGCACCATACAAAGCTTGCACATGTGTCCGCCTCGTAGTCGCCCTCTCAACTAGTCAAAGAAATAAGGGGACTGATAGGCAAGGATTATAGATATGTGCACAGACCTGCTGGTGGTTCTGGAGGCACGGAGAACCTGACAGGTTCCTTTAAAGGTACCGTTACACGGTACGACGTTGGAATGATGTCGGCAATGATCTCGTGGGCGCACAGTCGTTTCCGACATCCTTTTGACATCGTTGGTGAGATGTCACACGTCTAGATATCGTGGACGATGTACCAATGATGTAGCGAGCAGGTATCATTGGCACAACCCAGCAAACGATCCCTGCTCATTGCTGTGAATGGGTGAAGTCGTAAACGACATCGTTATCCTGGTGTCACACACAACGATATACCAGATTGCCTGATCGTTGATCGTGTGGTTTAAGAACATGTTCTCAGGGCCGATTTACACACACAGATATCTGTGACCAACTCCTGAACAGATCTCTGGTTGCAGTGAAATCATGGACACATTGCTCCATTTTGTGGCTGTGTACAAATGTAACAATGTGTCCATGATTTCACTGCAACCAGAGATCTGTTCAGGAGTTGGTCACAGATATCTGTGTGTGTAAAGCGGCCTTCAAACCTGTGATCAACTATCCAATGATTTATCGTTACAACTTTGCAGAGTCACAAGCAACGACATTGCTGGGACGACTCCAAATCCGTGATGTATCAGCGACATCGTTAACGATGTCGTGCCATGTAACGGGGCCTTTATATCCATTTTATGGATGCTCCTATTTAGGGCAATGGCACTTGGCACAATGGAAGCCGTCAACACTATGTAAATTTCTAAACCAACATGGTGTCACTATATTATATACAAATATAAAACAATCCAATATCAACACTTTAACAAACCTTTCCACATGATTTAGCATAACAAACCAAATAAGACGCTCCATTTGCAGACATGTTTCAGGGGGTTTGCCCCTCATCAGAGTAAAGCAGAAGGTCTGAGCGTTTAAGTGAGAACATCTTTCCTTTTACAGAGTGCCAAGTCAGGGCAAGGATACTTATATGCCATGCAAAACTCTTCTAGGAATTTAAAGATACAAATATTATCCTAAGTCATGTGGCAAGGCTTGTTAAAGGGCTGATACTGACTTTTATGATTGCTACATCCAATAGGCAGCACTAGAGTTTTAAGTCCTCTATATTCTTTGCATATTTACTTGTCGTTTTAATTTTTATTTCATAAATAGTACACATGAAAATAAGTAACTTTGTAATAAATCATATCAGAGTTATCAAAGCTCTCAATTCTGAGGTAAAATCTGAATTCAGTAAAGACTTTCCCATTACTGAGATAGGAGATGATAGTTGCTACTGATGAGATTCTATGTAGCTAGAAGAGGGAAAAGGGGGCGGAGCTCTACCGCTAGCCTGTCATTACCATTTAGCATGTTTAAGTAGCAATACTACCTTTAGTGAAGAAATTTGCATCCTGGTTCTTTAATCCACATTTGAAGTTTGGGTGTAAGAAGCTTTCAGTGCATTGGTGTCACGGGGTAATAAGGAATGACAAGGGAACCTGGTCCCCTAGACTTACCCCCAGGCTAGGGGGCCTTAGCTGTCCCTTATCCTAGAGCTACCTTTGATGGTGAGGATGTCTGAGCAGCCTCCCTTGCCCTGCTCCTGGCCCACCCTGGTCTAATACCCCCTCTCCCCCACACAGGGTGGCCGAGGATAGGAGTGGTAAACCCCAGCACAAATAGAACAATGGGGAAACAGACAATACTCACTCACAGCAATACACACAAAGGTATAAGACAATATGTGCACAGGAAGAAATAAAGAGCAGGGATGAAAACCAGATGACAAGAGGATTTCACAGCACACCAAACAGCTCTTCAATACATCATCAGCAACTGGATCACCACAGCACATGGATCGGTATTGCAAAAGCTGTAGTTGGCATGATAAGACAGATTCCACCATTTTAAAAAGGCAGGAAACTGTGAAAAATCTCCCAAAACATGTTATCCTAGAGGTAATCAGGAGTCATACAGAGATTAACTCCTGCTAGCCCGATCACTAATGAGAACACAGCTCGTCACCACCCAAGCCTGCCTGTGGAATTCAGAAGCATCAGAAAAACCACAGTGTGGAGTGTCACAATCTGCAGTGTGAACAGCGCCAGATGCTGCCATGACCCTCTGCAGGTTTTGAGGAAAACACTGTGTGACAATTGGGGTGGGATTATGGGTTGGGTCTTCGGCTTTGCCTTGCTCCCTCTGCCCGCCTCTGGAGTCTGTGCCTCCATTTATAAAGCTTGTGGGGGTGACCCTCTTGGTGACACAGATTTAGTACTCTTCTTTTGTTTATCCTCTTTGTTTTATGTAACTGTATATATTGTATTGTTTTGTCTCAGTTGTAACATCTATTGTATATTTTATATAAACACTGCCTACTTTTCAGATTAAATATCTATAAATAATAATACAATAATAGCTTCATTCCTCTTGCTATATAAACTGCATCCCTAAAGCCTTGTGAAGCCAAACGTTACCAGCAACCAGCGTCCAATCGGTCTGTATAAACAATTGGTGGTTGCAGCTATTTCTTGGGGTTATTGTGGGGCTTGGCAGTGATCTACTGAAGTGTGTATATATATATAGAGTGACCTAGCGATCACTGAGCGTGTTGGGGTACACTCACTTGGCAGCAATATTCAAACACACAACAGTGATTTTCCATACAATTAGTCTGTTCTTATTATTTACAACCAAAAACTGCTCTAGACACAGAACCAACATTCAGATCCTTAGCAATCTGCAAACAGCCCTTAACCTCAGCAGGTAATCACATCAGAGTCCACATAAAGCACAGTCCATTACCTTTGCTAGGTGTGGCCGCTTTACTGTTGTGATTTAGCTCTGCTCCATCAGAGCTGTACCTTTTGGGCTCTTCAATCCATTTGTTGCTTGGACCTTTCGAGGGGTCATATCAAGTACTCCTCACTCTGTGCCTCCAGCAAGCTGGCTACTTGCAAACACACAAAGTCCTTGCTTACAGCACTTGAAAGTCTCATGGTGGGGTTACACGTCCCAATATCGCGGCGATATCGGAGGCAACGCCGCGGGAGCGCGCATTTTTTCAGCCCTTTTCCCGATATCGCATCGCCAGTTTACACGCTGCGATATCGGGAAACAACGTCCCTCTGATGTGTACACCCACCAACCCAGTAACGACCATTTAACATGGGAGTTAATGGGTGAGGTGCGAGTACAGATCGGAGTTGGGCTGTCACACGCTGCGATGCTAGTACAACGGCCATGCGATATCGGGGAGTTGAATAGCTCTGCTATTCAACTCCGATATCGTTTTGGCATCGTTCCAGCATCGCGTTGTATGCTCAAACAGTACAACGCGCGAGCGATATTGGGTCCAACTCGCGACCCACGTGACTTTTTGTCGGAGTTGGGTCGGAGTTGGACGCCGATATCGCGGCGTGTAAACCCACCATCACACACAGAGCACATGTGATACACAGGAAGTAATGTTTACTTCTAGGACCTGGCTGACGTCACAGACATGTGACCTAGAACCAGTCACATGATATACCACATGATACACTCACAGGTGGAGAGGTGTGTTCACTCATTCACACACAAACTTGCTGTCACACGCTTAGATGGCCCTGACATTGCTAAATGCTGCTGTGTATGTTGTTTGTCTTTAAGCACTGCATGAGGTATAGTTGTGAAGGTCTTTGCCTCCTGTGTTGTGCTCCAGAGCTGCATTCACTCTTATGTTCAGCTGCTGGTTGAGCGGTTGATGTGTGACTCACCTGGAATCCCCTCCCCCTGGTTTTACATAGCATTCCCTCTCCTCTGTCAGATGCTGCTGATAGAGTTATTTATTCTAGGTCTTGGTGCTGTGTTGTTGCTTAGCTGCTGGGCTGAAGTATTGCCTTGGGAACAGCTGAGATCCCGGAGGTAGGGGCCCTCAGCCTAGGGCTATTTAGGAGCCAGGGAATAGGGTGGAGACTCGGACCTCCTCACCATCAGAGGGACCTCTGAGAGCAGGGCGAGCTAGAGACCCCCAGGTAAGGGCCAGATTAGCTCCTCCTGATCCCTTCGCCCATTACATCTACCTGTTTCCTGATTCCCTTACCTCCCAAGTGTGACATTATCAGCAGCCTATTACCGTTTTTGCCTCTGAGCCATTATGTATCAGAGATCTTCTGCAGGAGCCTTCTCACAACTGATGCAAACCATCTCAGCTGAGGTCACTGGTCTGCAGCTGCAGCAGGTTGTGAGGTATCTGGCCTTGGCTCACGTCCAGGCCATACCTGAACCCAAGATATCTCTTCCAGATAGGTTTTCTGGGAAAGAGATAAATTCTTGGTGTACAAAAAGGCCTGTAAACTTTATTTCAGGCTTCGGCCCGGAGCGAGGAACAGTGGGTGGGGATTATAATCTCCCTTCTTAAGGGAGATCCCCAGACCTGGGCCTTCTCCCTCCCGACCGACTCACCATCGCTGAGGTCGGTGGAAGGGTTTTTTGCTGAGGTTTTTTGCTGCTCTGGCTCAGGTGTACAGTGAATCAGATAGGGTGACTCTTGCTGAGTCAAACCTCCATAAACTCAAGCAGGGGTCACGAGCAGTGGAGGAGTACTGCTCGGAGATTCGGAGGTGGGCGACTGACACCCTGTGGAATGACCTTGCCTTCAAGAGTTAATTCTATCTGGGTCTTTCAGCTAGACTGCAAGACACCCTCGTTCAGTACACCGCACCTGAGTCATTGGAGGCTGTGATGTCCCTAGCAATCAGGGTAGACAGACGTCTGAGGGAGAAACTGAGACCAACTTTGTCCCCTTTGGCAATCCCTGTTGAGAAAGCTCCATGCAATGAACCTATGCAGTTGAGGGCAGTAGACCCTCGTGTTAAACCCATTGTAGTTGCAGTTCATCAAGAGGGAGGAGCTTGTTTTTATTGTGGACAAGCTGATAATTTTATCAAAGTTTGTCCACATCGCTCTGGGACAAATACGCAGTCTCAGACCCAGCCTAACTCAGGTCGTTCGGAAGAAGACCACCAGTGGGTTTATATCTCCTTTTTTTCTAAACCTTCGTTCACATTGTGTGCCAAGGTGATGGTAGATGGAAAAACGGAGACTATACCGTACTAGTTGATAGGGTAGCGGGAGTTGTTCTTATGGATTCTTGCTTCGCGCAGACTCATGGCTTCATCTGTAGCGCCTTAACAAGACCCATTCCTGTCTCCGCCATTGACTCAGTACCGCTCAGCCAGAAGGTATTATCCCAAGTGGTGCATAATGTGAACTTGAGCATATGAACTCCTCACCAGGAGTTCCTCTCTTTTTACATTTTGGAGAATTTACTAATTGTCTTGGGTCTCCCTTGGCTGAGAAAACTCAACCCGATAATTGACTGGCGGGCCCGGGAGGTGGTTCGCTGGCGTACTGCCTATGAGGGTACTTGCCGGGGTACTTCCATCTCTGCCATGCCAACTTCTTCGCTCAATGAGGTTGGGAGTTTGCCTGGGGGTGGGGATGGAGTGCACGCCACGCTCCTGACTCCTGGTGCCTCTGGGCATCGTTCTATGAAAAGGGGCAGGGGAAAGGTGGTTGTTTCTACTGTGCGTCCCAAGGGAGGGAGTCCTGGGGTCCTGAGAGACGCGCCTGGTACTTGCATACCTAAGACTGTACCCTCTGTTTGTGCCCACATGTGTGGAAATAAACGTACAGGTCCAGACCTGAGTGTAAATGAGTATGTGTGGGTGTTGTCCAAGCATGTCAGGTGGAGTAGTGCTACTGGGGCTCCGAGTTCCGGGGTTGTAGGACCTTTTCAGATATCGGCCATTTACAATCCTGTGCTGTACTGACTTGACCTACCCCCAGTTTTGGCAACCCGTAACGTCTTTCATATCTCGTCACTCAGGGGATGTGGACTTATTTCAGATATGTCTGTAGTCGAGTCCAGAGGCCTCTCTTAAAAGATGGGGTACTGTCATGCACATAGATGGCGCTGACATTGCTGGATGCTGCTGTGTATGTTGCTTGTCTTTAAGAGCTGCATGAAGTGTAGTTGTGAAGGTCTTTGCCTCCTATGTTGTGCTCAAGAGCTGCATTCACTATTATGTTCAGCTGCTGGTTGAGAGGTTGATGTGTGACTCACATAGAATTCCCTCCCCCTGGCTTTAAATAGCTTTCCCTCTCCTCTGTCAGATGCTGCTGATAGAGTTATTTGCTCTAGGTCTTGGTGCTGTGCTGTTGCTTAGTTGCTGGGCTGAAGTCTTTCCTTGGGAGTAGCTGTGATCTTGGATCTGTGGGTGGAGATAGGGGCCCTCAGCCTAGGGCTTTTCAGGAGCCAGGGAATAGGGCAGAGGCTCGGACCGCCTCACCATCAGAGGTATCTCTGAGAGCAGGGCGAGCTAAGGACCCCCAGGGTAAGGGTCAGATTAGCTCCTCCTGATCCCTGCATCCATTACACCTACCTGTCTCTTGATTCCCTTATTTCCAAACGAGATGGTTTGGGGTGAGCTGGACCGCAGAGTGAAGGCAAAAGGGCCAACAAGTGCTAAGTATCTCTGGGAACTCCTTCAAGATTGTTGGAAGACCATTTTCAGTGACTACCTCTTGAAGCTCAACAAGAGAATGCCAAGAGTGTGCAAAGCAGTAATCAAAGCAAAAGGTGGCTACTTTGAAGAACCTAGAATATAAGACATATTTTCAGTTTTTTCACACTTTTTTGTTAAGTAAATAATTCCACATGTGTTAATTCATAGTTTTGATGCCTTCAGTGTGAATCTACAATTTTCATAGTCTTGAAAATACAGAAAACTCTTTGAATGAGAAGGTGTGTCCAAACTTTTGATCTGTGCTGCATATATATGGGTGTGTCCAAACTTTTGATCTGTGCTGCATATATATATATATATATATATATATATATATATATATATATATATATATATATATATATTAGTAGTTGATGAGCAAGCAGACATTGGCCAATGTATGTACTAAGAACTCCAGAAATAAAAGATAAGATTATTGAGTTTTTTGAAAAAACGTAAGTTTTTAACTTTTTCCTCAAACACATATGGCTTATAGCACTTATGCATCATTGGTAGTAGCTGTGTGCTGCAAGGATTTTTCTCAAGCTATATATTAGTATGTATATATAGTATATACAGTATATAGTGTATATATATGTGTATATATAAGTGAAAAAATGGAGGCAGCACTTCCTTCAGTTCAGTTATATGGGCTTTATTCCCATATAACTGAACTGAAGGAAGTGCTGCCTCCATTTTTTCACTTGGATTTCTATCATCTGTATGGTAGGGGGGCTTTGCACCCGTCAAATAACAGTTGTGCTGTTTTGTTTTTCTTTTTTCTATGTGTATATATATATATATATATATATATATATATATATATAGATATAGATATAGATATAGATATAGATATAGATATAGATATATATATTATATATAGATATATATATAGAAAAAAATACTCTGCAGCACTCAGCTACTACCAATGATGTACATATGCTAACAAGCTGTATATATATATATATATATATATATATATATGAGAAAAAAGTTTAAAAACTTACGTTTTTTCAAAAAACTCAAAATCTTATCTTTTTATTTCTGAAGTCTGTTTTGTTGACTGCAGGTGATCTAGGGTCGAGATGGAGTCTGCCCACTGAGAAGTGGGGGGTGGACAAGGAGGATAGGGATATCAGCGTAGGACTCATCGGACCTGAAGTCACTTTGTCGCAGTCGATGAGCAAACAGACATTGGCCAATGTGTGTACCAAGAACTTCAGAAATAAAAAGATAAGATTTTGAGTTTTTTTTAAAAAACGTAAGTTTTTAAACTTTTTTCTCATATATATATATATAGCTTGTTAGCATATGTACATCATTGGTAGTAGCTGAGTGCTGCAGAGTATTTTTTTCTAGTTATTTGATCCAGCAGCCCTGCTGGCACTGGTTCACATTAGTCTGTGAGTGCTGTGCAGTTTTTTTCTGTTTTATATAATATATATATATATATATATATATACACTAACCGTTGAAACGTTTGGGGTCACCCAGACAACTTTGTGTTTTCCATGAAAACTCATAGTTTTATTTATCAAATGAGTTGCAAAATGAATAGACATTATAGTCCAGACATTGACAAGGTTAGAAATAATGATTTTTATTTGAAATAATAATTTTCTTTGCTTTCATCAAAGAATGCTCCCTTTGCAGTAATTACAGCATGGCATGGCATGGCATTGTAAAATGGAGTGATAGCCTTCCTTATTCTTCAAAATCCCTTTTACCTTGTACAAATCTCCCACTTTACCAGCTCCAAAGCAACCCCAGACCATCACATTACCTCCACCATGCTTGACAGATAGCGTCAGACAATCTTCAAGCATCTTTTCAGTTGTTCTACGTCTCACAAATGTTCTTCTGTGTGATCCAAACACCTCAAACATTGATTTGTCTGTCCATAAAACATTTTTCCAATCTTCCTCTGTCCAATGTCTGTATTCTTTTGCCCTTATTAATAATTTCCTTTTATTAGCCAGTCTCAGATATGGCTTTTTCTTTGCCACTCTGCCCTGAAGGCCAGCATTACGGAGTCACCTCTTCACTGTAGACGTTGACACTGGCGTTTTGCAGGTACTATTTAATGAAGCTGCCAGAAGAGGAGCTGTGAGGCGTCAATTCAAACTAGAGACTCTAATGTACTTGTCTTGTTGCTCAGTTGTGCCGCAGGGCCTCCCACTTCTCTTTCTACTTTGGTTAGAGCTTTTTTTGTGCTCTCTTCTGAAGGGAGTAGTACACACCGTTGTAGAAAATCTTCAGTTTCCTTGCAATGTCTTGCATGGAACAGCCTTTATTCTTAAGAACAAGAATAGACTGTCGAGTTTCACATGAAAGTTCTCTTTTTCTGTCCATTTTGATAGTTTCATAGAACAAACAAATGTAATGCTCCAGATTCTCAACTAGCTCAAAGGAAGGTCAATTTTATAGCTTCTCTAATCAGCCAAACTGTTTTCAGCTTTGCTAACATACTTGGACAAGGTTTCTATAGAGTTTTCTAAACATCCATTAGCCTTCTTACACAGTTAGTAAATACAATGTACCATTAAAACACTGGAGTGGTGGTCGTTGGAAATAGGCCTCTATACACCTATGTAGCTATTGCATTAAAAACCAGATGTTTGCAGCTACCGTAGAATAGTCATTTACCACATTAACAATGTATAGAGTGTATTTTTGATTCATTTAATGTTAGCTTCATTGTAAGAAAAAAGTGCTTTTCTTTCAAAAATAAGCAAATTTCTAACTGACCTCAAACTTTTGAATGGTAGTGTATATACTATATATATATATATATATATATATATATATATATATATATATATATATATATATATGTTAGTGTGCTGTACATGATAAGGGGTTACATACAAAGTTATAGATACAGTTTACAGTAAACAAATTAACAATGACAGACTGGTACAGAGGGGAGAAGGGCCCTGCCCTTGCGGGCTTACATTCTGCAGGACAATGGGGAGGAGACAGTAGGTCAGGGGTGCAGCAGCTCTGGTGGTAGTGAGGTGGCAGCTTGGTCATTGCAGGCTGTAAGCTTTCCTGAAGAGATTGGTTTTCTGGTTCCATCTGAAGGATCCGAGCATAGTGGATAATTGGACATTTTGGAGTGCAGAATTCCAGAGGATGGGGGATATTCGTGAGAAATATTGGAGTCGACTGGGCGAGGAACGAATAAGTGTGGAGGAGGTCTTGGGAGGACCGAAGATTACGTGAGGGAAGATATTGGGAGATTAGTTCGGAGATGTAGTTACGGGACAGTTTATGGATGGCTTTGTAGGTCAGTGTTAGTAGTTTGAACTGGATTCGTTGTGAAATTGGGAGCCAGTGGAGGGATTTGCAGGGCGGGAGAAATAGGGGAGTTGTAGAGGGGAGAGGTGGATTAGTTGGACAAAAGAGTTGAGGACAGACTAGAATGGTGCAAGACAGTTAGCGGGGAGGCCACAGAGGAGACTGTTGCAGTAATCAAGGCGGGAGATAATGAGGGCATGTACATGCATTTTAGAGTTTGGATGTAGGTTCGGACAGAGCAGAGTCAAGAGTTACTCTGAGGCAGCAGATTTCAGGTGTGGGAGAGCGTGTGATGCCATTTAGCATGATAGATAGATCCGGTAAGGAAGATACATGAGATGGAGGAAAGATAATGAGTTCCCTTTTATCCACGTTGAGCTTTAGGAAGCGAGGGGTGAAGGAGGATATGGCTGACAGACACTCTGGACAGCAGAGAGTTGACATCTGGGCCAGAGAGGTAGATCTGAGTATCATCAGTGTACAGGTGGCACTGGAAGCCATGGAACTTTGAGTTGTCCTAGGCCAAGGGTATAGATGGAGAAAAGTAGGGGTCCAAGGACAGAGCCTTGCGGGACTCAGAGAAAGGGCGCGGTGATGAGATAGTGTGGAATTAGGAAAGGGTAAATGTGCAGTCGGAAAGGTATGAAGAAATCCAGGATAGGGCATAGCTTTTGATGCCAAGGGAAGAGAGAACCTGTATCAGGAGGCAGTGGTCGACTTTGTCGAAGGCAGAGGACAGGTTTAGAAGAGTATAGAGAATTGTCTGTTAGCTTTGGCTGTAAGCCGTTAGTAATTTCAGTCAGGGCAATTTCGGTGGAGTAGTGGAGCTGAAAGCCAGATTGGAGGTTGTCAAGGAGAGAGCTAGACGAGAGGTGGGAGGAAGGTTGAGCATGAACATGCTGCTCAATGAGTTTGGAAGAAAATGGGAAAAGCAATATGGGAATATAGCTCGGCATAGCAATCGGGTCAAGGTTTAGCTTTTTAAGAATGGGTGTGAGATGGTGGCATATTTGAAAGCAGAGGGAAGGTATCTGAAGTTAGTTATAGGTTGAAGAGATGTGTTAAGGCTGGGATGAGCATGTTTGTGAGGTTGGGGAGGAGGTGGGAAGGGATGGGGTCAAGTGCACAAGTGGTGAGGTGCGATCTGGAGAGGAGATGGGTAAGCTCTCCTTCAGTGATGTTGGAGAGGGAGGTTATGAGGGAAAGGCAGAGGTCTGGCATATAGAGTGATTGGAGTGGTGGTGCAATAAAGGCTTGCCTTGTTTGGTCAATATTTTTGAAGTACGTGGCGAAGTCCTAAGCAGAGATAAGGGAGATAAGAGGGAGCAGTGGTGGGTGAAGGAGAGAGCTAAGAGTTCTAAACAGTTGTTTGGGGTTGTAGGGTAGGGAAGATATAAGGGTTGTTAAGCAGGTCTGTTTAGCAGAGATGAGGGCTGATTTGAATACGACTGCTGCTTGTTTGAATGCAGTGAAGTCGTCTGGCAGATGATCTCTCAGGCTGTTCTAGATACTTGGTGGCAGTGTTGGGATATCTGAGTGATCTCTCAGGCTGTTCTAGATACTTGGTGGCAGTGTTGGGATATCTGAGTGATCTCTTAGGCTGCTCTTGATACTTGGTGGCAGTGTTGGGATATCTGAGTGATCTCTCAGGCTGTTCTAGATACTTGGTGGCAGTGTTGGGATATCTGAGTGATCTCTTAGGCTGCTCTTGATACTTGGTGGCAGTGTTGAGATATCTGAGTGATCTCTCAGGCTGTTCTAGATACTTGGTGGCAGTGTTGGGATATCTGAGTGATCTCTCAGGCTGTTCTAGATACTTGGTGGCAGTGTTGGGATATCTGAGTGATCTCTTAGGCTGCTCTTGATACTTGGTGGCAGTGTTGAGATATCTGAGTGATCTCTCAGGCTGTTCTAGATACTTGGTGGCAGTGTTGGGATATCTGAGTGATCTCTCAGGCTGTTCTAGATACTTGGTGGCAGTGTTGGGATATCTGAGTGATCTCTCAAGCTGTTCTTGATACTTGGTGGCAGTGTTGGGATATCTGAGTGATCTCTCAAGCTGTTCTTGATACTTGGTGGCAGTGTTGGGATATCTGAGTGATCTCTCAGGCTGTTCTAGATACTTGGTGGCAGTGTTGGGATATCTGAGTGATCTCTTAGGCTGCTCTTGACATTTGGTGGCAGTGTTGGGATATCTGAGTGATCTCCTGGGCTGTCTTCCTTAAACATTACAAAAAGAACCCACTACTGGCTGACTCATTGAATTGCAGACAACACCACAATGTCTTTTACTACAATAGAAAGGTTGTGACTTCTTTCTAAAGTTAAAGGGGAACTCTGGGGAGAGAAACAATTTTTGTACTGTCCCTGCCGTCCTAGGTGATGAAGCAGAGCTGTACACTGCAGTTCTAGGATCTATAGATCGCTTATGAATCCATAACATCATATCTGCACATCAGCTCTCAACACTCCCATCAGAGGCAGAGAAATTCAGTGATGCTGTAGCAGAGATCAGGATGTGTGTCGGGGGTATGGACCCTGGAGGCTCCAGGATCATCTTACATTTCCGCCCCCTCATACTTCTGTATGAACAGGGGGCACGGCTGCCAGGCCCAGTAGTCAGAGTGCATGCATGCTGTGATTGTGTCTTATGTTGTGATTGTTTTGCTCAGGCCCAAAAGAGCTGAGGAAAAACATGTTGATCAGCTCTGACTCATTCAATAACATTAGTCACACAACATTAAGGTATAGAGATAGAATGAAAAAATCAGGCAGCACTCCAGCAGATGACAAAAACTGCACTTTACTCCAGCACCAGGTGGCGCAACGTTTCGACCTACACAGAGGTCTTTCTCCAGCGTATGGTGCTGGAGTAAAGTCCACTTTTTGTCATCTGCTGGAGTACTGCCTGATTTTTTTCATCTTAGGCTACTTTCACATTACGATTTTTAGGGAGCCGATGCTGTCCGATATAAATCGGACAGCATCGGCTCCCTTCTGATGCCTGGAATCGGGTGCCAAATAGGCACCCGATTCCGGCATAAAATCGCTCCCTGCGGGGTGAAAAAAAGAAAAAAAAACCTGTTATTCTCACCTCTCCACGAGCCCCCGCCGTCTTCCGCCATCTTCTTGGAGGCTCCCGGTGGCTTCCGCAGGCTCCGGTGTCAGCAGAGGGCTTCCTCTGCCTTATAGGACCTGCGGTGATGTCACAGTCACGTGACCGCGGGCTCACCATGGTAACCCGCGGTCACATGACTGTGACATCACCGCAGGTCCTATAAGGCAGAGGAAGCCCTCTGCTGACACCGGCAGCCTGCGGAAGCCACCGGGAGCCTCAAAGAAGATGGCGGAAGACGGCGGGGGCTCGGGGGGAGGTGAGAATAAACTTTTTTTTTTTTTTTTTTTTTAACCCTTATGCTCCTAGTTAGGAGCAGTTTTACTGTACTGAGCATGCTCAGTACAGTAAAACGGGGTCCGAGGAGACATCAGATGTTTCCTCAGACCCTTCTCCATAGGGCCCCATGTTATAGGGATCGGACCTAATTGGATGTGCACTAAATGCCATTCGATTTGGTCCGATCCGAATCTGTCAGATTTTATTTTCGGTGCAAAAATCGGAGCAAGCTCCGATTTTTGCACCGATAATAAAATCGGACAGAATCGGATCGGACCAAATCGGATGGCATTTAGTGCACATCCGATTCGGTCCGATGCCCATAGGGATGCATGGGGTCCAAATTCGGATCCAATGCTGTCCGATTTTCATCAGACAGCATCGGATTTAGAAAAATCGTTATGTGAAAGCAGCCTTATATTTCAATGCACTGGATACTGCATTTTCAGGAAGTACAGTATTGCAACCAAATATCTGGTTTAAGTTTGTGCTTTTTTAGATAGATAGATAGATAGATAGATAGATAGATAGATAGATAGATAGATAGATAGATAGCTAGCTATACATAGATGGATAAATACATAGGATAGATGGATGTATGAATACCTAAGTTATATAATAGACAGATTTATAGATAGATGATAGATAAATACACAGACATGTGAGAGATAATGGATAGATACGTAGATATTTTTGTTGCACAGTATTAAGAACAGAGCATGATAATGGAACCTTGGGGTTTATACCATGTCTGATGGATGCTGCACAGACGTCTGAATGCTTTGTTGCGACTGAGGAGATAGGGAAGATCAGTAGAACGTTTCAGGGGACACAAATCTACCTATTTGATATGTGGGAGGGGAGACCATGGCATTGCTGAATAAACCAATGAAGTGTTTTGCCTCTGCTCCTGGCCTGATAGATGACAGTACACAGTATACATCATCATACAGCAGAAGATCACAGCGTGTATAAACATTTATATCTTCTTAGTGACACGATTGCTATTTGAAGGAAGAACACCCCTGTTACATTACATAACATGTTCATCAGGGAAGAATGTACTGTGACCATGGGGCCGGCGGGCAGGCCCCCTTCATACAGAAGTATGAGGGGGCGTGAATGTAAGATGATCCTGGAGCTTCCAGGATCCACGCCCCTGACACACATTGTCTCACTGTAAAAGCATCACTGAATTTCTCTGTCCCTGAAAGGAAAGGTGAGAGCTGAGGAGCAGATATGATTTTATTGATGTATAAGCGATCTAAAGATCCTGGGACTGTAGTGGACAGCTCTGCGTCATTATGAAGGAGGGCAGGGACAGTACAAAAATGTTTCTCTCCCTGGAGTTCCCCTTTAAGAATATTACAGATCCAGGAGAAAAAGTATTTGTGAAGCTGGTGTGGAGCCCCACGGGACGGGGGTACTCGGTACCGGACCGGTCGGTGCCGGGGAAGTCACGGGTGGCTTGGTCCGGACCATGTCCCTGGGCCCGCACAATAAGATGGGGAATATTTACAAGGGGATTTGTCACGGGTGACGCCACCCACTTGATGCGGCCAGTGATGGGGCCGCCGCTGCTGCAGAACCTCCGGCGGTGATGGAATGGCAGCGGAGATGGTATAGTTCCAGTGGGGAGAACTGTATCCCCCGGGGCAGTAAGGGTTAAGTCTATTTTGTGTAGTTGTAGCACACTTACTTTGCAGGCTGCAGGGATCTCTCCTCCTGGCTGGTGCTGACAGGCTGGATCTGTAGGAGGGAGAATGGTATGCAGAGAGAGGCAGACAAGAGAGGCAATTCAGGGTTTTCCAAAGCTTTACTCTTCGTTCTCTCCAAGCAGTTTACAAGTTATTTGCTGTTCTTTACAAGTTTAAACACAGTTCTTAACACACGGGTGCATTCACCCTCTCCGGGTTCCCTTTTGCTCTGCAGCCAGGCCTCTCCCTCTCTGTGACCCCTCACACAGTCTTTAGTGTCCCTTTCTGGGCTGTTGCGTTCTCTTTACTCTGTGTTGTGCGACACTGGACAGTATGGCGGTGACTCGGGCTCCTGTGAGTCCTAAGTGCGTCACTGAGCTGCCTGTCCTTTTGGTTAGGGATCTCAATCTGGAACTCAGACCCCTCGTCGTGTTGTCTGGGGATGCCGGGTGAACTACGGTCCCCTCTAGAGCCGACACTCTACTCAGCCCAGCCTCCAGCAGTCCTCAGCACGAGGCTCTACCAGGCTCTCTCCTTTCTGTTCCTTCCAGTATCCTAGGAGGGACTTCTCTGCCTGCAGTCAGTGGCTTTAGCTGCTGTCTAGGGCCCGGGTTACACCGTCCCTTCTCTGTTCTGTCACACTCCTGGTGGCATCAGCGTCGGACGGGCTTTCTCTCCCCTCTATCTCGCACTGGCTCAGTATGGATTCTGCGCTCCTAGCCTTGCACTCACAGAAGTGTGATTGTCCTTCAGTCTTTACATCTCAGCCTACTGTGGCCTACTGCCTTCCTTCACTCCTCCCCCTCACTATATACTGTCAGTCACCTGACCTCTGGTGTGCCCAACCCACTCCTCTAAATCCACCAGCCCTCCAATCTCATATAGTTCTAATCTCAGGGCTGGATGTTAACCTCTTCTACACGTGGGTTGTGTGGGCTGTGAGGGTGTTGTTGTGCAACATTGTCCTACCTGCCTGGCTGCAGTTCCCTTTGTGGCCTCCTGGACGCAGGGGCGCCACACTGGTAATGAGCACGGGCAAATGTCTACACAGTGTCAGATGGTCTCTCTTACTTTGGAGACTTGTTGAAGTTTTGGGACCTGTGTCTCATTCCTTTGAGACTTCATATTAAACATGTTTCTATCCTTTGGCAGTTTAGGAGTTAATGTCAGTTTCTGTTGCTAGCAAGCTAGCTAGTTCTTTGTCCATGTGTGACTACTTTGTGATTACTTCCATCCCATTTATATGGTCACATGGTTCCAGCATCCTTTGCTGGTGATTGAACTTCATTCCTAGCCTGGCTTCCTGAGGTGAAGGAAGTTCTCTGGAGAAACTGACTGCTGCCAAGCTGTCTGCTGCCTAGGAGAGCGGCAGGTGGTGTTGAAGTTTTTTGTCGCCCTCCACTCTGTCTCCCTTCCCTCTTGTTGTTATTATTGCAGTCATTGGGTGATTGGGAATAGTCCTCCCGCCGGCTATTTCCCTATTGAGGGCTAGCATCAGAGCCAGCAAGGGACTAGGTATGCTGTTTGGCAACGGGTTGAATGAACCTGTATAGGGACTGTAGGGAGATCATGGCACAACAGCAGGTGAATGCAGGAGGTCACCTCTTCCCCATTTCCTATGAGCAGGGCCCCCATGTTGTTACCCCCGATGAATCCTCACTTTGTGTGTAGTGTGTCGGACACTGTTGGTCTGTGCTCTACTGTCACGCATGGTAGCCGGACTCTCCCTTAGTCCAGTGTGACACATAGAGGAAGAAGCAGCACAGTGCTGAAAGAAAACTTGTGATTGGATTCATGTGGCTGAACCACGTGCAGCATGAATCAGAACCTGGCTGCACTATTGTGGCTGTATCATAAACTGAGTAATGCAGCAGCCAGCTGGGGACTATGTGTCTTGGCAGACTGGTCCAGGGCATCTTGACTGACTAAATTTCATCCCGCCCCAAATCCCTTTCACTGACAGGTCAAGCATACATAAGGAGGGATCCGGTCTAGTGGAGTGGAGCCGGGTGAAGCCACCTGCATTCAGGTTGTGTTTTCTTAGAAAGACCGAAGCTTTTAAGAGCAATACTTAGCTTCCCTTGTGCAGCCAGGATCAGGGTCACCCTGCACACGGCTTGGGCAGTATTAATGGAATGACAGGTTTGTTTTAATATAAAGGGAATAAATATAGGAATTATTCGTTTTCCTAAAACACAGACATTTTTTTCAGTTCCAAGTATGATATGATCACAGATAAAACAGATCACATGTCTATTGAAAAGCAAACAAACATCTCCTCTACTGGCCCCTGCACTCTCTGGAGCCCAGGAATGATCCTACAGCAAAAGCCTTACCTCCTGGCGGGGGTTAAAAATAAAGACCAATAAATCCCTTGGACTCTGCATCCCAGTTTAGCCATCGTCAAATAGATGACAGCTTAGAAATATCCACATATCTGGTAAGTGACCATAACATCTCCTACAGCTTCTCTTCTGCTTTTGGATAAAAATGTAGTTTGGCTAAATATCCCAACTCACGTAGCTTGGCTTGTTAAAGGGTTGACTTATAGCAGGGGTCTCAAACTCGCGGCCCGCGGGCCGCATGCGGCCCCTGGAGCTTCCCTTTGCGGACCCCAGCACTTTGGACCAAGAACCATGCTGGCGCCGGTCCAGTGCATGGTGCCGCTGCTTTCCCCGCTATAACATTACTTGCGGCCGCTTCACTGTCTCTGCCGCTCGTTCTGCCGCTCGCTCTGCCGCTCTGTAAGCTCAATACAAGCCCCTCAGCCAATGAGAGGCCTCTGACGTCACCTGCGGGCCTCTCATTGGCTGACGGTGACTCGCATTGAACTTGCAGAGCAAGCGGCAGAGACAGTGAAGCGGCCGCAAGTAATGTTATAGCGGGGAAAGCGGCAGCACCATGCACTGGACCGCCGCCAGCATGGTTCTTGGTCCAATGTGCTGGGGGCCGCACAGGGAAGCTCCAGGGTCCCCATGCACTGGTTAGTAATAAAAGTGTGTGCTAGTGTGAGTGCCTGTGAGTGTGCGTGTGAGTGCCTATGCGTGTGAGTGCCTGTGAGTGTGAGTGCCTGTGAGAGTCTGTGAGTGTGAGTGCCTGTAAGTGTGAGTGCCTATGCCTGTGAGTGCCTATGCCTGTGAGTGTGAGTGCCTGTGAGTGTGAGTGCCTGTGAGTGTGAGTGCCTGTAAGTGTGAGTGCCTGTGAGTGTGAGTGCCTGTGAGTGTGAGTGCCTGTGCCTGTGAGTGCCTGTGAGTGTGAGTGCCTGTGAGTGTGAGTGCCTGTGCCTGTGAGTGCCTGTGCCTGTGAGTGCCTGTGAGTGTGAGTGCCTGTGAGCGCCTATGCCTGTGAGTGTGAGTGCCTGTGAGTGTGAGTGCCTGTGTGTGTGAGTGCCTGTGTGTGTGAGTGCCTGTGTGTGTGTGTGTGCCTGTCTTGAGAGTGCCTCTTGAGTGCCTGTGGGTGTCAGAGTGCCTGTGGGTGTCAGAGTGCCTGTGGGTGTCAGAGAGCCTGTGGGTGTCTGTGAGTGTGAATGCGTGAGGGTGTCAGAGTGCGTGATTTTGTACAGAAGTGTGTGATTATAACAAAAGTCCTTGTCGGTCCGCATTCTTCATCAGGTGGATTTACCTGATGAAGACGGCGGGCCGCCGTGGAAACACGTTGTGGTTTATTAAAGGTAAAGGCCTCCTGTGCTCTAGCGTTTCTGTTATAATCACACACTTCTGTACAAATATCATATCCTCATCCTAGGTTTGCAGCAGGAGCAGCTGTGAGCCAAAGTCACCGCTAACAGAATCCAAAGGACCTGCGGTGACGTAACCGAGAACGTCACAGGGGCAGGTGATCGGCTGCTCGAGTCACCTGACTGGAAGAAGGAGCTGCTCGTGGAGGAAACCCCGACCGCTGGAGTCCGGAGCCATCCACTGCGATACGCCGAGGTTGTGCAGGGTTGCAGAACCTCCAAAGGTGAGATGCGAACCCCCCATATCTGTTATTGACGCCCCCACTAGACCACCAGGTACCGCTCATCGGTTGTGCTCCCCCCCCCTTTTGTTCCACATGAGTGAGTGTGAGTGAGTTAATGTGAGTGTGGGTGTGATTGTGAGTGAATATGTGTGAGTGTGTAAAAAGAAGCGAGACCAGGTTGGGGATATCACTAAAAAAGGGGTCCAGCATGGGGGACATTACTACACTATGGGGGCCAGGATGGGGACATCACTACAAAAGGGGACCAGCATGGGGGACAGGATGGTGACATCACTACAAAAGGGGATCAGTAAGGGGGTCATCATTACAAAAAGGGACCAGCACGGGGGACATTACTACAGAAGGGGATCAGGTTGGCGATATTAGTACAAGAGGGCGACCAGGATCGGGACATTACAACAAGAAAGGGACCAAGATGCGGACATTACTACAAGAAGGGGATCAGGATTTGGACGTTACTACATTGACCAAAAAATCTGGTATTACTAAAAATGTCAGGGTACCGTCACACCAGGTGACATCGCCCCGTGTAAAGTGGCGATTTTGCACCGAAAAATCGTCTGAGAGTGGTCGCCTGGTTTCACAGCACTGCTGTGAAACCAGGCAACCACTCTCAGGCGATGTGTAAGCATCGCCCTGTGTAACATCGCGAATAGCGATGTTATAGGCGATGGGAGCCATAGGCTCCCATGTTACAGGATCCCTGCTGGGGTTTCTAGACACCCCAACAGCGACATTGCCTGAAACATCGCCAAAGCATCACCGAAGGTATCGCCGCGTCTAAACACACGACGCTGACGGGGTGCCAAAAATGTGCGCGCTCCAGTGTGTCGCCGGCGATGTCACCTAGTGTGACGGTACCCTTTGTCCTACAAGCAATGCGGCCCCCGATAAAAAAATTTTTCTATGTGCGGCCCACCAACCCAGCCGAGTTTGAGACCCCTGACTTATAGGTTGGCCACCTCCAATGGGTGGCACTACAGAGACAGTTTCATCTTGTAATAAAGCTTATTTGCCTCCCATTTTCCATAGAGAACACTGCGTGGGCTAATGATGATCTCCACATAGTTCACTGTAACCTAAGGGTATCTTACTATACTGTTACTGTAACTGGTCATGGCTTCCTCCAGCAAAAATAGCTGTTTGTTGGGATTCCCATGAGCTAGTGTGGCGCCCCTGCAGACGGGTGGCCACAACACAGCACAGCAGCTGGGATTGGTAGGTCGGTCACTTCACAACAACACCCCCCACACACACACACTGTGATCCCAAGCTAAAGTTGCTTCATGTCAGGCAAGGGGTGGTGGGAGGAGCTAAGTGGAGGGTGGAAAGTAGAATAGAACCCAGAAAAGGGGTGAAGAAACTGGAGTAAACCCCAGGAACACTAAATTAGAAAGTCTAGTGAGAGAGAGTTCATCTGGGTCGGTTGTTCTTGGAGGGTTTGTCAGGAGAGAGAACCAGACGTCTAAGCAGAGACACCCATTAGCTAACCAGTGACAGAGACCAAACTGAGAATAGCGGAGCCCGGCGGCCGAGGCCACCAATGGCTAGTCCGGGACCCAGGCTGAGACCGAGGAAAGACTGAAGGAGCCAGGTGGCTGGGCTAGGACAAGAGTGCCGTCTCTGTAGATGTAACCGGGTAGCTTTAGGCCCCAAAAACAGGAACTTCGGCAGGGTGCGGGGTCTTTATGCCCCGAGACTCAACCTCCAGTGCGGTGAAGGAAAAGCCATTGAACTAGGGCTAGTGACCCAGAGGGGTAGAACACTGAAAGCCCGTGACAGCTGGACTGTAACTCGCATGCGGAATGGAGAATGAGAGGGCCCAAGAGGTACACAGAAAGTGAGTGCCGCAGATAAGCCATATCAGCTGCTGAGAGAGCCCGGGTCCATTGTGAACTGTTGAGAGCTACTGTGAACTGTACGATTGTAAGTTGAGAGTAAAAGCCCGGTAATGCCCAGTATTGTGTGGACTCTGTTTATTTGCCTGCGGGAAGGTAATTGCGACAACGCATAGACTGTGGATGCTGCCTGAAGGTACTGGGGACTTAGTACTTATTTTATACTTTTGGTTGCCCTGGGTACCAGCCCTACACATAGAGGGCTCATCATCTTGCTGCACCCATCATCATCCCCAGCAGTCCCGACTGCAGCGGTCACCTCCTATAGCCACCCACTATGGGTAGCGTCACGATTTATCCTTTAAAAACTATTAATTCCTTTATATTGACAGCCCTGGACCACAGAGCTGGGTCACGTCACTGTGAGCACCCAGCCAGCCCAGACGACATGGAGAGGACCCGGTTCCGAGTACCCCATGGCCCCAGTGGGCGACTCACTAGTGCTATGGGCAACACATTTCAAACATAAAAGGTTTTATGCCCTCTAATACATCAATATTGTGGGGATCTAAAGCACAAGTACATTTGGCCCTTATCCATTATACAGTCTTTGCTAATTTTCTAGTGTAAAACTGCTTGAATTGTAGCATCATTTTTTGCACAAGTTGTAATTCTTTTACAAGATTTGCTCCAAAAAAGTGGAACAATTATCAGTAAAAATGTTCTCCAGTCTCTACCTAAAGTACATTTCTTTTGGTGGCGTATGGCAGTTGAAAGTTGTGTTAGGACATGCACAACTCTTAAGGCAACGTTACATGGTACGAGATCATTAACGATATCGCTGAAACGTCACGGGTTTGGAGTCGTTCAAGCGACATTTTTACTACCTCGTTGCATGTGACTCTGAGATATGGATTACGTTGGATCGTTGATTGCAGATTTGAGAACATGTTCTCAAATCAGACGATCCGCGATCAGCCAACTTGCTGCATCGTTCTGTGTGACACCGCAATAATGATGTCATTCACAACTTCGGCTATTCACAGCAGTGAACAAGTATTGTTCGCTGGGTTGTGCGAACGATAGCTGCTCACTACATCGTTGGTGTGTCGTCCACGATATCTACACGTGTGACAGCTCAGCAACGATGTCAAAACGATGTCCTAACAACCACGCGCCCATGAGATCGTTAGTGATATTGTTTCAAC
Source organism: Allobates femoralis (assembly GCA_033576535.1). Classification (NCBI taxonomy): domain Eukaryota; kingdom Metazoa; phylum Chordata; class Amphibia; order Anura; family Aromobatidae; genus Allobates; species Allobates femoralis. The sequence goes on along the minus strand of JARQOC010000008.1, from coordinate 134,629,362 downwards.
ATTGCAGCGTGTAACGGTACTTATTGTCTGGTTGCACACTTGCGGTGCGGCCAGATCAGGACGAAAGTGGTTCATTCTGATCTGGCCGTGCTTCCACACATGCATGCCGCTGCAGCTGCCTGATCGGGTCGGGGAGTGGGTGTGAACCGTGTGATAAAATGTTGTAAAATTTTTGTGCACGTGTATAATATGTGTGCACCTGGAGAGGGGCAGCATGAGTGGTATAACACCACTGCTTTCTTACTATCACTGTTTGAAGACCCTTCAGCTTTTGCAGGTGCAGCGGGACTTATCTATGCACAGAACTGTCAGAATTGGTGTAGAAACGCGATCTACACCGCATTTTACAAGTTTCCGAGTAGACAACTCTCAGAACTGTGTAGATTGTGCTATTATTCCAATTCTGATAGTTCTGTGCATAGATAAGTCTCGCTGCGCCAGCAAAAACCAACAGGACTTCAAACAGTGATAGTAATACACTAGTGGTATAAAAGCACTTGTCAGCTGAGTCGCCCTCTAGGGCCGTGGGATACTCGGGACCGGTCCCCTTCAGTCTCTGTTGCCTGGGGATATCACGGTGGTGGCCACGGACCGGTTCCATGGCCCTGGGCGACGTCAATAAATAGGGGAAAATGGGAAAAATAAAAAGGGCAAGAGTTTGTCATGGATGTGACGCCACCCGTGGTTTGTGGCCAATATGAACCACTGCTGCTTGTCACGGTCCCGGGGATGATGGCAAGGGGCAGCGAGGTATTAAGCCCTCCACGGGCAGGGCTGGTTATCCCCTGGGCCGGTATATAGTCTATGTGTGATGGCACAGTGGGGGTTGCATGAGTAAACGCATGAAGAAGTGGACAGAGACAGGAAGAACAGTCCGTTTTACTTTTAATGATGTTATTGCTGGTGTAGCCGAGTACGGCCCAAGTCGTTGTTCAGGATCCGGAGCTTGGAGGCAAGTTGGGGCTATCCAAGCTGGGCAAGTTCTGAGGCCTACCTACGGTGTTGGTTCAGGCGGGCCTTGGCTGCATAGAGATGTGCTGTGACCATCTTTATTGTCAGTGTAAGCCGTATGACAGGCGGCGCAAGCCCTTCTTCGGTCTGGACCTTTCTCTAACTACCCCTCCTGGGCTCTGTAGTGCGGCTGAGTCTCCTGGCTTTAGTGTGAACGGGAAACCTGAAATTGCCTGCTCTACGGGTTGGTCGCTGGGTGTAGAATCCCAGACGACCTCGGTCTCCGGTGACTGTACTTCACTAAGTCCTTGGGTGAACTGGCGATGGCTCCACTCCCCAGACCTAGTTCTCCACTTTCCCAGACCCTCACCACGGGTCTAATACATGGTCAGTCAGTCTCCTAGGAAGGGCCTCCCTGGAACTGAACTAACTGGCCCCTCCCCCAGACCAAACGTTTTAGGGGACCTGCCCTGAACCCAGGCTTTAGAGCTCCCTCTTCTGGCCTGGAGTCAGGATGGTGTTGCACGTGTGCTTACCTGGTGGATGCCTTGCCTCACCTTCAAGCTTATATTGTGGCTACCGGACCCCAGGGTGCCACACGGCCCCTCCACAAGTGCCTACATATTATACATCATCCAAAGAAAAAAGTGGCACTCACCGGTTTCTTTGTGCTCTTTGTTATTTACCTATTCCAGGTAAACAGTAGGTGCAGGGAGGGGGTGGAGGAGGAAGACAACGGCACCATTTCGCAGGAGTTCTGCTTCTATGGGTCTGTGCTACGGGTCTTGTCTAAATGTGGCTGAGCAACACCGGAGTCAGTGTAACCTAGGCAAAAGGTGCGGTCAGTAGTGCCTGGTAGCCCCTCTTTTTCCTATGTTTGTCACATATTATACACATGTGCACAATACATTTTATTAACATTTTTTCACAATAACATAGGGCACAAGCCCTTTTACTAAGGCGGGGTAGATGCTTGTGAGGTGCAGGAACTACTCTGGACATGCTCAGTGGGTAAAATGGATCCAGATGGACGGGTCTGCCCCATCCTTATCTGTCCACCAATGGATCCCATTCTTTTTTCAAACAGAGCCAGAGGCATCAGGATTTTAGTCGAGCAACATTATGTATCCAGAGAGGGTGACAAAAAGACTGATGTGGTAGAATCAGGCTGAATCCTGATGCCACCGCATGCACCTGCGGCCCCATGTTAAGTATCGCGATCAGCCTGTCCCAGACTCATCCCTTGCTTCCTTCGCTAAGGTCTGCTGGACTATGTTGTGCTCCACGTCACGCTTTGCAGATGGTCCGTCATGATCCCATGTGATCACCAGCCTAGGTCTATTTAAGACTCACCAAGACACATACAAGTGTCTTGGTATTAAGACTGCAGTACTTGTAGACTCTGAACTGCTCTATCCACCTAGATGTACTCTGCTGCCTCTCCACTAACATAAGGCACAAGTTGTCTTGGTGTCTCCAGTAACTCTGTACCAGTCTTCATGGGTAACCATGCTGTCTCTTGTCTGTGTCCTACGAGCCTCATCCGCCTGCTGTACCTACACCCATGGCCCACGGGACCATGGGTTTGGAGGATCCACCTCACCTAGTGGGTCTAACATTGAGATTACTGAGATGCTATCATACTCCTGGATGAATTGGATATCACATATTGTGCATCATATCCTATTTGTGTTGTATAAGGACAAAACAGTGAAATAAAATATTAAAACGCACAAACAACCACAAGCTCAACAACAACTTAGCATTTTTCCATCTATTTAATGTTAATATTGTGCTTAAATTGTCCAGACAGAATCCATTAGCAAAGCAATTATAAAAAATAATTCCAACAACATTGTATAAAATAACCAGAGGAGGCAAATATAAAAGAGATAAGACACTTAAATTTGAAGGGGTTGTCTCATGTCCCTATCTTCAGGAGTGCACCTCTCCTCTTCCTCTCTGTGTTCTGCTTTCTGGCAGTGATACGCTCCTGAAAATTGACAATTCAGGACAGCGGTATGATTGTGCCGTGGCCCCAAAAGCGCTCTTGCTACTAGCAGAGATAGTTTTGTCTCTAGAGCTGGGGACAGGTAAAATCGAACACTCCATAAGAAGAAAAAACGTGCACAATTGGACATCATATCTTTGAACAAGACCCCAATTAGGAGACGATAAACCTTTCATACTTATCAGTGACCTGTTCCAATATTTACAGCCAAAACCATTTCACCCCATCTCATTCAGGATAGAATTAATAAGAAATGCAAGTCTATAATGAGCAACAATACACACCCGCTCTCTGAACTGTTTGCAAAGCAGAAGAGCACATTCAGCAAGCGTCTAATCCAACTAAGGTGTAAAAAGGAAAGATACAGAAAATCGTTTGTTCCGACAGCTGTGGGGATGTTTAACAAATGTATAAGTGTAAAGCATCCCAAGACTATGTGAAGTTCTATGTGTATGGGGGGAATAGGTGAGGTACATGTACCAGTCTACCCACATCTGCTGTCCATATAGACTTATTTTGTAAAGTGTGAAATGTTCTTGATCTTTGTTCTGCTGCTGTAAGGCTGGCTTCACACTTGCAGATGGATCTGCAGCGTTTTGCAGATGCATCTGCAAGTGTGAGCATGCTGACCGCGGCCCCTATGTTTATAATAGGGCGCACGCGGTGTGAAAGCTCTCATTCACTCCTATATGTGTACTGTCAGCAGGCGTATGCCTGCTGACAGATCACACACTCCCGTCCGCACTGTGGACGCGAGATGTAGCGTCCATGCTGCGGGCGGGAGAGTGTGATCTGTAAGCAGGCATACGCCTGCTGACAGTACACATATAGGAGTGAATGAGAGCTTTCACACCGCGTGCGCCCTATTATAAACATAGGGGCCGCGGTCAGCATGCTCACACTTGCAGATGCATCTGCAAAACGCTGCAGATCCATCTGCAAGTGTGAAGGCAGCCTAATACTGTAATTTCCTCCGGGATCAATAAAGTTTATCTTATCTTATCTTATTCCTCTTCTGTTCCACTTCACTTGTCTTAAGAACTGCAGTATACCATGTCATGTTGTGTATATATCAGGGGCACACACAGACTGTAGTGGGCCCCTGTGCAAAAAATGTAGGGGGCCCCCCTTCATAGTGCATCAAAGTTATGTAATTATATAGATTGCAATATAGATTGTTATAAATGCTGCATACTTTAGTGCGGGAAAATCTGCAGCACATCAATTCTTGCTGTAGGTTTTCCCACACTAAATGGGTTGTATATATAATATTGAGGTTATGCAGGGCTGTATTTATTATCTAGAGGCTACTGCTGGGCTGTATATATTATTTGGAGGCTAGTTGCAGCATCCAGATAATATATACACCCCAGCACATGGGGGCTCATGAATGGGGGGCTCATGGGGGAGAAGCTCAGCTGCATCATGAATGGAGGCTCATGGGGGAGGAGCTCAGCTGCATCATGAATGGCAGTCATGATGCAGCTGAGCTTCTCCCCGGCCCCATGAGTTCCCCCCAAATCATGCTGGTGGTGTGCTTCCACTCCACAGCTCCGCTCCGGCGCTCTTACCTGGAGCAGTCCAGGAGGATCCCTCTATCACAGCACTGTCACTTCCGGGTCAGGGGAGAGCTGCTCCAGCATCCACAGACACAGAACCTAGAAGTGACAGTGCGACAATGGATACTGGGATGCTGCCGCTGCCACCGCACCTCCCGGCAGGGGCTGGCTGGCAAATTTTAGCCTGCGGGACAAGCACACAGCAGAGGCCCATGAGGAGTGGCGCATCCTTAAAAGAGTTGTCCAATCTTAAGCTGTATGTCTACAGTCACTATATGCACTGTGCGCTGTGAGGATTCTCAGGTGTCGGGAACAGGCGGTCTTGTGACAGCAAGCACACCATATGTATATTCCCAGCCACATTCCAACTAGGCTAGCCTTGCTCAATAAAGTTGCATTAAGAGAGGCCAAGCAAGTCTAGTCTAGTCGACATATGACCGCATGTATGCAAACCATACACTTGCAGTCACACACCCACCGAATCATAACAGCACTGCAAGCAATGTGAGGATTCACGAGTCTGCAGTCACATAGAATGACACAGAGTAACTGCACACTTGTGGCTTACAACTTGACAACTCCTTTAACATGTTTACCTCCAGCTGCTACATAGGCTATATTCACACTACCGTATTGTCAATGTTAGTGCTGCCTTTGGAAAAAACTGACAGGACAACCTGATCTGAAGCAAAGCTCAGACTCCGGCAATACCTCACACAGAGCAGTCACTGACCTGACAATATAGACTCCTGCGAGGACTTACCAGGGGGTGATCAGTATTCTTTTACCCCAACCCTATGATCACCTCATACTTAATACTAGGAGCAATATGTGACGTCACTTCAGCAGACACAGACAACATTGTGCAGTGTGACCGTGTCTGTATCAGTGTGATGTAGCCAGGCCAGCATCTCGCTCAGAGGGGCACAACATGTTTCAAGCCAAGAAATAGATTCATGCTGAATCGGTCCCAAGGGACACTTACATGAATACATCACCAAAACCACCGCAATTAATACATCACCACAACCAAGTTTTGAGCATTTGAGGAGGAGTTGGAGAGTTTCTGCTCCAAAAACTCAGTGTATACACACCATAACTTACACTGAGTTTTTGGAGCCGAAAAATCCATTGAGGATTTTTCAGTTTTAACAGAGGCATGAAGTACATTATGGTTTCCTACATATGTACAAGATCGGAACCACCATCAGTAGATGAATCCAGCGACAGAACCACCATCAGTAGATGAATCCAGCGACAGAACTACCATTAGTAGAGGAATGCAGAACCAGAACCACCATCAGTAGAGGAATGCAGGGCCAGAACAACCCTCAGTAGATGAATACAGAGCCAAAACAACCATCAGTAGATGAATGCAGAGCTAGAACTACCATCAGTAATGAATGCAGGGGCAGAACCACCTCAGTAGATGAATGCAGGGCCAGAACAAGCCTCAGTAGATGAATACAGAGCCAAAACAAGCATCAGTAGATAAATGCAGAGCTAGAACCATCATCAGTAGATGAATGCAGGGCCAGAACCACCTCAGTAAATGAATGCAGGGCCGGAAAGGTTAATGCATGAATACAGCGACACGCTTACTACAGCGATCAATTTAAGTGACAGATCAGCCCCATGATATACTTACATCATATGAACCTATACCTCCCAGCATGTCTTTAAAAATGGTAAGGAGATGCTGGGAGTTGTTGTTAATGGTCATCATCATCATACTGTGGACCATACAGGAACCACAGTCCAGATGAGACACAGGCAGGATCACAAACATTTACATATTTTTACCTTATACTGCAGATGACATCTTCTCTGATTGGAGTTGTTCCCATTCCTTTTCTTCCTTTGTAGCACAGGCGCCATGATGAGATTTGACATCCACAGCTCGTCTCTCCAGACGTCCCTCTTCTCCATCTTCAGTAGTATATTCTGACACGATGTCCTTTAAAATAAAAGTATCACTATATGTGCTCCAGAAACATACAGACCCCACACACAGCACCACTGTATAACACACACACATAGCCCCACTGTATAATACACACACAGCGCCACTGTATAACACACACACAGCACCACTGTATAACACACTCTCAAACAGCACCACTGTATAACACACTCTCAAACAGCACCACTGTATAACGCACACACAACGCCACTGCATAACACACACAGTGCCACTGTATAACATACAGCGCCACTGTATAACACATGCACACAGCACCACTGTAAAACACACAGCATGACTGTATAACACGCACACAGCACCACTGCATAACACACACAGCACCACTGCATAACACACAGCACCACTGTATAACACACACAGCGCCAATGTATAACACATGCACACAGCACCTCTGCATAACACACACAGCAGCACTGCATAACACACAGCACCACTGTATAACACACGCACACAGCACCACTGGAAAATACACACAGCACCACTGTGTAACACACGCACACAGTGCCAATGTATAACACACGCACACAGCACCACTGTAAAGCACACACTGCACCACTGCATAACACACACAGCGCCATTGTATAACACACACACAGCGCCACTGTATAACACACACACAGCGCCACTGTATAACACACACAGCACTAATGAATAACACACACGGAACCGCTGCATAACACACACAGGGCCACTGCATAACAACACAGCACCACTGTATAACACACACAGCACCACTGTATAACACACGCACACAGCACCACTGTAAAGCACACACAGCACCACTGCATAACACACACAACGCCACTGTATAACACACAGCGAAACTGTATAACACACAGCACCACTGTATAACACACAGCACCACTGCATAACACATACAGCACCACTGTATAACACACGCACACAGCACAACTGTATAACACACGGACACAGCTCCACTGTATAATACACACAGCGCCTCTGTATAACACACACAGTGCCACTACATAACACACACAGTGCCACTGCATAAAACCAATAAGGACCACTGCATAACACACACACACAAAGCCACTGCTGTGCCTCTCCCCCTGAGGCGCTGTGCCTCTCCCACCCTGGGCGCTGTGCCTCCTAACCCCAGACCTGTCTCTTCTCCCTCGCAGGGGGGCCTGTGTCTCCTCTCCCAGGCCCCCCATCCCCCCGACCTGTCTTCTTTCCTCCTCATGGAAGGGGGGGCTGTGTCTCCTCTCCCCTCTCTCCCTCACAGGGGAGGGGGCCCTGTGTCTCCTCTCCCCTCTCTCCCTCACAGGGGAGAGGGCCATGTGTCAACTTACCTCCCCCAGCACTGTCTTTTACCTCCTCCAGTTCAGTGTTGTGTGCACAGTGCAGCCTTTCTCCCTCCTGTCCGACTGCTTCAGCAGGTCAGGAGGAGATAGTGAAAGTGAAAGTGTAAGCTCAGGCTAATACTAGTAGCAGTCGGACAGGAGGGAGAAAGGCTGCACTGTGCACACAACACTGACACACACACACACACTGCTCAGGACTCACCACTCCCGCAACTGCAGCATCCTGGCCTCCTCCTCCGGCTCTGAGTCAGCAGTCCGGCAGTGTGAGGAGGTCGCAGCGTGATGATGACCTCATCACACACTGCTGCATGTCGGGTCGCCGCCGCTGGGAAGGCGCAATGTGAACTTCAGAGCGCCCAGAGGGGTGCGGAGAGGCAGCGCTCCCCCCAGTCAGGGCCCTGGACCCCCGCTGTGCTTGCACCGGCTCCACAGGGCTAATTTGCATAGCATGCAAATTAACCATGTGGACATCTGGACCTTGGGGGACCCCTACCAGTCTGGGCCCAGGTTCATTGAACCGGCTGAACATGCGGTAGGTCCGCCCCTGGTATATATACTACTCCATCTCAATGAATTAGAATATCATCGATAGTTAATTATTTTAGTAATTCAATACATAAAGTGAAATTCATACCTTCATATAGAGTCATTACAGAGTAACCTATGTCAAGTGTTTATTTCTGTTAATGTTGACGATTATGGCTTACAGCCAATTAAAACCCAAAGGTCATTATCTCAGAAAATTAAAGGAGGGAGGAAGAAGGGTTAAAAAAAAGGTGAATATAATATTGATTTATTTGTCAACGTGTATCAGGGCTCCCAGAAACGCCCTTCAACTTTGCAATATGACATTCATTGAGATGAACTAGTATATGCTACATCATATTTCATCTTATACCAGCCTGAAGAAGAGACCTGAGTTGTCTCGAAAGCTTGCTTTGCTTACCATCTTTTCAGTTAGCCATTAAAAGGTATCAACCCCTGAAGACTCTCAGATTGTAATATTTTTCAATCTTGAGGCAGTCATTCAGCCATCTTCAGACCATCACTTGCAAGTTTCTCACCTACAAATGAGGTGGACAATAACCTTGGCATACAGAGTAAAAAAATCCCTGTGCTCTTGGATTTCTAATTAGATGGAAGCTGAAAAGTTGTTTTTTTACAAGTTCTTTGCAATTTTATCCATTTAATAAGATGAGACGTAAAGTTAAATAATATAATTTACTCCACTTTCACCTAAAAATACTTGATGCTGTAAATTGAAAATAACACTGTAAATACACAGCCCCTGCCGCATAAAATCCCCTGGTGATCTAATCTGGTGCGCTGGCAAGTGTGAGAATATTTATGCTAATCCAGATCCACGAAAGACACGTAATGTTTAAAAAGGACATCAACTCTGCAGCTCTGACCTGAGAATACAGCGTGGGTATTGTTTGCAGCTTCTGCTCTTGCCTAATAGTGATATTTGCAATGTAAAATACCAGTTGCATTCACCGAACATAGCCGCCTATTCACAGAGACAACTCTCTCCTGTTAACTGTGTGCAAAAGAAAACCTTTGATATTTCCAGTAAAATCTTCAAATATCACTTCAGATCAGAAAATTCTACTATAGGATGGCAAACATCATGTCAAAGTGTGCATCCTATAAAAAAAAGAGTTACTTTAATAAAACAGTATAATATACCATAAATACTCGAGACTAAGCTGACCCGAGTGTAAGCCGAGGCCCCTAATTTTAACTCCAAAAACTGGGAAAATGTATTGACTCGAGTATAAGCCTAGGGTGCAAAATGCCAAAGCCCCCCATCCTGGTATACCTGACCCCATCTTGTTATATCTGTCCCCATCCTGGTATATAGCACCCCATCCTGGTATATAGCCCCCAATCCTGGTAAATATCCGCCCATCACGGTATATAGCCCCCATCACTGTTTATAGCCCCTCATCCTGGTATATAGCTCCCATCACGGTATATAGCCCCCATCCTGTTATATAGTCACCCCATCACTGTATATAGCCTATCCCATCCTGATATATAGCCCCTCATCCCTTTATATGTTCTACAACATAGTATATAGCCCCTCATCACTGTATATAGCCCCCTCATCTTGGTACATGGCCCTCATCATTGTATATAGCCCCTTCATCCTGCTACATGCCCCCATCATTGTATATAGCCCCCCATGCTGGCACATACCCCCATCATTATATATAGACCCCCATACTGGTACATACCCCCCATCAATGTATATACCCCCATCAATGTATATAGCCCCCTATGCTGGCACATGTCCCCCATCAATGTATATAGCCCCCCATGCTGGCACATGTCCCCCTTCAATGTACATAGCTCCCCATGCTGGCACACGGACCCCAACATTGTATATAGCCCCCCCATCATAGTATCTGGCCCCCATGCTGCAGCACACATTAAAACAACAAACCATTTACATTACCTTTCCGGCGCATCCCTGCAGGCACTGACGTGTCCTCCAGTCTTCCTGCTTTTGACAACATCATGCCGGCACAAGCAGGAAGACCGGAGGACGCGGCGGTACCTGCAGGGATGCGCCGGAAAGGTAATGTAAATGGTTTATTGTTTTAGGGTGCATTCACACGTTGCGTATTTGATGCGTATTTTTACATGAGTGCTCTTGCAGTTTTTGTAGCCGAAACCAGGAGTGGGTGATTAAATACAGAAGTGGAGCACTTGTTTCTATTTAACCTTTTCCTTTGATTGTTCCACTCCTGGTTTTGGCTACAATAACTGCAAGGGCACTTGCGTTAAAATACGCAGCAAATACGTGCTTGTGAACGCACCCTTAATGTGTGCCACAGCATGGGGTCAGACACTATGATGGGGGGCGAGTACGCTTAGTTTAATGTAACATGTGCCGGTCCCCCCGCCGCTGATGGACAGGGAGATGCAGTGCATATTACAATACACTAATGAGTGGGACCACGTGACCTTCCTGCTCCTTCTGCAGTCTCCTCCTGCCTCCTCCAGCCCCCGGTCACCGCCCCCATAGCAAATACTGAGTGACTCGAGTATAAGCCGGGGGGGGCTAAATTTATTGTAACAGTCACATCTATAACACTGAGTGAAGCTGCATGTGACCATTTGTAAAGCTGAAGGGTGCAGCAGCTGCCTCCTACACATGCACATAGTCTAACATTAGGTCCTTGTGCTATATGTATGTAGATTGTGCTGTTTTATATCACCCAGAGCAGGATTCACGTCCACACTGTTTAGTACTGCTGTATATAGTACTGTGGCGCCCCTGAGGGTCCAGTCGCCACAGAGGTACCCCACTCTCGGGTAAGGAGGGGGCACTACCCAGTACCCACACACCAGCATCCAACACAACACCACTCCAGGCCAGGGGATCTGGGCGCACCCTGTTTAGGGAGGACCCCGTCTCAGGCTGGAGGGGGAACTGGGTAGAGGGTGTGGGTAGAGGTAGGAAAAATGGAAAGGACGTCCAGAAATAGAGGAAGTGTGGAGAATGTGAGAAAAACGTTAGTCAGTTGGTGAGACGTCTTGGGGACTGGAGCCAGGAGGAGCTCGCCCCAGGACCAAGGAAGACGTAGAAGCCGGTGATGGGCTCCAGAGACAGAGAAGGGGTCCTAGGGGCACGGGAAGTGAGGCATCCACCCGTGGCGACAGAATCCACACCAACCGTAGTCGAGTGGAGGGACCAGGTCGCAGTGAGGACAAGCCCCAGACTAGTGGAGAGACTGTAAGACTCAACTAGAAAACTGGAGGCTGTGGTATCTGTATGTGCAACAGCCGAATTTGCACATATTCGCTAAAAAGGCGGCCACATAGGGTAAAGGGGTCAAGGGAAACGTCGCCCTGCAGGACCCGAGGCCGCTGGCTTGGGACACTGTGTGTGAGGCGCAGGGCAGGATGGTGAGAGCCAGAGCAGAGAGACGACTCAGGAAGGTACACCAGAAGGGTGTCCCGGTAAAGTGCACCCAAACTACCCGAGAGCTGGCTGGATCACTGACCCGGAGGACACAGCTCCCAGCTGGCTGTAGTAACCTGGAGACTGTGAGTAAAGTGTGAAGACTGCATCCTGCTGTGTCCTCAGATTTATTTACTGTGTCACCTGCCCTGTACTATAACAGTTACCATCATTAAATTAACCTTATAACTGTCCTGGGGCCACGCTCTACCCGTGGAGAGCTGCAACATCTCTGCTGTGTCACCAACTGCCCCAGTGGACCTGAACCGCAGCGTCGGCCATCCAATTGCCGAACACCACGGGTGGAGTCATGATTCAAACTCTTATAAACTGTCCCCCATTTTTATGAAACGGCCAGGGCCACGGAGCCGGAACACACCACCTTGACATCCCCAAAAAGAACTGTTCGGCCCGATTCTGAGTACCCCACGGCCCTGGTGTCGGGTGTGTCAGTATTCCATACTCCTGCTGCTTCTGAGGATGGGCTACAGAGATGGAAGAACAGGAACAATCACTTAACTGTCTCTATCTCCCACTCACACAAGGTCAAAGACAACCTAAAAACTTGACAAAGAGTCTGTAAAGCTGAAAACTTCTGAAAAATTCAGGATACAAGTCATAAATCAAGTTATTCTTCATGTACATGTGGCACCCCTGCGGGGGATTGCCACAGGATCCACCGGTGCAAGGAGGGAATTACACCTTGGTCCACACAGCACACACCACCTTCCACCCCAGACCTGAAGGGGTAGCTCTACTGGCTGCTTTAAGTTAGTTCCCCTTTAAGAATACCCAGGCCTGAGGGGAGGAGTTAGTCAGTCCCTGTAGTTTCAGTTCAGTCTAGTGTGAGAAGGAAGAGAGAGGAGACAGAGCTGCTGGTTGCTGGGAGAGATCCAGGCCCAGGACCAGGGACCACTGACTGCTGTGCGCACCCTAGGGAAAGGGTCGGAGGCAAGTGGAGAAGCAGGGAACTAAGAAAGGGAATCTGTAACTCCAGCCCTTTAGTACACCCGGACACTGGAGTCCGACGCTGCCAGCATTCAGAGCTACAGCAAAACACACCAGAAGACTCAGGAGGAGTTCAGCCCTGAGGAGAGTGAGTAAGAGACACTAAACTGACCAAGCATAGGACCAGGGGCCACAAGAGAAACAGGGCCCCCGCAGAAGGACCTCATTGCCAGTTTAGGACAAAGCCCAAAGAGGGAGAAGAAGTGGTGGGTTCATGCTCAGGCAGGACTCATCCCACACCGCAGAGCACAGACACAGAGGAGGCCTCATAACTTTCTAAGGTGGAAGTCCCAAGTTGCACCAGAGTCCTGGTTACTACTCTGGACAGTACCCGTTATGTTATCATCAGTAAAAGGTACCAAAACAATCCCTGTGTGTCTGTGTGCCTGTCTATTCACCGCTGTATCAGCAAAGACTTAACTACTATTCCCCTCATCCATCCCCGCTGCCCTGAGGTAAAACTCTACCTGTGGGGAGCTGTTCCACACTCTGCTGCACACACCATCACCTCAGCAGCCGGCTTGCAGCGCCGGTACCATATTAGGCTAGCTTCACATTTGCGTTCCCCTCCGCAGCGTTCTGCGGAGGGGATCCGCAATGTGACCGCAGCACCGCAAGCCCCTATCTTTATAATGGGAGCGCACAGTGCTGTGCTTGACTGCGCATGACAGTGCGCACCCTTTCACTGCCACATGTGGTATGTGCGCAGGCGCATGCCTGCGCACAAATCACCCAGTCTCGTCCGCACCAGAAATGCAAGACTGGGTGATTTGTGCGCAGGCATCTGCCTGCGCACAGATCACATATGGCAGTGAATGGGTGCGCATGGTCATGCGCAGTCAAGAACGCTGCAGAGGGGAACGCAAACATGAAGGTAGCCTTACCGGGAACTACAGGTGGCGTCACGTTCAATTGTAAATAGCATCTTACCCCCACCGTTCCCCACCATTGAGGGTCCAGGGCACGGGACCGGGGATCGACCAGCCATGATTCCCCCATCAAAGCCGCCATCAGCCCCGCTTCCCGAGTACCCCATACCCTGTCGACCGCCTCATACACACATAACAGCTTAGTCTGAAAAGTTTCTGAAATGACAGAGAGCTAATGCTCTTATACAAATCCCGATTTAGCTGTCCTTATTATTTTATGGTCCCCAGCTGAATTTCAATGTGTCTCATATTTTCAAAGAGGCAATTGAAAGTTTTTTCTCCAGAGCATTTAGCACTTTGTATTGATTGCAGTTTTTTTCTCCGTAGCTGAGTATTAATACCAGGTTAGTGGTTATGATCCAGTTTATGCTTTTAAAAATGCAGAAGATATTCCCATAAAATGTTTTTTTATTGTAAATCTGTGTACGATGCTGTCTCATTAAAACCAGTAGCCTGGGCAATACAGAATAGCTGCCAATGCTTCTCATAGGAATTCTGCCAAAATTCAGCTTTTGGAAGTTGAAAAACAAACTTGTTATTTTATATCTTGCAAATAAGTGACATTATTAAGAAACATCTGCGATCGAGGAAATTTCAAGAACTGCTCTGTTTTTTTTTTTTAATAATAAGTAATGGGAAAGTTATTGTGGCTCCCCTGCGTCCAGGAGGCCACAAAGGGAACTGCAGCCAGGCAGGTAGGACATTGTTGCACAACAACACCCTCACAGCCCACACAACCCACGTGTAAGAAGAGGTTAACATCCAGCCCTGAGATTAGAAACTCTATGAGATCGAGGGATGGTGGATCAGAGGAGTGGGTTGGGCACACCAGAAGGTCAGGTGACTGACAGTATATAGTGAGGGGGAGGAGTGAAGGAAGTTAGTAGGCCGAGGTAGGCTGAGCTGTAAAGACTGAAGGAGAATCACACGTCCTGCGAGTGCAAGGCTAGGAGCGCAGAATCCGTACTGAGCCAGTGCGAGCCAGAGGGGAGAGAAAGCCCGTCCGATGCTGATGCCACCAGGAGTGTGACAGAACAGAGAGGGACGGTGTAACCCGTGCCCTAGACAGCAGCTAAAGCCACTGACTGCAGGCAGAGAAGTCCCTCCTATGATACTGGAAAGGAACAGAAAGGAGAGAGCCTGGTAGAGCCTCTTGCTGAGGACTGCTGGAGGCTGGGCTGAGTAGAGTGTCGGCTCTAAAGGGGACCGTAGTTCACCCGGCATTCCCAGACACTGACGGGGGATCACAGCTTCACACTAGGATCCCCAACCCAAAGGACAGGTAGCTCAGTGACAACCCGGTCACCGCCATACTGTCCAGTGTCGCACAACACAGAGTAAAGAGAATGTAAACAGCCCGGAAAGGACACTACAGACTGTGTGAGGGGTCACAGGGAGAGAGAGGCCTGGCTGCAGGGAGCAAAGGGGACCCGGAGAGGGAGAAAGAACCCGTGTACTTGAATTGTGTACCGAGAGCTGTACTTCACCTTGTAAGAACTGCAAGCTACCTGTAAACTGTTGGAACAACAAAGAGTAAAGCTTTGGACGGATGACGGGGCAAGCGCATGCGCAGTACGGGGCTTGAAGCTCTAACAGCGGCGCGGGTGTAAATACGTCACCCGGCGCCGGAAATGACGCGAATCGCGTCATACAGCCCCCACACAGCAGCAGTCCGGAATAGGAGAGCGGGGAGGCGCGCAGGGAGGCGCGCATTTGAATGTATGATGAAGATGACGCCTATTCAGGCGTGATATTATGAAGAGGGACAGCCTGGCTGGGTGACTATGAATACCATAGTCACTCATTAACATCAGTAATGAGGTACTTTTATAACGTTTATATTCAGTTTCAATATATGCATTTAGGAGCTAAAAGGAGTGTAGGGTAAGTGTTACTATGCTCTAGGGACAGCTTTTAATAGCTTAGGAGGTGGTTTGGGGGTGACAGGATCCCTTTAAACAAAAGCAGTAGTGATGAGCGAGTGTATTCGTTACTATTTGCTATTCACATGGATAGTATGGTATTCGTATTACTTGTTATTCTGTGAGTATTTGTGTACTCGCCTTGCTATATTCGGATGTCCCGCCCTGCAGTTTTGCTGGGCTTCTTAACCAATCACAGTAATGCCGCAGATATCTTGGTTGTGGCATTACTGTGATTGGCTGGCCACCCGGTGTCATAGGGTGTATTAAAGCCCTGCTGCCACCATTTTGCGCACATTGCATTCAGAGACAGTGTTGGAGAAGGATAGGGAGAGATCGCTCAACTGCTAGGGAGAGTGTTTAGGCCTCTCCATAACACAAAAGCCCTTTTGAGGGCTAGCTCTTGTGTATATGTGGCGCCACCGCCAATCGGGCGTCACAGAGGGGTACTGCACCCGTAAAAGAGGTGCAGATACTCCCACTGCAGGTGGACCCTAGGATGGTGGGTGGTGCCCTATCACAACACTCCCACACTAGATTACACAGTGGGAGGCTACCCGGGAGGGAATAACAGCACCTCTAGGGAGAACAAGGAGGTCTGTCTTTGCCTCTAACTTTTGCTGCTAGGTCTCTCGGCTGAGGGACCAGGAGGAGAGATGGAGGAAGAAGAAAGGGCTTAAGGAAAGAAAGCTTCTCCAGGAGCAGACAGCCTAAGGGTACCTTTACACGCCACAATTTATGGCAGCGATAGGAGGCAATCTAACGTGCGAGTGCACGTTTTTCATAGTTGCCTCAGATCACCGAAGGCGCTCTCACACGCCGCAATTTCGCCCTCCACCTAAGGTGACGTGTCGCCCTGGAAGTTCCCACACCAACAGCGGGAAACATCCGGTAGACTCCTGTCGCCGCTTCACACGCCGCAATCCCCAAAGGAATGTGGGCGTATATGTTCAGCGTGGCCAAAACATAGGTGTGCCAAATTGTTTTACACCGCGCCCCAAACACGCTCATTGGACAACGCAATCGCGTCATGATTGGCCAACCTGCGCTGGAAGGCTGGCTGATACGTGACGCCATTGTCTCGGAGTTTGGAATGAATACACGCTCGTGTCGTTGAAAGTGGCTGCTGTGACACACTTTCAAGCCACTCAAGTGTCACATAGGTTTTAAGCAGGACAGTGGCTTACACTACACAATGGTTTGCTATGTGTGCGTCTGTAGCTGATGGTGGGAACATACATGTCGAGCCCACTGGGATGAGGGTACTCGGTACCGGACCGTGTCTGATACTGGGGGAAGTCACGGGTGGTCCTGGTCCGGACCGTGTCCCGGGCCCTGGCAAATAAAAGGGTGTATTTACAGGGGAGAGTAGTTTATCGTGACACAACCCACTATATGCTGCCAGTAAGGGGGCCGCCGCTGCTGCAGAACCTCCGGGGACGATGTAGTGGCAGCATAGATGGTATAGTTCCTGTGGGTAGAACTGTATTCCCCGGGGCAGTGATGGTATAGTCTATAATGGATATGGATGGTGAAGACGGGGTTAAAGAACACACACTCACGTTTTGTAGTCAAAGGTGCAATTCTCCTTTTCTCCTGATGCTGCAGCTTCTTCTAATCTGTGTGCAGAGCTGGCAGGCTTGTAGCTCTGCAGGTGGGATCTCTCTGCTGCTGGATGTAGGGCAAAGGTTGCAATCAATACACAGACTCACAGTTTTGCTGTTTTCCAAAGCTTTACTGCGGATGTTGTTGCAGATTATAGTCCACAGAGTCTGTAATGGGGCTAAGCTCTCTTCCCACCCTGTCCGGGTCATCAGCTTCCTCGTGTTACGCTGTGTGTGTGTCCTGGCTGCTGCCTCTAGCTGAGCTGCTGGGACTTCTCACTCTTTCTCTGTGTTCTGCTGTTACCACTTGGCTAGGCAACTTGAGTCCTCTGTGCTGTGCTGACCCCTCCGTGTTGCTTTGCACTGGTACTATGGGCATCTAGAAATCCCACTGTTCCTGGATTCACTGTGCTGTGGCTGCCAGACACAGTATCGGATCCGGTGTCCATTCTGTGCGCTCTTCTGGGGCAAGTGAAGGTGTCACTCCAGCTCCCAGACGTGTTCCTCAGTCTGTAGTTCTCCTGTTCCTCCGACCCTTGCTGGGCCTGCACTGAACTAACTCTGCTCTAACTGTGCTCTTCACAGCACTGATCTGTGCTGAACTGAGCTCTCCCTCATGAGCAGGAGTATTTAAGGAGCAGGTTGTGCTCCCCCTCCTGGCCCAGAGGTGCTAGTGTTTGTCAGTGTGTAGTGGGGAGAGAACCCATGTGGTGTTATTGTGGCACATTAACCCATGGGGTGTCACATACACACAACACTATGCCCATATGTTCCTACATTGGTCCATGCCATGGCACAGCTGCCATGGCACAACTGAATTATGTTTGTGTACACATGTTTGTGTGTGTAATGGATTGTACCTACATACCCCACAAACACTATTGCTTGCTCAATGTGTGTGGACACGTGACCCTGTGGGCACAACACATCACAATGGATATGTACTCACAGTTGCGCCATACACTGTGGCCCAAAGGGCTGACCCTGTGTACTGCATATTACCACACAATGTTTCACGGAACCATCAATACCATTTTACGGATCCCATACCTCTGTGCACAACATAAAGCTCTGTGCAACTGCCCTGTATCCCAAAGTAACGACACACACAGGTTGTTGTTTGGATCCATTTTTTTTTTACTTTATATTTTTGTGCACCAAAAAAACATGACAAAGTAAAACCCCAAAAAATACTCACTAACTAACTAAATAATGTGAACACACAAAAAGCCAACCCAAATCCTCATGGTGCAGCCACCCTGGTGACTCCACCCTCCTCATCATGTTGCTGCCTCACAGCACCAGCCACCCTACACCTGCTGGTGCTGCCAGGCCACTGCCCCAGGGCGATTAAAGTAGGAGTCCGACCCTGGCTCAGCGTCTGGAGTGGCGCTACACCATGGTCGGTAGCACGCCAATCCCTGGGACGGACCTCCCCTGTTGTGGGGTCCACTGAATTCACATAAATTGGCGGCGTGTATGATGAGTCATCCCTACGACGCAGGAAGTTATGCAGCACACAGCAGGCCAGCACTACCACATCAATAGATTCCAGTTTCATATGCAGACGTGTATGAAAAACCCGGAATGTATTGGCCATGATCCCGAATGCATTTTCAACCACACAGCGGGCCCGAGATAGCCGGTAATTGAAAATGCGCTGCTCAGAAGTAAGGGTCCTCTGGGGATATGGCCGTAGTAGGTGTGCCCGAAGTGGGAAGGCTTGATCCCGTACAAACGCAAAGTTGAGATGATGGGTTGTCTCATCATTTGAGGGCAAGTTCAGCCCACCTGTCCTTAGGTCTTGGGCCAAGAAACAGTGTGCGATCACACCCCCATCTGAGATACGCCCGTTCATTCCATGTCCACGTAGAGGAACTCATAGTTTGCATCCACCAGGGCCATGAGGACTATACCAAAATATCCTTTGTAATTGTAATACAAAGACCCCGAGTTTGGGGATTTAGTGATCCTCACGTCACGTGCTTACCATCCAATGCACCGCCGCAGTTTGGAAATTGCCAGCGGTCCTCAAACCCTCTGGCAACATCCATCCATTCAGCGGGTGTTGTGGGAAACTGGATATTGGATGGCAGCAGACTACTCCAGATAGCCTCACACGTCTCGGGGATCAGGCGGCTCAGCAGGGACAGTGATACACGTGAAGTGTATTGCAGGTCGGTCCTTGACCGACCTGTAGCCAGGAACCGCAAAGTTACAGCCAAAAGCTCCTCAGGTGGCACAGCTCGACGCATCAGTGTCCTGTCGGGCTATCAATGGCCTTATGCGTTCCCCACAATTGCTCTTCCACCAAGGCAAGAGCCACGATAGCATCTCCATCAGGGTCGAAAATCATCTCACTTACCAACCCCTGCAAAAGTGAGAAAAAGAAACATCACTACAAGAACGCTTCATCACACATTATCTACACACACCACCTCCGTCCCTATACATCTCCTGCCCACTTTACCACAGCATACCCAAGTGTGAACACCAGCTCACACACATACATATCTAGCCCCATTCAAGGGCCAAACACAACATTGCACTGGCTGACAACCAAACCTGGTCACTCTACACCCTGGCCCTCCTGTCCAATACATCTCCCTTGTCAAATGCAACACTTCATGAGGCTAAGCCCATCTATGTGGCCATAATGTTGACGTGTGACCACAAGGCATGGCCAAAGACATAGGTCACATTAATGAAATCATGGTTTTAACACATCTATACAATTACTTTACACACGTACCCCAGCCTTTGTGTCTTATGCTGAAAATATCATGCCACGAAGCAGACTATTGAATACTCATCATGTCCAAGAGACTTCCCTGATGTGTTGTGAATGCAGGATGCAGGATGTTCAGAGCCAGACATTCGCAGAAGCCACACGCCCCATTCCACATCTGAGTGTGGCCTTAAACATCCCATTGTGTGTCCACGACAGTACTATGTGTCCTCAATTCAGATGCTCCCCGCAACTAAATACACATGCATCCTTCAAACATGATCCTGTATGGCAAAGGCAAAATGTCTTTTTAATGAGGATAGGGTTTAGGTTATGAAAACACTCACGCATCCATTTGCCTGGACACAATAGAAAATAGTGATTAAAACTTCACGAGTAACTACATACCCCACCACTTGGGCGTGACCTACAGTACACAATAGCGACCCGTAATGGTAAGGTGCTGTAAACGCAACACAGCCATATCACAGTTCATGTTTGCACATCAGTACTTACTTAATGACTCTGGGCAGCAAGCGTGACCGACCTCGGCTTTTTATATGGTAACCAACCAATCAGAACGTAGCGGCGTCTTGTAATCGACGTAGCCGCCTAGGCATACACAGGTACGACCAATGATTAAGTGCCATTGCACTTTTTTGATTGGTCAGGTTGTGTTTAAATAAGCACGTGCTGGGGCGCCTCCCCTGCTCCGACTGGAATGTGCATTGTGCTAGTAGTGTCTCATCACAAGATCTCTATTGTACAGACGGTAAGTGGGGGCACATGCTATTGGGCACTCCTGGACGTTATTTTCTGTGTGCTGCAGACCCATATGTTGGCTGATGTTTGTGCGCCTTATGTACAGCTTCATGTAGCGTCCTGTAGAAGTGTATTTAGCGACGTCTACGCATCGTAACTACACTCCGTGTCCTGTAGCACACATAATGTTCTGGGAGATCCTTGCCAGGACAATGTGTACTACTGCATATGTGGATTCCTAAATATGTGTGGATCAGATGAGGGTGTGTTTTAAGTAGTTAGTAAGCCCATGAGTGCCATTTGTAATGACAGACCTTGACATATTTCCCTGCAGTGGCCCAAAATACATATATCACCAGGCATGTCCTGCATGCCCCATGTATGGACACATGTTAAGCCCAATAATAATTTTGCATAGCCAAGCTGACTACCAGAACACATGTAATTAGTATTGCTGGACATGGACACACAGAGTAGTCACCTTGTGATGTCCATGTCTTTGTTTGCATGACACAATTTTTTGTTTTATTTCACAGATGGCTGAGTATCACGATTTTGTGACACAGCTCCTCACATATACCAGGAACACAAATGCCTGTGGCGGGTGTCGCTGCCTGCTTATCACGACCAGGCAGCAAGGGCTGCGGCCTACAGGCCGCTGGTGGAGCTGTCTAACCGTCTCTAACCTCATAAGGTCTGGACAGTGCCCATGGTTGCGGATAAGATCAAAAGCACGCGCACCGTGTTCACCAAGACACACAAAAAGTGGCTTGAGGCCCGGACCGGGGCTGGAGCTGAGGAGGCCCGTAGCCCAACTCTCTGGTACTATGACCTCCTCACCTTCACCATGTGCCAGGAGGGACCTCGGGGAACACGGTGCAGCAGGTGCCGCCCGCAACCAGCTGTGGCTGCAGCCCAAGACCCTGCCCGTCGCAGGAGGTGGGTAATTGTGTTTGTGTGATCTATCTACCCGGCTTGTTCTTTGAACTGATGTGGGGTTTGCAGCACATGTGGTAGTTACCTTTGTGCTTTTCCTGCACCAATCATGTTCACTGTTCTTTTCTATCTCTTTTGTGGTCTCTGTTATCACAGATTGTGTTGTGTTATTTGTGGGCACTTTAGATATCAATGTGGACCCTCAGGTGAGTATACTGCACTGGTCTACTTTTTTGGATTTTTCTTCTCAAAACTCTGCTCCTGTTGCTTTTGGTGTTAGCCTTGGTGAGATTGGCTCTATGTTGTCTTGGGTGTTTGGTTGTGGTATTAGCTTCAATTACATAGCAACATGTGGCTGATGTTTGTTTTCTTTTTGTTTATTTTTCAGGCCCCTCGGGAGTCTGACTCCAGTGATGAGGAGCCAGCAGCTGGCGAGGCTCTCCCCTCAACATCTGCGGGAGAGCCAGTGCCTGAGCCCAGTGGTGGGGGGCCGGGCCCAGGGCCCAGCTCTGGAATCCGACTTAGAAGACCACCTGCCCCACCAAACACGGAGCTGGGTACCTGGGCGAAACGGGTCCTCCTCGATCAAGAGAGGACCCCCGGCTCTGGGATCGGGTAAGTTGTCAGTGAGATACTGGCCCGTATGGAGGCAGAGCAGTGTGACATCGCCGAGCGGGCCATTTTTCGTGTCCTGGAGGCGGGCGTTGATGGGTCCCTGTGATGGGGGGCGTCATGGACATTTTCCCGGAAGACAACCCCAGGGCCCACTGCGCCCGCAAGATGCATGGTGAGGAGGTGCCAAAATCGTTATACTCCACCTCCCCCCGGAGACAGCCCAGCAGAGCTGGGACATCAGAAGGCCGCTGGGTGTATGAGGAGGAGAGGGAGGCCCCATTGTCTGATCCAGCAGAGGAGAAGGAAGAAGAAGAGCACTACTAGCCAATGCACAAGCTTGGCCATAACAGACAGTTTTTTGAGGGGCAAGTGTGCTCCTTTTTATTTTTCACCAATATTCTTTAAAAACAAAACAAAATAAATGCTTAATTTAACCACCACTCTGTCCATTTCTGTGTCACGTTCATCAGTATGTTTGTGTGTGTGTGTTTGATACTGTGGGTGTCATATAGTAGACATTGATGACATATAGGGGTGCATGGCGGTTGTCATGGTCCAGTATGGTGACATGTTTGCAATGTCACACCATACATCTCTAGATAAACCGTGGCCCAGTGTGGTTGGTGAAATGTAACCTCACAAATGTTACCCTGTGTGTGTTGCAACAAGGGATGACACAGGATGTAGCTGGCCAGAATTTTATTACAGACCAACATTTAGAACAAGCATTGCCAACACAATCCAAAAGCCTTGGTCAGGTTAGGAGTAGCCAATACACACTACCCACTTTCCCAATGTGGGACACTATAAGACAAGAGGCCAATGTGGCCTAAAAAACTAAGGTGCCAACATGGCAACAGGAAAAAAAACAAGGGTCAAACATTGAAAACAATGATTAGGGGAGTCTGGTCCCATTACTGGGTGGGGGGTGATGGATTAGGGGCCCTGTCGAACTGGGCTGTCTGGAGGGCGTGTATCATGGCACCCAAGCGGGCAAGGTATTGCTGCCCTTTTTGGTGTGCCCTCTCCATGTGCTGCTGTGCCTGCTGGTCATCCAGCAGCAGCTCCTCAATGGTAGGTACACCTGTATGGGAAAGAAGGACATTTGTGAGTTACCTGTGTACGTGTAGGTGGGTGTTTTAGGGAATTGTAATTGATTATACGTACGCAGCACATTACCACCCCGGGTGCCATCTGTAGGAGATGGGGATGGGCTATTGTATGTGTCACAGGTCACACATGTGTTGCAAGGTGTCATGTGGGTGTGGAACATCGCATTTATATGTTGGTGTCACCTTTGCAGTCAGGACACAACTATTTTTGCCACCACACAGGTCAATGACCACTATAGCCATGACCATTTGGATGACAAATGAGTGTTTTGTACACCTTCATGTTGCAGTGTAACCAACAAGCAGATGCACATTGGTGACAGCTCCACATGGTGGCTAGGCCACATTATGTGGCATGGCACAATACCACATGCTGTTTGTGTAGTGTTTGGAGTATTTAGCTTACCATGTGTGTGTTTGGCATTGCCACATACTCATCACGCAGCCTGCCAAAACTGGCACGAAGATCCACAATGCGCCCTGGTGACTTGTGCTTCAGGTCTGCGATCTTCTTCTGGATCTGCTTGCAGGTCCTCTCCACCACCAGTTTGTGGAGCAGGGCCCGCTGGATGCTCCAGAGTATGCTGCGCTTGCGCAGCCGTGAGTGCCGGTGACGCTGGTCACACCAGTAATCATGGCGGTCACATTGGTCTATGAGGAGCATTAGCTCCGCCAGACCCCATGTGGCAGTGCGCTGTGCGGCAGCCATGACTGTTCTCCTATGTGCAGGGGAGGGGCAGGCACCTGGCAGGCAGGGAGTAACTAAAACAAACGTCATGATGTCACCACGCACACTGGCGCCACCTAACAACATTGAGGACGCTAACAAGGTAGCTGTCTGCGGAGCGGGAGTAGCATAATATAGCCATCAGCGTCAACAAATTCACAACCGATTGCAGTGCGTTGCCCATGGCACTCATGTGCAATGTGTAGTCCAACATCTGCATTGTCATGTGTGGCAGTATGGTGGACCCAGTGAAACTTCAAATACACGCGCCCAGCATAGCTTGCGCTATTGAATGCGGGCGTAATTGGACTGATGTAGTGGATGGTTGTGTAGGTGAAGATGTGTGTGGTGCTAAAGTGACAGCTCTTAAAATATGGCGCCCTGTGAAGAGACAGCCAATCTAAACACAGTAGCCACCACCAATGATCGCTGACGAAGCGCGGACTCCATCACGCTGTGGCACACCTACGGGAAATCAATAGGCGACGCAGATTCCATCCCTATCGCCCGTTCACATGCTAGGAATGTCGCCTTCATGATTGCCTCTGATTTTGGAGCAGTGCTGAGAAATCGGAACCCTGTGACACCTTTTTTTTATGGCCGCAAGATTCCCCAATTACATGCCGCAATTGCGAGGCAATTTCACGGTGATCGTGCCGAGGTGACATATTGCCGGTCAGATTCCTCGCCGCGGTTGCAGCGTGTAAAGGTACACTAAGAGAGTGAGGAACTCAAGGGAGTTTGTCCCAGACAGCTTACCGGGCACCGGATCCCGCACCTGTGGGATACTTTAAGACCACAGAGAATCTGGAGTCCCGTGGAGTCTTTAATTCTCCCGGCACCAGAACAGACCAAAACAGGGTACCAGGCACCACCAAGGGAATGAGCGGTCAGCCAGTAGAAGGTTAATCGACAGCTGTGAAAGTGAGAGAAGAAAGGAGGTCAGGTTGATTTCAAGTCGCCAGGCTTCACACACACAAACTGAGAAGCAGGAAGGAACAGACGGGGTTAGAGCAAACAGGCACACCGAGGGTTCCACCATACCACCTGGGATCCACCCGGAGGAAAAGTGACTTTTGACTCTGCTTGTTTTCCTTCAAATGAACTTGTTCCCATACAGAAACGCTGCCCTGGAGATCTAGCCCTACCTGTAGAGGACTTTACTATACTAGCCGCACTACCATCTACCTCCGGCGGACTGTGGCGGCGCTGGTGACATCTCACCAGGAACTACAGGTGGCGTTACGACAAACTGTATATAATCCCCTGTAAATATAACCCCTTTTTGAAGATATACCCAGGACACGAGATCAGGTGCAGCCACCATTCCCCATGACACAGCAGACGCTACCCCTGAAGCCTGATACCCGAGTACCCCAAAGACTGGGCTCGACATATACTACGTCAGTGTAGGGTAGAGAGGGAGAGATACACCAGCAGGGACAGCGTAAAGGAGACACTCAGTAACTCCATAATACCACCAAAACAATAGCTCTTTTGAGAGCTGAAGACACAGAAAAGAGTCAGAGTACAGGGAGTACAGAGTACAGATACTCCAGCAGGGACAGTGTTAATGAAGTGCTCAGTAGCTCCATAATACCCCCCAAAAATAGCTCTTTTCAAACCTTTTTTGGGGTGATAGCCTGCCTTCTGCTGTCCACATTACAAAAAAAGTTGGTTAGTGCCCTCCAAACATTTCCTTCTGCCTGCTACTGACACGCCCAACTCCAGGGCCGGGGGTACTCGTTACCGGGCCAGTTCCTACGGTGCTTTTTGGGGAATGTCAAGATGGCCACCCGGCTCCGTGACCTTAACGGCGTCATTTAATAAACATGGATTGATGGGGAAGACAGGGAAAAGGGGTATTCGTAATGCCACCAGCGGTACACGGCCATGGGAGGCCGCCGCTGCTTCAGAACTCCTGGGGACAGTGACCGGCAGCTTGGATGGTTCCGCTCCCCGCAGGTGGAGCCCAGTCCTCAGGGCAGCTGGAAGGAGGGTTCAGTTTGTACCTTGGCAGATATTCATTAGGTCATCAGCACCCTGGTGTTTCATGTGGCCTCTGCAGCTGGTGGTCGCCGCTAAAGTAAGTCTCACACACCAATACCGGAGTACTGTAACTTTTACTTTGTGTCAGCATGGCCCCGGGTGCTTCTCCTTGCCAACCTCCGGTTCAGTGTTGTCTCCAGAATTGGGAGAGTGCAGTCAAATCTCTTAAGGTGTTCCTCTCTCTCTCTTACTGGGTGCCTCTTTCTCTGGTGGTCTCTCAGCACTATAAGGTAGTTTCTCCTCTCCTCTCAGCGCCTCCGCACACAGAGCTCAGGTACCGACAGCCACGGGTGCTCAGTTGTACCACTTCCTGATACTGCTCCCTAGTTTCGCCGTCCTCTCTAAGTTGTGTCGGGTGTTTGGCCGCAGCTCCCATTAGGAACTCGGGGCCTCCGGTTTCAACGGTTCGGGCCTACAGCATCCGCAACGTGTTCAGGGCTGGTTCCCTGTGATGTCCACCAGCCCCTCTGTCCTCTCGCCAGATATGGGCGTATGGGGATCTATGTCTCATTCTGTACCCCGAGGGCTCCATTATTCCTCCACACCAATCGGACGTTCCCTCCCGGGGTGAGCGTGACCGTGCTCCAGCCTGCGGAAGTAAAGAGTCGGGGGGGTGGCTGCAGGCAGAGGGAGAGGCTGTGTCTTATCATGCTGCAGCCGGCGGCGCCCATCACACAGGGAGCCGATGTGTGGTGCAGGCCTGCCCCCTTCTACACAGCCGCCCCCCCTGCCTGCTTGCCGTCTGAGACTCAGTGCTCACACTGTCCAATGGATGGTGCGGCCCTGCTCCTTACTTCTGCTACACTCAGACTCTACTTCTACTCCTCTCCACTACTGATCCTGTGTTCTGCTCCTGCACTTCTCTTTTTCCCTCCTGACTACGTTTAGGTCCTCCCACTTAGGGATCCTAAGTGTTGTGTGTGTGTAGCTCCACTGCGCTATCCCAGCACCTGGAGAGCAGAGGCACAACTCTCCCTCTAATGGAGGAGTGCAGTACCTCTGGTGGCGGCCTACCTGTTTTTGTGGTAATAGTCTACCTTCTGGTGTCCACATTACTACACTTGAAAAGGCGGTTATTGCCCTCCACAAAGCAATAGTCTAAACATTTCCTACTGCCTGCTACCAAGCATGCGCCAGCCCATTTTCCCAGTTGTTTTTGTGGTAACATTTAGCCAGGATTGTGCCATCAAAAGCTCACAAATTAATACAGTCCTATAGTGCTTGTAAAATCCCAAGCAGTATTACTACCATGTAATGGTGTTTAGCAGAAAGCATGCACTATTCAATGGTCCCCTGTCAGTTTTGGGGGTCACAGTTTTATGTCCACTGTCTAATGCTAAGTGTTTGTTGTGTATGTGTATCTGCATGTTGTGTGCAGGTGGCATTAGGGCCTGCTTCCTGGACAACATATTGGGAAGCAGTTAACATAGGCGAGTAGATGGAAACCATGATGAAGTTGGGCCAACTATTCTTGGCATGGGTAGGATATGTGCTGTCCCAGACTGTCACTCTGTCCCCCCTCCACCAGGTTCACCCAGTGTGCCGTCAGAGGAATTTTATCATCCCTGACTGTCCACATCAATATCTCCACATGTCTGTTGCTACGTGGACCATCCCAGTTACGGCATTGCTGACAGCACAGTTGATGTTGTTTAACATGGGCTTCTGTAAAGCGTGATCGGAACATCAGGTACAATAGCGGTGCCACTGGCTAGGAAACCAGTATCCTGTGGCAGCCATAGCCAAGAGATCATGATAAGACTGCATTACCACAAGCCTAAAGGGAAACATCTGCACGGTTAGTAATGTTGCAATCTGAGTGTTTAATATTTTTGCCTGTGGGTGAATGTTTGCGTATTTATGCTTTCTATCCAAGTTCTGGGACAATAGCACGCTTCGCTGGGATTAAAAAAGTGGACATGGTTCATGTTGGTTGCTGTGTCTGTGCAACCACAGCTCGGGGCAGGAGGTGGGAGCGCCTGCTTCATGGACAACAGATTGTGTAGGGCCCTTCCAAAAGTATAGAGGAGGGCCCTCACTAATGTATAAAGGAGGGCCCTCCAAAATGTATATAGGAGGGACCTCCCAAATGAATAGAGGAGGGCCCTCACATATGTACAGATGAGATGTCCTTCAGTGCCAGCAACCATGGCTTTGCTTATGCTGTATTCATGGGTGGGCTGGTACTTCTAGGTGAGGAGCGGGTGGGTGGGGGTGGGGGGGGGGCTATCAGAGATTTTTAGGAGCCAGGGGGGGGAGGGGTGGTTAGTGGGGGGGTGCATGCTATCAGAAGTTTTGAGGAGCGGGAAGGGGGGGGGGCGAGGTCCCTGTATATCGGAGCTCACTCACATAACTGTCAGCCGCGTCTCCTGCTGTTCCACATGTCCGGCTGCAAAGTGCCGCCGGCTGGCCCATTTCTGTGTAGTGGGTGGACCTAGATGAGGGCTATACCACCAGCCCAGGGGGTCCTTGCTCCCCTGCCACCTGGGATAGTCCGCCCCTGGCTGTGTTATTCTTGAGGCAGTGGTTTCAGCACCAAATGAATAGAGGAGGGCCCTCTCAAACATATGTTGCAGAGCCACACCTGGGCCCTCACCAAACTGAGGTTTGCAGGCCCTCCGAACAATTGATTTGAGGGCTGCAGAATGACATGGAGGATGAGGAGGAGGAGAAGAGGAGAGACAGAAACTGGCATAAGAGTAGATGGAAACCATGATGGAAGTTGGGTCAACTACTCTTGGCGTGTGTAGGATGTGTGATCAGTGCTGCCACTAGGAATTTCGGGACCCATATGTCACGCTGGGAGCGGGAGAGACACTCAGCGTAGGACAACGACGGGGGGGGGGGAATAAGGAGTCCCTAAAGCTATGGGCACAAAAGGGAGAGGGTGACCCTAGTCTTACTGGGGCTGACCCTGTCTGCCCTGACGTCCCTATACAGTTTCCTCAACTGTCGCCGACCACGAACCTCGTCCCTCTCTGATCCTAGCACTACCTTATCTAAGGATCAGATGGAGAGGTTCACTAGACCCCTCCACTAACAACTAAAGACAAACACAAGGAAAAACAGACAATGGGGAAAGAAAACACTTATCTTGCAGCAGAGCACAGCAACCTCCACAACCTCAGCTTCTGCTGGAGCAAGGATAATGAGTGTCCAAGGAAATATCACCTGCACCGAGGGAGGGCAATGAAACTCCTTATAAAGGTGGGAAGAACCTGCTGGGTCCTAGTGACCCAGAATACTGGTGTAGAAACCAGACCGAGCACAAGACCTTCCCAGCCGTCTCCCCATGATAGGGAGATCTTATCATACCTTCTCTCTATCTACACAGAAGGTAAATGCCCCTGAAAGACGGACCGTCCTCAAACATTATGGCTGATTGGCCAAACGCTGGGACCGTCTGCGCGTGGCCTCTACCCTGTCATCCGTGCCACCCGTGACACCATACTGCCAAAATTTTGGGGCACCCCTGAGACTCCGCCCAGCCCCCACCCCAGCTCCGCCTCCACCCAAACATACATTATATTTATAGTGAAAAATAGGAACAGCACCAAAAATTCTCAATTTATGTGCAAAGCTTTCCCTACCAGATGGTTCCTTACAATAGAGTAAAAAAGGAAAAACAGTACAAAAAAATAGAAAAAAGTGGACTTTATTGCCCAATGCATAGCCACACCATTGGGCAATAAAGTCCACTTTTTCTATATTTTTGTGCTGTTTTTCCTTTTTTTTTTTACACTCTCTCTATTATATATTACACACATCCACATTTGAGACTGCTATGGGCTGAATACACAATAGCTGTATACACAATAAAGAATACACAATAGAGATGGCTGCGGGCCGTATGGACAATGGAGATGGCTGCTGGCCGTATAGACAATGGAGACAGCTGCGGGCTATACACACAATAGAGCATACACAACAGAGACTGCTGCCCAATGGAGATGGCTGCGGGACAAAGGCACAATGGAGACGGCTGCGGGACCTATGTACATTGGAGACTGCTGAGAGACGTATGCACATAAGTGACTGCTGCAGGATGTATACACATTGGAGACTGTGCAGGACGCATACACAGAGACTGCTGGCCATATGCAGAGACTGCCGGCTGTATATCTTGTATACACAGACAGCACTCTACTGTATATACAGGTCCACACTATATACATACAGTATATAGATAAACAAATACAGCATCCAGTGTGGACCTATATATAGAGTATAGTGCTGTGTAGAGACAGAGAGCAAGTGACAGAGCGAGAGAAACAGAGAGCTCTGTATATACACTAGTCCTATATCTGCTAAAAAGTAATTATGTATATAATGCTAACAAGAGCTGACATGAAAAACAAGTCTAATACTGGACAATACTGATAACATAAACAATATCCTATTTTCCACAGAATATTGACTAAGTTCACAGCAAGCACCTACTCACCCATGTGAAAATCTGCACAAATAGACACTGAATGAAGTAACCACGATACGCAATCACCAGGTAAACTCTGAACTAAATACTAATAAAATGAAGGGATACCAGTAATTTGTTTTACAAGATCCACAATATATCTTTTCATGGAGTCCAAGCACAGCCCCAAAAATAACCTAACAAGCAAGAAACCCGGTTAGCCACATCTATGATGGTAAGACCCTTCAGTATAACATTAATCATACAGAATATTAGTCAGCAGAAACCATATTGATTCACATTTTATTTTCAGAACACGTGCATACTATCCATATTGTCCAGGAACATTGACTCTCTAAAAGAAGAAGCCAGCAGCAGGAGGTGTACTCCACCATCAGCACCCCAATGCTCCAGAGAGGGACCTAATAGTCCACATTATTGCTCAAATAACGGAAATGAGATTAATGCATGCAAATCCGAGCAATACATCATGTACCTTTTGAATGTTTTAAGAGTACTACTGTATATATGATAAAAAATGTTTAGAATAAAATTTCCTAAAAAGGGTTATAACGTCAGTGCATCAGCTGGTTATTTCCATACTAACATATTGGGGTACATTGGGAGATCAATAAGCCATGATATAAAGAAGGTAGCGCTGGGTCTACACAATACAGGATCCTCAAAAAGACGGAGAGTCTGAACGCTAAATCGGGAAATGCATTGCCTTGGCTGGGAAGCCAAACGGCACTGCATTTCACTGGATTTACAGATCCTCAAGAAAACGCTGCAAATACGCAGTGTGTGAACGTAACCTAACATCACCACTGCAGCAAACATACAGCAAAATCTGATGTTTTGATTGTAAACCACAAATTTCTTAGAGGGTTAGTTTTTGAGTTCCAGTGAGTGAGGAGTATTCAGTCTGAGAGGAAGAACAGTTCAGACGTCCTGGGGACTGGAGTCGGAGGAGCTCGTCCCAGGATAGATAACGGCAAGATTGAGGGACCTGTCGGAGAGGGTCTGAGAAAGGGGAGGAGAGAGCCTGGGGAGTGGAGCCAGTTGCCGGCTCACCCCAGGCAGAAACTCTACTCTGAAACTAAAGACCCAGCAACCAAAACCGGAGGACGGGAGACTCCACGTCTCCCGGCCACAGCAAAGCATTTGGAGGCACAGCAGCACTCGAGAGCCCAGGGATAACCGCCAGAGGAGCGGTACCAGAGAAGGGCTCAGGCTGCCTGCCATATGGGTAAGAGACTCACCAGCAGGAAGAAAGGGTCGCAGCTTAGCTACAGGCAGCCAGGACCAGCAAAGAGGAGCGCAGCAGGGAGGCCTCAGAACTCACTGGGTGAGGAGATCCCCAACTTCCTTCCAGGCAGTCCGGACTCACAACATCACCTGTGGTCAGTGTTCTGGTCTGAACCTTCAACTACCGTGTTTCCCCGAAAGTAAGACCCTGTCTTACATTTTTTTGGGGGCCAAAAGTGGCCCCCGGTCTTACTTTCGGGGGGGGTTTTATATTGGGTGCCCCAGCAGTGTGGCCTACAGGCCCCCTCCTGCTGGCACACTGCGGGAGTGGGTCGCACGTCACGTGCGCCCGCTCATTAGATATGCACTGCATCCCCCTGTCAATCAGCGGCAGGGGGAGCAGTGCATTATATATATGGGCCCCCCTCCTGCTGGCACACTACTCCCCAGTTGGTGTTCTGAGGCCCCCCCTGCTGCTGCTGCTGCTGCTCACATCTTACCCTCCAGGGTCTTCTTGCAGCAGCCAGCGCGTTCGTCATCTGTCCTCGGCTGTCTCCCGGATCATGTGACCCGTCGCAGCGCATGACGTCATCGCGACTGCGACTGGCCGGTCACATGATCCGGGAGACAGCCGAGGACGGAGGACCGACGCGCTGGCTGCTGCAAGAAGACCCTGGAGGGTAAGATGTGAGCAGCAGCAGCAGCAGCAGGGGGGGCCTCAGAACACCAACTGGAGGGGTAGTATGCCAGCAGGAGGGGGGCCCATATATATAATGCACTGCTTCCCCTGCCGCTGATTGACAGGGGGATGCAGTGCATATCTAATGAGCGGGCGCAGGTGACGTGCGACCCTCTCCCGCTCTCCCCCACCCCCCGCTAGGGGCCTTATATTAGCCCCCCCCGGTTGTAAGGCCTTATATTCGGGGGAGGCCTTACATTAGCAGGCCCCCCCTTTACCCCTAGGCGGCCTTACAATCAGGGGGGGCTTACTTTCGGGGAAACACGGTACCAGTAAAGGTAGAGGAGACTACGTACTGTGTGTCTGTTGGTTATTCCGCGCCCTCAGTCCTGAACTCCAATGGCTTACCACCACCATAGACATGCAAAAAATAGTAATGGCGGTCTAATCAGGTCACCACCTGATGAAGACTGTTTGTATGCAGTTGAAACGCGTAGTGGAGCTGTGAGGGGAGCTAAGAAGTTAATAAAAGGTTTGACATTTATGAAAACATCTTACATGTCTGCTTGTTCCTTAGAGCGCTCCTAATTAGACCGCCATTACTATTTTTTGCATGAAAACTACTCCCTTTTTGAGGGACTGGCGGCTGGAGCAGCTCAGGAACAGCACAAACAATCTGCCTTGAACAGGAGAGAGGAGAGCAGAGAGGCATTGCATATACCGCCGGCGGCGGAGGCTGTTAAACCGGGTTGTGCAGGAATTGCACAACCCGATAAGGTGAGTGGCCACCTATCCACGCCACTTAGACGTTTTTATTAAGGGGATCCTACACATTTGCGCCCCTTTTCCTTTTTGTTTTACACCACCATAGACAGTACCGGTTGCCCTGGGGAACCGCTCCACCCATGGGGAGCTATACCACTTTAGCTGCGATTCCATCATCCCCAGAGGTCCCGCATGGCAGCGTCAGCCATCAATAGCCGAACATCATGGGTAGCATCACGACTTCAGCCCCCAAAACCTTAACTACTGAATTTTTATTGACACCGCCAGGGTCACGGAGCCAGGTCTTGACCCCTGTGATTGCCCAGCAGTACCGTAGCCCGGTTCCAAGTATCCCACCACCCTGGGGGGGCGTGTCACATTTATGTTGCATTTTTGCTGCGTTTCTGCACTTGTTCTTTGCTTTCTATGAAAAAACCCAGCCAAACGTAGGAAAAGAATTGACATGCTCATTATTTTCAAAATGCAGCAAAACCTGTGCCATGTTTCAATTTCTGCAAAGAAATAAAACTAATGTGTGTGGACAGCTTTTTCTGGAATCACAATCTAAAATGCAAGTTTAGATTAACATAGATTTGCATAAAGCCATAGTAAAAAACAAAGCACAAAAACGCAGCAAAATGCAGTTTGTGAACATAACCTTATTCTAGATTCGTACCATGTATGTTAATGCATACAAGTTTGTTACTAACATTAGATGAGGGCCCATTTCTATTGCATCGTGTGATTGTAGAAAGTGTGCAATTATATACTATGTTGTTAATGTTTTCGGTTAGGAAATTAAATAAAAATAGGTGCATTTAAAACTCAGTGACAGCAGTAGAATTGTATAACACGTAAATAACAAAGTAGGGATGTATATGTGAAATATCATGAATGCTGTAATAGATGAAAATGCTGCTATTCATGGGGAAGTAACGAAAATAATCACATGATACTGACACGCTTCATGGGAGCCGGGGGGGGGGTATTCGGAGCCAGGTTTGATGATGTCGTCGGGGGATGGGATGTCACATTGGCGTGACCCAGTCCGTGGCCCCGGAGCAGTCAATAAAATGTTCAAAAGTGAGAGTAAACAGGTTTAGGGAGTTGGTTGTCGTAATGTCACCCGTGGTATTCGGCTATGAGTGGCCGACACTGCAGTGTAGGTCCTCTGGGGACTATGGGATTGCAGCTGTGGTGGTTTTGCTCCCCACAGATAGAGCGGGTCCCCAGGGCAACCGGTGTAGAAGAGTTTGTAGTGGTGGGCCAGCGGGCAGGTCTGGCCGGAGAGAGGGATCAGGGCGTCTCACAGGCAGGTCTCTACGGCCCTGCGGCTTAGCAGTCATCCGCTCCTCTGGTGGGAAATGAATAATCTCACACACAGTTCTGAGTTCTAAACCCGGTTTACTTAGCTTTTCACTTGACGGTGTTACAAGGTACTGTCCTTGCACAATCTCAGTCGGGTAGTCCTCAGCAATCGGGATGGCTTATCTAAGATGCCCCCTTTATGTTTCTTCCTTCTCGGGTTGCTCACTCTCTCAGTGCTGCCTGACCACCTCTTCCTTGCTTGCTGCCTCCGCACACAGTGCCCCAATCCAGCAGCCAGGGTCCCGTCTGGTGACGGCCGTGTCCCCATACCTTATATATAAGCCCCTTTTTGAGAGTTCATTGTGGCACATCTCTGGATTTCAATCCAGAGTCCTTTTTAAGATTCTAATAAAAGGATATGTTCTCCTCTATATGATACTAGATGGTGGCCTGATTCTAATGCATCGGGTATTCTAGAATATGTATGTACCATAGTTTATTTATGAAGATTTAAGAATAATGCAATGCGAAGCTGGGTTTAAATCCCGCGACAAGATTGCTGATTGATCGTGGCGGCAGCGGTGTCGGTGTACAGCGATGCCAGTGTACAGTGGTGTCTGTGTACAGTGGTGTCGGTGTGCAGCGGTGTCGGTGTGCAGCGGTGTCGTGTGCAGCAGTGTCGGTGTGCGCAGGCGTGTGCAGCAGTGTCGGTGTACAGCAGTGTCAGTGTTCAGTGGTGTTGGTGTACAGCAATGTTGGTGTTCAGTGGTGTTGGTCTGCAACGTATCGGTGTGCAGCGGTGTTGATGTTCAGAGCTGTGGGAGTTCAGTGGTGTCGGTGTGCAGAGGTGTCAGTGTACAGCGGTGTCAGTGTACAGCGGTGTCAGTGTACAGCAGTGTCAGTGTTCAGTGGTGTTGGTGTACAGCAATGTCGGTGTTCAGTGGTGTTGGTGTGCAACGTATCGGTGTGCAGCGATGTTGATGTTCAGAGCTGTGGGAGTTCAGTGGTGTCGGTGTGCAGCGGTGTCAGTGTACAGCGGTGTCAGTGTACAGCGGTGTCAGTGTACAGCAGTGTCTTTGTTCAGTGGTGTCGGTGTACAGCAATTTGTGTTCAGTGGTGTTGGTGTCAGCAGTGTGCAGTGTTACAGCGGTGTGGGTAGTTCAGTGGTGTCGGTGTACAGCAGTGTAGGTGTACAGCTGTGTGATGTTAACTGGGTGTCGGTGTATAGCAGTGTTGTGTTCAGTCAGAGTCGGTGTACAGCGGTTTTGTGTTCAGTGGGTTAGTGTTCAGCAGTATCGTGTACAGCAGTGTTGGTGTTCAGTGGTTCGGTGTACAGGGTGTTGACAGGTGAGTGGTGCTGAGCGGGGTGGTGGATGTTGAGTGGGTGCTAGCAGAGGGTGTACTGGGTGTGTGGATGGGTAACGGTGCTGAGCAGTGGGTGTACTGGGTTCTGAGATGGGTAGCTGGGTGCTGAGTGGGGATGATGGGTGCTGAGCGGGATGGTTGAGTGGGTATGGTGCTGAGGTGGGGTGCTGAGTGGGTACTGGGTGCTGAGTGGGGTTGATGGGGGCAGTGGGTTCAGTGGGGCAGTGTGGGTCAGTGGGGAGTGTGAGTGAGGGCAATGTGGCATAAGTGGAGGCAGTGTGAGTTTAGTGGAGGCAGTGTGGGTTCAGTGGGGGCAGTGTGAGGTCTGAAAGGGCAGTGTGGGTTCAGTGGAGGCAGTGTGGGTTCAGTGGGGGCAGTGTGGGTTCAGTGTGGGCAGTGTGGAGTCTGAGGGGGCAGTGTGGGTTCAGTGGGGGCAGTGTGGGGTTGAGAGGGGGTCAGTGTGGGTTCAGTGGGGGCAGTGTGAGTTCAGTGGGGGCAGTGTGAGTTCAGTGGGGCAGTGTGGGTTGAGGCAGTGGGATGGCAGTGTGGGCGTGAGGGGGCAGTGTGGGTTAAGTGGGGTGCATGTGTTTGTGGTGAGAGCGGTGAGGATGGCTAGTTGGGGGTGAATAGCAGGATGGAGCACGCTCCGCTCACCCCAGCATTCTTCCTCTTCCTCCTCTTCTTCTTCCTCTTTCTCCTCTTCTTCTTCCTCCTCTTTTCATTCTTGCTGCATTGATGTCCGGTAATCAAAGGCCACAGGGGAGCAGGGTTAACAGAGGGGGTGTCATAATGGGCGTGACAGAGCACACTGCCCTAATGTGGTCAGCTTATTTCTCTCAGCAAGCATCCTTTTAAGATAAACCTTGACAAACACCATTTGTAGGCCAAAACGTTGTTCTATTTTTCATGTATATGAATTGGACATCTATTAACGTGGACATTTGTTCTAATACTTCAACATTCTTCTTTGTGTACCAAAGTTTCTATACTTTTCTGGTTAAAATTGGCC
This sequence comes from Allobates femoralis, assembly GCA_033576535.1. Classification (NCBI taxonomy): domain Eukaryota; kingdom Metazoa; phylum Chordata; class Amphibia; order Anura; family Aromobatidae; genus Allobates; species Allobates femoralis. The sequence continues at coordinate 134,592,379 of JARQOC010000008.1, read as the reverse complement.
ACCACAACTCATGGGCCACTGCTGCGAGATTGCCTCCTAGGCCAAAATTTGCCAGCCAGCCCCTGGTTAAGATAATATGACAGGAATGATTTGTCAATGTTGTTATGATTTGTATTTATGTAATTCTTTTGTATTTGACTGTGGTATTTTTCTTCATTGTATTGTATTGATTACCCTGTGTGTATGTCTGTTTTTGCAGTCTCTGTTGAATCACTTGTTTAAAGCAGATATTTCACAATACAAACTGCATACATTAGTAATCAAATGTCTTAGAGCTTATCAACTCTGATGTTGTGTTTGCTTTGAAAACCATATCACAATGTCTGTATAATTCCTTTATGAAAGTTTATAGTCTGCCTATCTGCCTACTGACAATCCTCACCATCCCTCCTCCCTGCTGGGATCTCACACCCCTCAGTTCAAGCTCAGCCGTGAGTCATATTGTGTGGCGAGGATTCAATACACTTGGACTCATGAGTCCACTAATAGTTATCAGAATGTATATTTATGTCATTTTTTTATACCAGGCTGGGCTCCCATTACCATACTTAAAATGACAAATGAACCTTTTCTATACTGTTCATATCTATGTTTCACTTTTTCCTTATTTTTACATTTGTATTACACTTCATACAAGACACCAACTCTTTATTGACTTTATGGCTTTATCATAGGTATTCAGATCAACACAAGATTGTGAAAGAAACACACAAAACACTTTTATTGGATGTAAAATATACCAAATTTTATTACAAATCAGATTATTATTTTATTCAGTGTCTGAAATTTAGAATCAGCCAATTACTATGAAAAAGACACCGAAAATGGCAAACCTCCGACCAGGGCCGGCCCTTGGCATGTGCGAGTCGTGCGGCCGCACAGGGCGCCACGCTCCAGGGGGCGCCGCAGGGAGACAGCTGTCATTGTTATTTGCTGCCCTGCTCCCGCTCCCAGGGGCTTTGCTAGATCTGTGCGGCTGCTAGTAGACAGAGGACGGCATCCGCAGGGGCGCCCGGTGGTAGCGCGGGCTCCCTGCTGATGCCACTCTCTCTACTATAGTCCTGGCCGCTGCCGCCGCGTTATCCCCCCCCACCCTGCAGTGTGAGCCCACCTGTGGAGCTGCACAGGCCTGTGCTTACAGGACCTGTGATGATGTCAATGAAGGGGGAGGAGTCAGGGATCACATGATCAGCATCTCCGACTATGCAGGGCAGCTTCCACCAAGCAAAAAGTGAAGAGGTAAAGAAATGAGTTTGTGAAAAGAGGTGAGTTTGTGTGGGATCAAGAGGGATGTATAGTGTGAATGTAGCAGAGCTGCGTGTGTATGAGGTGTAAGGAGTGGAGCCGAGTGTGTACAAGGTGTACGGAGCTGAGCCGAGTGTGTACGAGGTGTACGGAGCGGAGCCGAGTGTGTACGAGGTGTACGGAGCAGAGCCGTGTGTGTACGAGGTGTACGGAGCTGAGCCGAGTGTGTACGAGGTGTACGGAGCTGAGCCGAGTGTGTACAAGGTGTACGGAGCTGAGCCGAGTGTGTACGAGGTGTACGGAGCTGAGCCGAGTGTGTACGAGGTGTACGGAGCTGAGCCGAGTGTGTACGAGGTGTACGGAGCTGAGCCGAGTGTGTACGAGGTGTACGGAGCTGAGCCGAGTGTGTACGAGGTGTACGGAGCTGAGCCGAGTGTGTACGAGGTGTACAGAGCTGAGCCGAGCGTGTACGAGGTGTACGGAGCTGAGCCGAGTGTGTACGAGGTGTTCGGAGCTGAGCCGAGTGTGTACGAGGTGTACGGAGCGGAGCCGAGTGTGTACGAGGTGTACGGAGCGGAGCCGAGTGTGTGTTGAGGTGTACGGAGCGGAGCCGAGTGTGTACGAGGTGTACGGAGCGGAGCCGAGTGTGCACGAGGAGTACGGAGCGGAGCCGAGTGTGCAAGAGGTGTACAGAGCGGAGCCGAGTGTGTACGGAGCGGAGCTGAGTGTGTATGAGGTGTACTGAGCAGAGTAACGTGTGTACGGAGCTGAGCCACGTGTACGAGGTGTGCGGAGCCGTGTGTTTCCAGAGTGGAGCCGAGTTTGTACGAGGTGTACCAAGCAGAGCCATGTGTGTACGAGGTGTATGGAGCGGAGCCACGTGTGTACGAGGTGTACGGAGCGGAGCCGTGTGTGTACGAGGTGTATGGAGCGGAGCCGAATGTGTATGAGGTGTATGGAGTGGAGCCGAGTGTGTACGAGGTGTTTGGAGCAGAGCCGCATGTGTACGAAGTGTACGGAGCGGAGCATTATACTATATGGAGGAATGTGGGGGTGTATTGTACTATATGTCATGCTTTAAGTGTGCAATATACTATACGGAGGACTGTGGCGTGCATTATACTAAATGGAGGACTTTGGGTGTGCATTCTAGATAGAGAACTGTGTGGGTGCATTATTCTATATGGAGAAATGTGGGGGTGCATTATTCTATATGGAGGTCTGTGGGTGTGCAATCTTGTATATAAAAGCCGGAAGGATTTGTGACCTCACATCCGTCACTTTGTCCCAACGTCCGGCAGAGCTATACCCGCTCAGGGTGAGCCAAGATGGCGGCCGTAAGCGGGAGCCGGGACTCATAGAGCCCGCTACGCTTATGGCAGCCTCTAACACATACACACACACCACACACACCACACACACAACACACGCACACACAGTCGCCTATACTTACCACCTCTCCTCCGTCTTCTCCACCGCTGACATGTCGCCGCCCCTGGAGAACTGGATCCAATACGGCGTCCGGGAAGTCTCGCGAGACTTCCTGGACGCCATATTGGATCCAGTCCTGGGTGCAGCGACATGTCGGGACTCAGGAAGACGCAGGCGCCAGGGAAGAAGCAGGGACGGTGGTAAGTATATCGGAGTGTGTGTCCGTCCGCCCCACCGCTGACCACTCTGCCCACCGCTGACCACTCTGCCCTGCGCTGACCACTCTGCCCACACAGCGCCGCTGCGCTGACCACTCTGCCCACACAGCGCCGCTGCGCTGACCACCCTGCCCACACAGCGCCGCTGCGCTCACCACCCTGCCCACACAGCCCCGCTGCACTGACCACCCTGCCCACACAGCGCCGCTGTGCTGACCACCCTGCCCATACAGCGCCGCTGTGCTGACCTCCCTGCCCACACAGCGCCGCTGCACTGACCACCCTGCCCACACAGCGCCGCTGCACTGACCACCCTGCCCACACAGCGCCGCTGCACTGACCACCCTGCCCACACAGCGCCGCTGCGCTGACCACTCTGCCCACCGCACTCGCTGCTAACCACTGAGCCACCGCGCAGTGCTAACCACTGAGCCACAGCCCAGTGCTAACCACTGAGCCACCGCGCAGTGCTAACCACTGAGCCACCGCGCAGTGCTAACCACTGAGCCACCGCGCACTGCTAACCACTGAGCCACCGCGCACTGCTAACCACTGAGCCACCGCGCACTGCTAACCACTAAGCTGCCTTACAGTGCTCCATCCACCCTCACCCCGCCGCTTTGTCCTCCATCATCCTCCTCCCACCGCTCTGTGCTCCGTCCTCCCCCTGCCTGTACCATTCCATCATCCTCCATCGCTTCCTCCGCCTCCTCTCCACCACTCCATCCTCCCCCTGCCTGGGCTGCTCCATCCTCCTCCACCCCACCGCTTCGTCCTCTGTCCTCCTCCTGCCGCTCTGTTCTCCCCCTGCCGCTCTGTCCTCCCCCCTGCCGCTCTGTCCTCCCCCTGTCGTTCTGTCCTCCCCCTGCCTGTGCCGCTCCATCCTCCCCCACTGCTTCCTCCTCCTTCCTTTGTCCTCTTCACCTCCGCCACTCCATCCCCCGTCCTCCCCCTGCCCGTGCTGCTTCGTCCTCCCCCACCTCGCTGCTTCATCCTACACCCTCCTCCCTCCCGCCACTCTGTGCTTAGTCCTCCCCATGCCGCTTCGTCCTCCCCCTGCTTGTGCCACTCCATCCTCCCCCACCCCACCGCTTCCTCCTCCTTCCTTTTCCTTCCTCACCTCCGCCACTCTATCCTCCGTCCTCCCCCTGCCTATGCTGCTCCGTTCTCTCCCACCCCGCCGCTTCATCCTGTCCTCCACCCCCCCCACCGCTCTGTGCTTCATCCTCCCCCTGCCGCTCCATCCTCCCCCTGCCTGTGCCGCTCCATCCTCCCCCACCGCAACGCTTCCTCCTCCTTCCTTTGTCCTCCTCCCCTCTGCCACTCCATCCTCTGTCCTCCCCCTGCCTGTGCTGCTCCATCTTCCCCCACCCCGCCGCTTCATCCTCCGTCCTCCTCCCCCTGCCGCTCTGTGCTCCATCCTCCCCCTGCCGTTCCTTCTTCCCCCTACCTGTGCTGCTACATCCTCCCACACCCCGCCGCTACCTCCTCTGTCCTCCATCCTCCTCCCCCTGCTGTTCTGTCCTCCCTCCTCCCCCCTGCCACGCCGTTCTTCACCGGCCGCTCCTTCTTCAAAGTTCCTCCCAATTCAGCCCTCACCGCCTTCCCCATGCAATCTTTATTTCTATATTCTAAAATACCCGATGCGTTAGAATCGGGCCACCGAGAGTTCCCGGACGCAATATTGGATCCAGTCCTGGGTGTGGCGACATGTCGGCAGATCAGAGGACTCAGGAAGACGCAGGTGGCAGGGAAGAAGCGGGGACGGTGGTAAATATATCGGAGTGTGTGTCTGTGTGTGTGTGTCCGTCCCCCCCACGCTGTGCTGACCACTCTGCCCACGGCGCTGCGCTGACCACTCTGCCCACGCACTCACTGCTAACCACTGAGCCACTGCACTCACTGCTAACCACTCAGCCACCGCGCATTGCTAACCACTGAGCCACCACCCAGTGCTAATCACTGAGCCACCGCGCAGTGCTAACCACTGAGCCACCGCGCAGTGCTAACCACTGAGCCACCGCGCAGTGCTAACCACTGAGCCACCGCACAGTGCTAACCACTGAGCAACCGTATACTCTGCTACCCACTGAGCCACCTGTATACACACAATTCATTTCATCGCACTCCCCTAACTATTAGTAAATAAACTATATATGGATTCTAGACTACCCGATTCTTTAGAATCGGGCCGCCATCTAGTATACTATATGTAGGACTGTGGTGGTGCATTATTCTATATTGAGGACTATGGGGGTGCATTATATTATATGGAGGTCTATTGGGGTGCATAATATATGGAGGAATTTGGGGGTGCAATATACTATGTGGAATACTATGGGGGGGGTTCTGTCAGGGATCAAATCTTGCTGGAGACTAGTCAGAAAGTCTGTTCCCTGAAGGCTTCTCCCTGCTGACTGCCTTGAGTGACCGGTCTCTCCGTATACACGCAAATGGGGTGAATTCACCAGGGACTAGCCTTTCTTGCTACTCTCCTATCTGTCTCAGTCCCCAGAAGCTTTTGGAGTATGTTCTTATTTGAAATGCTGCATTATTTAAGAGTCAACACCTCTATATACAGCAGATAAAACAGGATCCACCATTCACAATAGATGATGTCACAGCTCACCTCCTCCTCCTGTACAATGACTGATAACACCTCTATATACAGTAGATAACACAGGATCCACCATTCACAATAGATGATATCACAGCTCACCTCCTCCTCCTGTACAATGACTGATAACACCTCTATATACAGTAGATAACACAGGATCCACCATTCACAATAGGTGATATCACAGCTCACCTCCTCCTCCTGTACAATGACTGATAACACCTCTGTATACAGTAGATAACACAGGATCCACCATTCACAATAGGTGATATCACTGCTGACCTCCTCCTGTACAATGACTGATAACACCTCTATATACAGTAGATAACACAGGATCCACCATTCACAATAGGTGATATCACAGCTCACCTCCTCCTGTACAATGACTGATAAC